>JAJKFJ010020752.1:0-317930 GCA_027382625.1 Tetmemena sp. SeJ-2015
TCCGCAGCATCTGAAGATCGATTTCGACCGTGGCGGGCGCGGGCCGAACCCTACGGCGGGCGACGGAACGCCTGCGCGGGGCACGGTGCAGCGGGCGCGCTATCTGGGGGCCAATTCGCTGGTCGAGTTCCGCATGGATTTCGACGGATCGGTGCTGACGGCGAGTGTTCCGGGGGTGTTCCTGCCCAAGGCGGGCACGGCGCTGTGGCTGATGATCCGGCGTGACCGGTGTTTCGTCTTTGCCAAGCGGTAGCCGGGGCGGGGTGACCCGTTTTGGGCCCACGGCGGATTCTTTCCGCCGGAAAAATCGTTCGGGGGTGCGGGTTTTCTCGTCCCCATGGCTGAAGCCAAACATCAGGCAGAACCCCCAGCTGTCGGAAGCGTGGTCATCACCGGGATCGAGCCGCCGACACGGGTGGAAGCGGCGCCTTGCCGTACAGCTGGGTCAGAACCTCGGCGGTGGCGCTGCTGGCTTTGTGGCCCCCGGGCAAAAAGGGAAGGATCGGCGGGGCCGGGTTGCGGGTGACCTGGCGGTCAGCCGGGGGGCGGCTTACGACATGGGCGCGGATCGCGTCGAAAATCTTCTCGGCGAGGGCCGGCGACCAGGCGGCGGGTGATCTTGGCGCTGGAAAAGCGCAGGAAGCCCCGTTTTGGTGCCCCGCCCCTGCCAGCCCGAGGGGCCGTTCCCACCCAGCGCGGCGGGCGAAGAATGCGCTCGGGGGTAAAAGCCCGGCTCCCCCCCAGGGCGCGGGCTGCCCGGTTTCCGCCAAAGCTGCGCGCCCGGATAGGGCACGCGGTCCGCGAGCGCCGTCGCATCGTCCAGACGACCACATCGCATAAAAGCCGTCGACCTTTTGATCAGCCCCCCTCGCGGCGCAGGCCCGCAAGGATGGGCCAGCGCAGCGCCGGTTGGGATGCGCCCCCACCATCCCGAAGTGGCCCGAGCGCGGGCCCTGCACGGTATTTCCAGCGAGACGAGGCCCTTACGCCCCGACATCTGGCTCCCCGGGGCCCCTTGCAAAGGCCCTGGGGGAAAAAATCATGTCGGCTTTAAAGGCTCCGGTTTTTCCTGAACCCCGGGCGGCAGGGCAGGCGAGCCCATTCCCCCTGGCCCCCAAAGAAAAACTTAAAAGTTGAAGGGGTTTGCGCTGGTCTTCAGAAAAGGGCTCGAAGGACAGGATCGGGATCAGCATCCCGCCCTTGTCATCAGATGCGCCGCGGCCCCAGATCTTGCCGTCGCGGATTTCCGGATCGAAGGGCGGCGTGGTCCAAAGGTCGAAAGGTTCGGCGGGCTGCACGTCGAAATGGCCGTAGACCAGGAGCGTGGGCTTGTCTGCACCGGCGTGAAGCCAGTCGGCGCAGACGACCGGGTGGCCTTCGGTCGGGTAGACACTGGCATTCTCGGCCCCGGCGGCGGTCAGCCGCGCGGCGACCCAATCGGCGGCGGCGGCGGACATCGGGGATGTCTCTGACCGAGCCGAGGGATGCGGGTTAGCCGAAGCCCGTCGTGCGGGCCTAAATGGTTTGAACCCGGCTACCCCGCGGCTTGGCGGCCCCCTTCCCCGGCGGTTTGGAACCCGGCGCGAAGGAAGCATCGGTCGACGGGTCATCGGCGATTGGGACCGGGCAACTTTGCGATCCTGTTCAACAGGGTTTTCGCGCGCGGCCAGCGCGGGTTGGGTTCGCCTCGACATGGCGAAGCCCGGCATTCAGCGCCTCCAGCTCGTCCGGGGTCAGCATGGTCGGCGGCAGCAGAAGCGGTGAGCGCAGGATGTAGCCAAGGCCGCGCTCGCCCGAAACGGGCAGGCCGGTGGCCGCCATCATCGCCATGTCGCGCCAGATGGTGCGGGGCGAGACCCCCAGCGTGTCGGCCAGTTTCGGCGGCGGTGTGCAGCCGGCCGTCGCGCAGGATCTGGAAAAGGGTCATAAAGGCGGGTGTCGCGGGACATGGGCGGTTCTGGACCTTTGGCCGGGGCGGGGCGAAGCCCGCGCTACTGACAAAATACTGTCAGTTGCCTCGGGGGCCAGCGGTTTTGAAACCCCTTTGGGAAAGGAGGGCGCAATGGCGCTAAAGGGGTTTGGCAATCCATGCTGTTCCCACCCCCATCCTGCGGTGCTTGAAAGGGAGAAGACAATGCACGCTCCGGGTCCCATGCAGCTTCTGCTGATTGCGATCGTCCTTCTGGTGCTGTTCGGTCGCGGCAAGATTTCGAACCTGATGGGCGAGGTCGGCAAGGGCATCACCGCCTTCAAGAAAGGCATCAAGGACGGCACCGACGAGATCGAGAAGACCTCGGCCGATGGCGCCAAGGACGTGACGCCCGAGAAAGAAAAAGTCTGAGCGCGCTAGGCCTGCCGGAGATCGAAGATGGATTTCAGCTGGTCTGAAATGCTGCTCGTCGGGATTGTCGCCCTTGTGGTGATCGGCCCGAAGGATCTGCCCGGCATGTTCCGGGAGCTGGGGCGGTTCACTGCCAAGATCCGCGCCATGGGACGCGAGTTCAGCCGGGCGATGGAGCAGGCGGCCAAGGAGTCGGGCGTCAAGGACGTGACCGATGACCTCAAGGCCGTGACCAACCCCTCGGCCCTGGGCCTGGATGCGGTGAAATCGGCGGCGGACCGTTTCGAGAAATGGGACCCGCTGAAGAATGCGGCCAAGCCGACGCTGCCTCCGGTCAAGCCGGTCGTGCCGCGCCGATGCCGGGCCGCGGCGGCGCGGCGGCGGCCCGGCTGCGGCGGTGGCGGCGGTCGGGCCCGAAACGGAAAGCGCTGGCCGAGAAGGTCGCGGCGCGAAAGGCGGCTTCGGACGAGAGGTAGGGAATCAGGGCGGCCAAGGCGCGCCGACCGCCGCGCCGCGGGCCCAAAGCCCACAAAAGCCCCGCCAGGCGCGAAAGCTGCCCGCCAAGCCTGTGGCGATGGCGGAAAAGACGGCTGACGCGGCGCCCGTTCCCAAACGCGCAGCCCGGGCCGGGTGCGCAAGAAGGCGGAAAAACCCGCAGGTGAGACGGCATGACGACCAAGGACGAGATTGACGAAAGCGCCGCGCCGCTGGTCGAGCATCTGGCCGAGTTGCGCAACCGCATCATCTGGTCGGTGGCCGCCTTTCTTGTGGCGATGATCCTGTGCTTCCTTGTCTCGGAGCAGATCCTCAACTTCCTTCTTCATCCGATCGAGCTGGCGATGCGCCGGTTGGGCAACCCCAACCCGGTCATGCAATATACGGCGCCGCAAGAGTATTTCTTCACGCTGATGCATATCTCGATGGTGGGCGGGCTGGTGCTGGCTTTCCCGGTGATCGC
Organism: Tetmemena sp. SeJ-2015; assembly: GCA_027382625.1. NCBI lineage: Eukaryota > Ciliophora > Spirotrichea > Sporadotrichida > Oxytrichidae > Tetmemena > Tetmemena sp. SeJ-2015. The sequence goes on from JAJKFJ010020752.1 coordinate 3,300, forward strand.
CTATCAACTGTGGCGCTTCATCGCGCCGGGCCTGTATCGCAGCGAGAAGCAGGCCTTCCTGCCCTTCCTGATCGCCTCGCCGGCGCTGTTCATGGCGGGGGCGGGTTTCGCCCAGTTCGTCGTGACGCCGATGGCGATGCAGTTCTTCCTGGGTTTCGCCGACAGTTCTTCGCTGCTGACGGCGCTGATCCCGGGGGTTGAAGGATGCGCCGGTCAGCGAGATCACCCAGCAGGCCTCGAAAGAGGGCATCGACATCGTCTTTCAGGGAAGGGGGAACGGACGCTGGATATCAGCCTCAACTGATGCTGGTTCGGCCTGTGTCCGCTTCCTGTCCTGCTGACGCGATGGGCAAGGCGGGAGGGTTTTCGGCGCGCGTCGGCGGAAATTCCGTGGTGGCGATCCTTCCTCGCCGCGCGACGCCGCCGGATGTCATGAGCCAGATCATCCTGTTTTCGCCATCTACCCGCTTTACGAAGTGTCGATTTTTCCTGATCCGCCGGATTAAAGGAAACGGGAGGCACGGGCCCCGGGCCGAGGCACTTGGGTCGAGAGGACGAAGAGACGCGGCTGACGAGGGTTTGGCGGATCGCGCCGCCCTTGAACGCATGGCCCGGCCCCCCTGGCCGGCCCCGACTTCTCGGGGGCTTCGGCATTTGCATGGATGGGGCCCAGACCGGTTGAGCCGGTCGAAAGGTCTCCGGGTCGAGTGGGATTGCTGCTGGGCGTCGATCGGTCGCGTGACACGCTCTTGGCCAATACCCGCCATTTTGCCGCCGGTCTTCCCGCCAACAACGCGCTGCTCTGGGGCGCGCGGGGGATGGGCAAGTCGTCTTTGGTCAAGGCGGTCCATGCCCAGGTCTGTGCCGAAGGGCACAGTTTGAAGATCGTCGAACTGTCGCGGGAGGATCTGCCCTCGGTCACGCGGCTTCTGGCGCATCTGCGCGGCGCGGCGCATCGCTTCCTCTTGTTCTGCGACGACCTTTCCTTCAGCCATGACGACCAGCATTACAAAAGCCTGAAAGCGGTGCTGGACGGAGGGATCGAGGGGCGGCCCGAGAACGTGCTGTTCTATGCCACCTCGAACCGCAGGCATCTGATGCCGCGCGACATGATCGAGAACGAACGTTCGACCGCGATCAACCCGTCGGAAGCGGTCGAGGAAAAGGTGTCGCTGTCGGACCGCTTCGGGCTGTGGCTGGGGTTCCACCCCTGTTCGCAGGATGAATATCTTGACATGATCCGCGGCTATTGTGCTGCCCATCGGGTGAACGTGCCCGACGAGCGTATGGTGGCCGAGGCGGTGGAATGGATGCGGACGCGCGGCGCGCGCTCGGGCCGGGTGGCCTGGCAGTTTTTCTGCGACCTGGCTGCGCGCGAAGGCGTGAGGGTCGTGCCGTGAAAGCCAAGACCCGAAGTCGAAGGCGTTGCGGGCAAGAGGCCCGCTTTGAAGTTTCCCCCCACACAAGCCGGGGGCCTTCCCCTGCGGAAGGAGTCTCATGTTAGTCGAAGTGCTGATCATTCTGGCACTTATCGTCGTGAACGGCGTGCTTGCCATGTCGGAGCTGGCCATCGTGTCGGCCCGGCCGGCGCGTCTGAAGGTGCTTGAGGCCCAAAGCCGGGGCGCGCGGATGGCGCTGCGCCTGGGCGAACATCCCGGGCGCTTCCTCTCGACGGTCCAGATCGGCATCACGGCGGTGGGCATCCTGTCCGGCGCGCTGGCGGGCGACACGCTGGGCGAACGTCTGGCGCTGTGGTTGCAGGGGCAGGGCGTTGCGGTCGACTGGGCCAAGACGCTGGGCGTGGGCGGGGTCGTGCTGGTCTTGACCTATCTGTCGCTGATCGTGGGCGAGCTGGTGCCGAAGCAGCTTGCCCTGCGCAATGCCGAAGGGGTGGCGATCCGCATGGCCCCGACGATGACGCTTCTGTCGGTGGTGGCCGCGCCGGTGGTGTGGTTCCTCGACAAATCCGGCAAGCTGGTGCTGTGGCTTCTGGGCCAGCGCGCGCGAACGAGAACCGGTGACCGAGGAAGAGGTTCATGTCTTCTGGCCGAGGCGCATGAAGGCGGTGTTCTGGAGACCGAGGAGCGCCAGATGATCTCGGGCGTCATGCGGCTGTCGGACCGCACCGCCCGCGCGCTGATGACGCCGCGCCAGGAGGTCGAGATGGTGCCCTATGAGGCCAGCTCGACCGAGGCGATCGCCGTGATGCGCCGGATCGCCCGACCGCGGATGCCGGTGATGAACGCGGCGGGCGAGGTGCTGGGTGTCATCCGGCTGGCCGATGTCTTCCAGGCGGTGTCGCGGCGCGAGGCGGTGGATGTGGCGGCGCTGGTGCGCGACGCCGGTGATGCTCGGACGGATGGAGGCGCTGGACGTGATCGAGGTCCTGCAGAAGACGCCGGACAATATCGCGCTGGTCTATGACGAATATGGCAGCTTTGAAGGCATCATCACCACGACCGATGTGCTTGAGGCGATCACCGGGGCCGAGGCCTCGTCGGATGCCGACGAACCGGCGCTGGTGACGCGGGCGGATGGCTCGCTTCTGGTGGCGGGCTGGATGCCGGCGGACGAATTCACCGACCGGATGGCCCTGCCGCGCGCGCTTTCGGGCGGTTATGAGACGGTGGCCGGTCTGGTGCTGCACCAGCTGGGCCATATGCCAGGTGCTGGGAGAGGTCTTCGACGCGGCGGGGCTGCGCTTCGAGGTGGTGGACCTTGACGGGCTGCGCATCGACAAGGTCTGGTCGCGCCTGGGGACTGAGGCGCATGGGGGTCGCTCAGCATGCACCGCCTGCGCCCACAGGGGCGTGCCGGCACGCCCCTGAGCGTCACTTCAGGAAGGTCATCGGATCCAGGCTGTCCACGCCCTTGCGCACTTCGAAATGCAGGAAGGACGGGCTGGCCGCCCGCACCGTGCCGATCTTCTGGCCGCGCTTGACGCTGTCGCCCTTCTTGACCGTCAGCCCATCGACCCCGGCATAGACCGTCAGCAATGTTCCGGCATGGCGGATCACCAGATCTGACGTGCTCGTATCCTTGGTGATGGCCGCGATCGTGCCGCTTTCGCGGCGACGACCGAGGACCCTGCGGCAGCGCCGATGTCGATGCCCTGGTTCTTCTTCTTGTCATAGCCGCGGATGATGGAACCCTGGGCGGGCATGGCCAGCCGCGTGGCCGAAGCCTTGGTGGCATCCTTGCCCAGATCGGGCGAGGGCGGCGTGTCCTTGGGCTTCTGCGCGGCGGGCTGGGTCTTTTCGTCGGGCAGCGGCGTCTTGGCCGAGGGCGGCTCGGGCGTCGGGCTGCCGGCGCCGGCTGGGTCGGCACGGGTTCGGGGTTCGGGCGGGGGGTGGCGACCGGGATGATCAGGGTCTGGCCTCGCGCACGGTCAGGTCGGCATCGAGGCCGTTCCATTCCGCCAGCGCTTGGCCGAGACATTGTAGGCCCGCGCGATGGTGAAGGCCGTCTCGCCGCGCGCGACCGTATGGCGCAGCGGCTCTTGCCGCGCCGGACCGGCTTGGCGGGCGTTGCGCCGCTGCCGACGCTGTCCAGCGCGGTGGTGGCGATCGCCGTGATGTCGACCGGTTTGGCGGCACCGCCCGCGACGGGCTGGGGCGCTGCGGAAACGCGGCTCGGCAGCAGCAGAAGTTCGCCCGCGCGCAGCGGATCGTTGACCTGCAGGGCATTGGCCCGGCAACCTCCCGGCCGGGTTCAGGCCCAGGCGCGCGGAGAGGCTGGCGATGGTCTCGCCGCGCCGCGCCTCGGCCAGTTGATAACCGGGATAGGACAAGATGCCATTGGATCGGCGACCGGCGCGCGGCGGTGCCGGCGCGCCTCATCGCCGTGCTGCCCGCGCCGCCGCGCAGATCCCAGTCGAAATTGCTTTTGCCGCCATTGACGCAGGCCGTGGCCAGCGTCAGGGCCGAGACCGCCAGCAGCAGCCTGGGCAGGCGCGCGACACGGGTTTGGGCGCGGAGGCCCGGGAATAGGGGAGAAATCGTCATCTGGTCCGCCTCTTGCCCTGTTCTTGTGCCCGGGTTGGCCCCGGCGTTGCGCAAAGTCTACTCATTCCCCAGCCCTTCGACCAGAGGAACGAAGCGCACCGGGCGAAGTTCGTCATAATCGAAACCGCGTTCGGTGCGGGTCACCTTGATCAGATGCTGCACCGCATCCGACTGGCCGACCGGCAGCACCATGATCCGCGGGCTTCAACTGCTGCAACAGGGGGCCGGGCGGGTCTCGGCGGCGGCCGTCACCAGGATGCGGTCGAAGAGGGCCTGATCGGGCAGGCCGAAGAGCCATCGGCCGTATGGCGGTGATTGATCAGACCAGGCGCTGAAAAGTCTCCTTCGCCTCGGACCAGGCGTTTCCTAGCGTCGACCGTTAGACCCTCGGGAGCTGGGCGCAGGATCGCGGCCTGATAGCCGGAGCCGGTGCCCACCTCGAGCACCTTGTCGCGGGGCTGGACGTTCAGCGCCTGCGTCATCAGGCCGACGATGGATGGCTGGCTGATGGTCTGGCCGCAGGCGATGGGGAGGGGCATGTCCTCGTAGGCGCGGTCGGCAAAGACGCCGCGCACGAAGAGGCCGCGATCGACCTTCTCCATCGCGGTCAGCACCCGGGTATCGGTGACCCCGCGCGAACGCAGAGCGAAGAGAAACCGCATCTTGCGTTCTGCCAGCGTGGCGGCCGGATCGTCCTCCGGCCCGTGATCCTCGCCTGCGGGGCCGGTCATGCAAGCCTTTCCCGCAGATCGCCGATCAGGTCATGCGCGGTGAGGTCGGCGCGCATGGGGGTGATGGCGATCTTGCCTTCCAGATTTGCCGCGACATCGGTGCCGGGCAGGGTGGGGCTGTGCTGCGGGCCGCCCTTGATCCACAGGAACTTGCGCCCCGAGGGAGAAATATGCGGCTCGACCGAGAAGGAACTGTCACGTCGGAAGCCTGCGGTGCTACGGCAAGCCCGGTCACCGCGGCGGCGGCGATGGGCGGAAAGTTGACGTTGTAAAACAGCCGGTAGTCGTCATTGGTCCACAGGCCATGGTCCAGAAGGCGGCGCACCACCCCGGTGCCATGGGCGCGGGCGGCCTCGAACGGGTCGTCCAGCGCGTCGGTTTCCCGCCCCATGAACTGCGAGAGCGCGATGGCGGGGATGCCCTGAAGGGCGGCTTCCATCGCGCCGCCGATGGTGCCCGAGTAAAGCACGTTCTCGCCCGAGTTGTTGCCACGGTTGACGCCGGACAGCACCAGATCGGGTTTCGCGCCGTCCAGCACGTCGTAGATGCCTGCCAGCACGCAATCGGCGGGGCTGCCCTCGGCCGCGTAGCGGCGGGGGCCGAGTTTGGCGATCATCATCGGGTGGGTGTAGCTGATGCAATGGCCGACGCCCGACTGCTCGAAGGCGGGGGCGACGATCCAGACCTCACCCTCGGGTCCGGCGATGGCATGGGCGATTTCCTCCAGAACCTGAAGGCCCGGAGCGTTGATGCCGTCGTCATTGGTGATGAGAATGCGCATACCGTCCCCGAAAAGGCCCTGATTGTCCAAGTTTCTGCTTAGACGAGGCCAGCGCTGGCTTCAAGCATTGCAAGGGAATTTCAGGGGATTTGCCGTTTCGTCCGGCCCAGCGCGGCGATGTTGCGGCCAAAGGGATCGTGGCTGGCGGTGTGGCGGAGGGCGGCAGCGCCAGCCGGGCGGCGGCGCGCGGCGCAGCGGTCCGCTCCCCGGAGTTTGCCAGCCACTGCGGACGCGGTGACGGTCCATCGGGGTGACGTGGCCATACGGCAGTTGGGCCATACGGCAGTTTGCGCCATACGGGCGGATGGGCCGTTCCGGTGGATTGTCCGCACCGGTGGTTGGCCGCTTCGCCGCAGGGTCCGACGGCTGGGATGCGTTAACCTTGTTGCAAGGTCTCTGGGGGCACGATGGGGCAAAGGGCCTGGCAGCCCGGGATCGAAAGGGCCGGATATGCGCTTGGTGCGGCAACTCGGGCGGGAAGACTGGATCACGGCGGGGTGGCGGCGCTGGTGGCGCGGGGCGCCGCCGGATTCCGGGTCGAGCCGGTGGCGCGCGATCTTGGCGTGTCGAAAGGGTCTTTCTACTGGCATTTCCGCGATCGCAACGCCTGGCGCGACGCGGTGCTGGGCTGGTGGGAGCATCGGATTTACGCGGCGCTGGTGCATCGGCAGCGCCCCGGCGCAGCCGAAGGGGGGGCGGTGCCGGGCGGGGGGCTTCCGCCGGGCCGGGATCGTCCGCCCGGCGCGGACGGGCCTTTGCAGCCCGGCCCCGGGCGTTCCCGCCGCGCCGCGTCGGGGCGGCGCCAAGGCCGCGCTGCGCCGGATCGCCATGACATTCCGCCGGAGTTGGAACCGGCGCTGCGCCTTTGGGCGCACGAGGATATCGGCGTGGCGCTTTGCCTTCAGCGCGTCGCGGCCGAGCGGCGTCGAAGCCCGGAGGGGCCTGGTCCGAGGGCCGCCTCCGCCTCTGCGCCCGCCGCGTCCGGCGGGGCAAACGCGCCTTGCGCCAGCTCTGCGGCAGGGGCGGCGACGGGCGCTGGCCTGAGGGCAAGGCCGAAGGGCGAGAGGTCCGGGCTGGCGGCGTGAGGGGCCGGCTGGACGGGCAGGGCCGGGTCGAGCGTCGGTGCGGCGTGGATCCCGCCTCGCCATGCCGCCCCGGCGGGCCGGCTGGGTGCAGCTCGGGGCAAGGGCCGCGATGGCACCGGCGGGACGCTAGGTTGCGGTGCCTATTCGCGTGATGGTCGGGCCCTGCCGGGCGGGGGCGTTGCGCCGCCACGGCGCGTCTGGCCACGCCGGAAAGAAAAAGGGCGCCCGCAGGGGACGCCCTTTCCGACAGGGAGTGTCGGTCAGCTTATTGCAGCGGGCCCATCACCGTTTCGGCGGCAACGGCGGCCTGGGTCGCGGCCAGTTCCGGGTCCGACACAAGGCCATAGGCGGCAAGCGGGCCATCGGGTCCGGCCATCTCGTCCGACACGAAGAATTCGACGAATTCCTTCAGACCGGGGATCACGCCGATGTGCTGCTTCTTGACGTAAAGGAACAGCGGACGCGACACGGGGTATTCGCCCGAGGCGATGGTTTCGGTCGAGGGCACGACACCCGACATGGACGCGACGCGCAGCTTGTCGGTGTTGTTCTGGTAGAAGGACAGGCCGAACACGCCGACGGCGGTCGGGTTGGCATCGAGCCGCGCCAGCGTCTCGGTATAGTCGCCGTCGATATCGACCGACTTGCCGTCCTTGCGCAGCTCAAGGCACATCTTCTTGGCGGCCGAGGTCTTTTCCTTGTCATCCGCGCCTTCAGCGGTCGCCTTGAACAGATCGAGCCCCGTTGGCTTGCAGCCCGCTTCCAGCACCTTCAGGTCAACACCTCGCGCGTGCCGTGCTTGGTGCCGGGGATGAAGGCAAGGATATCCTGCGCCGGAAGGGCGGCGTTCACATCGGCCCATTGCGCGGCGTTGGCGGCCAAAGCGCCGTCCTTGGCGACGTTCTTGCCCAGCGCAAGGAACACATCCGACGGCGTCAGGGCGAAATCGGCCCCGTCAACGGCGCTCGAAAGACGATGCCGTCATAGCCGATGCGGATTTCCATGATCTCTTCGACGCCGTTGGTCTTGCACAGGTCGATGTCCGATTGCGTGATGGGGCGAGGAGGAAGTTGGCGATGTCGATGGTGTTTTCGCCCACGCCTTCGCACAGCTTCTTGCGCCCCGCACCCGAACCGCCGCCTTCGACGACGGGGGTGGGGAAGTCGAAATTCTCGCCAAAGGCTTCGGCGACGATGGTGGCATAGGGCAGCACGGTCGAGGAACCGATCTGTGATTGTCGCGGGCCCTCGGCGGCGGTGGCGGCGGCCACGAGCGCAGCGCCGAGACGGTGAATTTCACGGATTTCATGGATCACTCCTGGGTGTCAGGGCCGGCGAGTCGGCCTGCGGCAGGGGATAGGACGGTTCTGTGACGTCAGCCTTGCAGATTTGTAACAAAGCCATGACGATCGGCGATTCCTGGCGGGCTGGAAATTCCCTAGGCTTTGCGCTAGACAGCGCGTCTTCCCTGATCCTGAGGCCTGCCCCCCGTGACGCCCCCTGTGACGCCAACCGTCGACAGCCATCGCTTTTCCGTCGCGCCGATGATGGACTGGACCGACCGCCATTGCCGGTATTTCCACCGGCTGATGACGCGGCGGGCGATGCTTTATACCGAAATGGTGACAGCCCCCGCCGTGGTGCATGGGCCGAAGCCGCGGCTGCTGGATTACAGCGCGGCCGAACATCCGGTCGCGCTGCAACTGGGCGGGTCCGATCCGGGTGAATTGGCGCAGGCGGTGCGCATCGCGCGCGACTGGCGCTATGACGAGGTGAACCTGAATTGCGGCTGCCCCTCGGACCGGGTGCAATCGGGCTGTTTCGGGGCGGTGCTGATGCAGCAGCCTGCGCTTGTCGCCGATTGCGTCCGGGCGATGCAGGATCAGGCCGATGTGCCGGTGACGGTGAAATGCCGGATCGGGGTCGACGATCAGGCCCCCGAAGAGGCGCTGCCAAGGTTTCTTGAGACCATTGCCGCAACCGGGCTGCGCCATGTGGTGATCCATGCCCGCAAGGCATGGTTGCAGGGCCTGTCCCCCAAGGAAAACCGCGAGGTTCCGCCGCTGGATTACCCGCTGGTTCTGGCGATGAAGCGGCAGTTTCCCGAGCTGACGATCTGCCTGAATGGCGGCGTGACCTCGCTTGCCCAGGTGCGCGAGCTGCTGGCGCAGGGGCTGGACGGGGTGATGCTGGGGCGGGCGGCCTATCACGAACCGGGGTCGGTGCTGATCGGGGCCGATGCGCTGTGGGGTCTGGACCATACGCCCGCACGGGCCGATGTGGTGCGCGCGATGATCCCCTATGTCGAGGCGCATCTGGCGGCGGGCGGGCGGTTGCACCAGATCACGCGGCACATGCTGGGGCTGTTCCACGGTCTGCCCCGGGCGCGGGCTGGCGGCGGGTCGCTGTCGACCGAGGCTCTGCCGAGAGCGGGCTGTGGCTGAGCTTCTGGCGGCGGTGCCCGGAATTCGAGGATGCGGCGGAAGCGGCCTGACGGCGCGGGCCACGCCGCCTCTGGCCTTTACCCGGCCCTTCGGCTTTAAGGCAGGCGATCGAAGATGCGGAGCGCTGACCATGGCCGAAATCCTGTCTCACTGGCAGATGATCCTTGCCCTTGTGGCGATTGGCGGTTTCGCGGGCGTGGTCGGCGGGCTTCTGGGCGTGGGGGGCGGCATCGTTCTGGTCCCCGCCTTCTTTTACTGTTTCGATGCTCTTGCTTATGGCGGCGGCCAGATCATGCAGGTCTGCGTCGCGACATCGCTGGCCACGATCGTCGTCACCTCGCTGCGGTCGGTCGCCTCGCATAACCGCAAGGGCGCGGTGGACTGGACCGTCCTGAAAAGCTGGGGGCCCTGGCTGGTGATCTCGGCCGCGATCGGCGTTTTCGTGGCCACGCGCGTGTCTTCCAGGCCCTGCAGGTGGTGTTCGGCGTGCTGGCGGGTCTGGCCGGGCTGTGGATGGCCTTTCGGGCGCGATTCGGCGCGTCTGGGGCGGCAATGCCGGGTGCGCGCTGCGCGCGGCGCTGGCCTCGAGCGTGGGCTTCTTTCGGCGATGATGGGGATCGGCGGCGGCACCTTCGGCGTGCCGCTGATGACGCTGTTCTCGATGCCGATCCACCGCGCCGTCGCCACGGCCTCGGGTTTCGGCGTGCTGATCGCCGTGCCGGCGGTGGCGGGTTTCCTGCTGGTCCCGGCCGAAGGCGCGCCGCCCTATACGCTGGGCGCGGTAAACGGGCCAGCCTTTCTGGTCGTCATCGGCACGACGCTTCTGACAACGCCCTGGGGGGTGAAGCTCGCGCATGCGATGAACCCCAAGCCCCTGAAGCGCGCCTTCGCGGTCTTCCTGACGCTGGTGGCGCTGAACATGCTGCGCAAGGTCTTCTTCTAGCACCCGCTGCAAGGCCCGGCAGGGCTGGCGGCCGGGAAAACCGTCCGATTTCATGCCTGAGCCAATTTTCCCTGGGGTCCGGGGGCTGGCACCCGGGGCGGATCAGCCCTCGCGGCGTTCCAGACGGGCGGCCCTGCCGCCGCGGCGCTGGACAAGCTGCGATTTGCGGCCCGGAAGCTGGGTCATCACTGCGATGCGTTCGTCTTGCGTCATCTGCGACCAGCGCGCGATCTCGTCAAGGCTGCGGTGGCAGCCGACGCAGATGCGGGCTTCGGGATGGACCACGCACAGCTTGATGCAGGGGCTCTGCACCTCGTCGCGCTTCCAGACATCGTCCTTCACGATCCGGCCCGATCCTTGTCCATCCGCGCCAGCCGGTCCAGCGCGCTTGCGAATGTAGCCCGCCGCCACGGCGTCGATCACCTCTTTCCGACGCTTTCGCGACGTATCCGCCTCCAGAAGCGCCCGTTCCGCCGCGACGGTGGACAGGCGCTCATCCCAGAAGGCGATCGGCAGGGGGGTCAGCTTTTCCAGATTGCGGGCGAAGGCGCGGGTCGATTGCACGCGCGGCCCCTCGCTGCCATCCATGTTCAGGGGCAGGCCCAGGACGATGCCGCAACTCGCGCGTTCGATTTCCAGCAGGCGCGGCATCGGGTGAATTTGACCCGGCGAATGACGTCGCGGGCGTGCGACCGAGCGGCGGAGGTCGGAAAGGGCGACGCCGATGGTCTTGTCGCCAGATCCACCCGGCCAGCGCGCCCGCGCGCGGCAGAAGCGGCAGGAGGTCTTCCAGCCCGGCGCAGATCACGGCGCGATCCCGGCGGCAAGCGCGGCTTCGGTCAATGTCGCCAGCGGCCCCTGCTGCCCGGCAAAGATCTCGCGCGCCTTGGCCAGCGTGGCCTTGGCCTCGTCCATCCGGGCCCAGCACGGTCTGGGGGGTTCAGCAACTGGGCATTTTTCCTTTCGGGACTGCCCCCTGCGGGGCCCAGCCGGTTGGGACAGTTGCTCCCACCATGCCTTCAAATTCATCCCTGGGGGGTTCTGCGGGCCCCAAATGCCCGGGGCGGCGGCAAACATTTTGGGCCGGGTCGGGCCTTTTTGGGGGGGCAGGGTAAAAGGGGATGCCTGCGAGGCTGGCAAACCTCTTCGATCGGGGCGGCGCGGGGGGCCCAAAGCCAGGGCGCGTGGGGCCCGCGCTGTCACCCAAAGCGGCGGCCCCAAGCGCCAGGGGCGCGGTCAACCCGGGCCCCCCTGGCTGAACATAAACCCCGGCAAAATTTGGGGGTGAGGCCTTTTCTTCGGGCGATTGGGGGGCCCGCGAAAGGCAGTTCCTGTTCGGTTTTTCGGGGGAACTTTAACCCCGGGGCCGGGGTGATCAGGATTTCCGCCAGGGCGGTTGGTCATCGGCGGGGGGCCTTGTGGGCCCTTTGGGACCGCGATCACCCGGGGCCCTTGGCTGCAAGGGCCCGAAATGGGAAATTGAAAAAGCGCCGCCTCTTTTGCGGGCCAAAAAGGGTTCAACCGCGCAGGTGGGCCCGAAAGGGGCGGGGTCGACGGGGGCGCGCAGTTTTTTCCAAATAAAGGGGGGGTGAATTCGGCATCGGGCGGGGGAAGGGGGGGGGGGGCAGGCGGGCCCAACCCAATCGGCCTGGCTGGGCCGGGTCTTCATCGCGGCATCCGCCTCGGCCAGACGGTCGGCGATGGGCAGGTCGGGATATCCCGGCAGGCCGATGCGGTTGTAGAGCACGCCCGCGCCCCCCACCGCCAGCGCGATAAGGCCGGCGGCGATCCAGCCGCCCGTCGCGCCCGTGGCCGTTGCGGCACCCTGCTTGCGGTCGGCCTCAAGCAGACGGCGGGCGATCTCGGTGCGGGTGCGCTGCGCCTCGGCCGCATCCAGCGTGCCGCGGGCCAGGTCGCGGTCGACCTCGGCCAACTGGTCGCGATAGACCTGAATGTCCCGGGCGTTGCCGGACGGATTGGCATTGCCTGCCGCCGCGCCGGGGCCCGCGGGGGCCTTGCGGCAAACCCAAGCCCCCCCGCCCCAGGGCAGCAGGGGCGATCCCCCGGGGAAAAAGGTTTTCCATTATCCGGCCCTCGGGGTTTCCCGGGTTTCGGCCCTGATTTTATAGGCTGCAAGGCTTCGGGCAAAAGGGCCCTTTTTCGCCGCAGGCGGGGGGCCGGGGGGAAAACCCGCCGATTTTCGGGTCGGGGGGGGGGGTCATGCCCGCATTTATCCCGATTGTGCCGCAAAAAGGGCCCGGGGTTTTATAAGCGGGACCCTTTCCCAAATGACAGAGGGCCCGGGCCCCATCTTGCGACTCTGCCCAAGACGCGGCCCCTCGCGCCCCTCAGCGAAACCCCCAGGTTTTTGGATGAAGCGCTATTCGGGGGTTTTTTTCCCCGCCCCCGAGGCCATCGCCTCAAAAACGGGTTGGGAAAAGGGGCCCCCTGGCGCAGCCCCCAGCCGAAAAAGGGCTATGACGCGATCATGTGGGGGGGGGTGGGCCCTGGGCTTTGGGCCAACCCGGGTTAAATTCCTGGGCAAGAACCCGGATCCCAATGTCGCGGTTTCGGGAAAAAGGGCTGGCTGGGCGGTGGCAACACGGGCCGGAACACCACGATCATCCGGTCGAACTATCTGCAAGACCCGTCAGCCGCGATCTATGAAAAGGCCCGCAGCCTTTATGAGACGCTGAGCCAGGACCTGAACTACAACGTGATGTTTTCGCCGCGCGGGTTGTTGATGCTGGCGCAGACCCATCACGAGGTGCGGGGCTATCTGCGGACGGTTCACGCCAACGCGCTGCAAGGTGTCGCAACGGAATGGATCGAGCCTGCCCGCGTCAAGGAGCTGGTGCCGATCATCAACATCGACGGGCCGCGCTATCCGGTGCTGGGGGCGCTGTATCAGGCGCGGGGCGGCACGGCGCGGCATGACGCGGTGGCCTGGGGCTATGCGCGGGCCTGTTCCGCGATGGGGATGGACATCATCCAGCAATGCGAGGTCAAGGGCGTCCGGTCCGAAGGCGGCAACGTCACCGGGGTTGAAACGACCAAGGGCTTCATCGGCTGCAAGAAGATGGGCATCGTGGTTGCCGGGGCCATTCGGGGCAGGTTGCCGAATGGCGGGCTTCCGCCTGCCGGTGGAAGCGGTTGCTTTGCAAGCGCTGGTGTCCGAGCCGATCAAGCCCTGCATGGATGTCGTCGTGATGGCCAACACCGTCCACGGCTACATGAGCCTCCGACAAGGGCGAGATGGTGATCGGCGGCGGCACCGACGGGTTCAACAACTTTACCCAGCGCGGGTCGTTCCACCATATCGAGGAAACGCTGCGCGCGCTGGTCGAGACCTTCCCGATGATCAGCCGTCTGAAGATGCTGCGGCAATGGGGCGGGATCGTCGACATGACGGGCGACCGCTCGCCCATCATCTCGAAAACGCCGCTGGGCAATTGCTTTATCAACTGCGGCTGGGGCACGGGCGGGTTCAAGGCCATTCCGGGGTCGGGCTGGGCGATGGCCGAGCTGATGGCCAAGGGCGAGCCGGGGGCCTTGGCCAAGGACTTCAACATGTGGCGCTTCCGCGAAGGCCAGTTCATCGACGAATCCGGGGGCGGCGGGGGGTTTTGGGGCATTGGGAATTTATGGGGGGCCCGGGGGGTTGGAGGGGGGGGGGCAAATTTCCCTTGGAAAGGAAAAATTTTGCAAAAGTTTTCGAAAACCCCCCTTTTGGGGGTGGTGGGGGCCGCCCTGAAAAAAGGAAACCCCCGACCCATGCCCTTCCCCCCCCTTTCCCTTGAATGTCCCCCTACCGGGGGCGTGGGAAGGGCCCCGAAGAGACCCAGCTTTTTCCCCCGGATTAAAAAAGGCCCCCCATCTGAAACCCCTTTCGGGGGGGCCGGGGGATCCCCCGGGGGAGGGAAAGGGGTTCCCCAAAGCTTTCATGTTCGCCCGCAAGAACCCCAAGGGCGTGCATTTCGAACGTTTGGGGGCCCCGCCCATGGCTGCGGAAAGTGGTTCCTTGGGGGCGCGTTGACCGGGGACGCTTGAGGTGTTCGGACCTACCCGCGCAATTTTGGGAAACCCCCCGCCGGGCTGGTGGAAAAAATCAAGGCCAAACGGCCGATGGAAGGGCTAAAAAGAGCACCCGTCTTGGGAAAGGGCGGGCCCGGGTTTATCGACCGGGCGCCGGGGAAGGAAATTTTCCCCTTTAACGGCAAGCGGTTTGGGGTTTCGGGGGGATACGCTGGCTGCGGCGCTGCTGGCCAACGACCAGATGCTGGTGGGGCGTTCGTTCAAATATCACCGCCCGCGCGGCATCGTCGCGCCGGGGCCGGAAGAGCCCAACGCGCTGGTCAACCTTGGCAAGGGCGGGCGGTTCGAGCCGAACCAGCGCGTCACCACGACCGGAGCTGTTCGAAGGGCTGGAAGCGACCAGCCAGAACCACTGGTCGAGCCTTGAGTTCGATGTGGGCGTTGAACAACTATGTCGCGCGGTTCCTGCCTGCGGGGTTCTATTACAAGACCTTCATCCACCCGCGCCCCTTCTGGAAACATGTGTTCGAGCCGATCATCCGGCAGTCGGCGGGCCTCGGCTCGGCGCCCAAGGATCGCGACGCGGACCGTTACGAACAGGCCTATGCGTTCTGCGACCTGCTGGTCGTGGGCGGCGGCATTGCCGGTTTGCAGGCGGCGCTGGTTGCGGGCCGTGCCGGTGCGCGGGTGATCCTGCTTGAGCAGACCGCGCATTTCGGGGGCCGTGCGGTCGTCGATGCCGAGGTGATCGACGGCAAGCCTGCGGATGACTTCGTGGCGGCGGCGCTGGCGGAACTTGGCGGTATGGCCAATGTCACCGTCAAGGCGCGCACGATGGGCGCGGGCGTCTATGACCACGGCTATGTTCTGGCCGACGAAAAGGTTGCCGACCACACGCCGGGCGACGGGCGTCCCAAGCACCGCCTGTGGCGCATCCGTGCGGGCAAGATCCTGACCGCGACGGGCGCGATCGAACGCCCGCTGTCCTTTGCCGGAAACGACATTCCGGGCGTGATGCTCGCGGCCTCGGTGCGCGACTATGTGGTGAACTTTGCGGTTTCGCCCGGTGACCGGACGGTTGTCGTGACGAACAACGACGACGCATACCGCACGGCGATTGCCTTGAAAGAGGCGGGGCTGTCGGTTCCGGCGATCATCGACGCGCGGGCATCGGTCACGGGCGAGTTGCCTGCCAAGGCGCGGGCCTTGGGGATCCGCGTCGAAGCGGGGCGCGGCGTGGCCAAGGTGCTGGGCGGCAAGCGCGTGACGGGTGTCTCGATCTGCCTGCAGGCGGGCGATGGCGCGGTGGTGGACGAGATCGCTTGCGATGCCATCGCCATGTCGGGCGGCTGGTCTCCGGTCGTTCACTTGTGGAGCCATTGCGGCGGCAAGCTGACCTGGGACACGACCAATGCCCACTTCCGCCCCGATGTGGCGCGTCCGCCGCTGAACCATGACGGCGGGGCGATGGTCTATGCGGCGGGCATCGCAAATGGCGCGATGACCACGGCGGCGGCTTTGGCCGATGCCGACGCGCAGGCGCAGGCGGCGGTGACGGCGCTTGGCTTCAAGCCGAAGGCGGCGAAACTGCCCGAAGCGGCAAGCGTGACCGAGGCCGCGATGGAAGCGGTCTGGATCATGCCGCAGGGTGCGACCGCGCCGCTGAAGGCCAAGATGTGGCTGGACTACCAGAACGACGTCAAGGTGTCGGACGTGCAGCTTGCGGCGCGCGAGGGCTACGAGTCGGTCGAACATACCAAGCGCTACACCACGCTGGGCATGGCGACGGATCAGGGAAAACTGTCCAACATCAACGGCTTGGCGGTACTTGCTGGTGCGTTGAACGAAGACATTCCGCAGGTCGGCACCACGACCTTCCGCCCGCCCTATACGCCCGTGACGCTGGGCGCGCTGGCGGGTGAGGCGCGGGGGGAAATCTTCCAGCCGCTGCGCCGCACGCCGATGCATGGCTGGCACGAAAAGGCGGGGGCCTATATGGAGCCTGTCGGTCTGTGGCGGCGTCCCTATACCTTCCCGCGCACGGGCGAGACGCATGCACAGGCCGTGCAGCGCGAGGTGCTGAACACGCGCGAGAAGCTGGGGCTTCTGGATGCCTCGACCCTTGGCAAGATCATCGTCAAGGGGCCGGATGCGGGGCGCTTCCTCGACATGCTCTATACGGGCGTGATGTCCTCGGCTGCCGATCGGCAAGTGCCGCTACGGGCTGATGTGCAACGAGCAGGGCTTCCTGTCGGACGACGGCGTGGTGGCGCGCATCGACGAGGAGACGTGGCTTTGCCACACCACCTCGGGCGGGGCGGACCGGATCCATGCGTGGATGGAAGACTGGCTGCAATGCGAATGGTGGGACTGGAAGGTCTATACCGCCAACGTGACCGAGCAATATGCCCAGGTCGCGGTTGTGGGTCCCAATGCGCGCAAGCTGTTGGAAAAGCTGGGCGGAATGGACGTGTCCAAAGAGGCGCTGCCCTTCATGCAATGGGCGGACGGCACCCTTGGCGGAGTGCCGGTGCGGGTCTACCGCATCTCGTTCTCGGGCGAGTTGTCCTATGAGATCGCGGTTCCGGCCAGCCATGGCCGCGCGCTTTGGGACAAGCTTCTGGCGGCGGGCGCGGCGCATGGCGTGGCGCCCTATGGCACCGAGGCGATGCATGTGATGCGGGCCGAAAAGGGCTTTATCATGATCGGCGACGAAACCGATGGCACGTCATCCCGCAGGATCTGAACCTTGGCTGGGCGATTTCCAAGAAGAAGGCCGATTATCTGGGCAAGCGCGGGCAGGAGCGGACGTATCTCGCCTCGCCGGACCGCTGGAAACTGGTGGGCTTCGAGGCGCTGGATGGGTCGGTCATTCCGGACGGGGCCTATATTTCCCCGGGGGCGGGCGCGAACGCCAATGGCCAGCGGAATGTGCAGGGGCGCATCACCTCGACCTATCATTCGCCGACCTTGGGCAAGGGCATCGCGATGGGCCTGTTGCACAGGGGTCCGGCGCGGATGGGCGAAGTGGTGGAATTCACCGCCGAGGGCGGTGGCACGGTCAAGGCGCGGGTGGTGAACCCGGTCTTCTACGATCCCAAGGGGGAGAAGCAGGATGTCTGATCCGGTCTCGGCGCTGGCGGGTGCCAGCTATGACGGTTTTGCCTCGGTGCGCGAGCTTGGCCCCTGGGGCATGATCACGCTGCGGGCAAAGCCGGGCACCAAGGGGCTTGAGAAGGCCGTGAAGGCGGGGTGGCCTTTGGCCGCCGGCGGCGGGCAGATGATTGGGATGGCCCGGCCCCGGGGCCGCGTCCTGGGCCCCCAGAGTCCCTGAGATCCGGGGTTGCGGGGCATGGCCCGTTGGGGGGTAGGGGGTTTTCCCCGAGGTTCCTCGAAAAAAGCCGGGGGGCCCGGGGGGTTCCCCGACGGAAGTACCCCGGCGGATCTGGAGTGCTGGCCCCGGGCGATTGCGCCGGTCGCGCCTCCCCAGGTGGCGGGGGCCTTCGGGGCGACCGAGGGTGGCTATACCGTCGTCGCCTTCCGCTCGGTCGCAGGCTATGTGATGGGGCTTCTGAGCCATTCTGCCCAGCCCGGTTCGGAATTGGGCTGAGCTGAATTTTCTTTTTAAGGCGTCAGGTGGGCAACTGCCGCTTGACGCCCTTTCACATTGCCGTGAGTGTAAGGGGGTAAAAGTCAGAATCGGGTGTTTGCATGTTCGACCATCGCCATTTCACAGCCGCCGCTCTGGCGGCTTTTCTTTTGCCCGCAACAGCCGCGAGCGCAGATACCGCATATGATTGCGAGTTCAAGCAGCATGCTGACAACGGTGTCTGGATCCCAGAGCAGATCATCGTGGGGCAAGATCCCGAAACAGGCGACGCAGTCGCCTATGACCCATTATTATCATTTCGTCGGCCCTCCTCGAATGAAAGGGCGAACCGACAATGCCAAACGACGACCTATTCTGGAACCTCAAGGTCACGAGGGGTCAAAACCCGAAATCGGCATGACCTATCGGATCACCATCTTCAAAGCGGATCTCAAGGCGCAAAAGACGGCGCTTCCGGTCGGCTACGCCCACAATTTTTTTGCCGATGGTCGGTGCAAGCGTGTGAAAGGATGAGCAGGGTTGCGCTATTAAGCTCCGCGTCTGCCGTTCTTGTTGTGGGGGCCGCGGCCGCCATGTTTTGCGCACGGGGCCAGCCCTGGCTGTCGGAATGATGTCGTCTCGTTGGAGTGCCGCTTTTCCATCGAGGAGGCACATGCTGCGTATCTTCCCAATAGAATGTCGGTGTCGTTCTCGCCCTGGGGCAGCAGCGCCGAGGTTCATGATCCGATCATCGAAAAAGTCGTTGGTGGACCAATAGTTGCAAAAATAGACACTTTGAGCCGAACGCAGGTCCGGCTGTCGTGGCCTTTGGCGTTGAAGGTGCCAGGGAAGCGCTTGAAGAACATCCAATACAACTTGACAGTCTTGCTCCCAGGACGCGAGGCAGTTGTATCGATCGGTGTCACTGAGAGCTTTCTGGTCAGCAGCTATCAGGCAGTCGGAAAATGCCAACCGGTGAAGCAATATCGGGTTTGCTTTTCGGCTGCCCGGGGCGGACGGGCCCGCGCGCATTTTTTTTTTTTGGCCCCTTGGTTTGGGCGGGGCGGCGCCCGGCTGCGAAAAAAGGGCCCCGTGATCAGGAATGCCCCGGCCATGCGGCGTCTTTGCGGACAACCCGGGTCAGTGATCCCTTGATAGAAGCGAACTTGCCATGGCCTGCGAAAGCCGAGGTGAGCCAGCGCAGCAAGGTGCGGCTGACGTTGATGTGGGAATATCGCATGCCCAACCGCAAACTGTCGCAGGATGTGCGCACTTTTCGGCTGTCGCTTGCGGGGGCAACTGGTGAAGCATCCCTGCAAAGCTGGGCGCGGTCCGGGCAGTGGGGCGAGCTGGACCGGCACAGCGCACAGGGGAAATGCCGAAAGATCAAGGTCTGATGCGGAGGCGCGAGACTTTCCGGTGTATTCGTTAAAGGGAGCGCACACACGTCCATAGAACCTGTCCTGACATGCCTGTCGGCCTTGCAAACGTGACGAGATATCTCTGGCCAGGAAAGGCCTGGGCGATATGCGCCCAGCTTTTGACCTGCATCGGGAACCTTGTTCTTCCGCGCAGGTTTGCTCGGCATAGGGCGCTTGCGGGGTTGACCTTGGCTCTGGGAAGCCCCTTATTCAGCCTCAGCCGATCATCCGAACAGGAGCAGGACCATGGCCTTCACCCTTCCCGATCTGCCCTATGCCCATGACGCTCTGGCCCCGCTCGGCATGTCGCGCGAGACGCTGGAATACCACCACGACCTGCACCACAAGGCCTATGTCGACAACGGCAACAAGCTGATCGCCGGCACCGAGTGGGAGTCGAAATCGCTCGAGGATATCGTGCGCGGCACCTATCAGGCGGGCGCCGTGGCGCAGAACGGCATCTTCAACAACGCCAGCCAGCACTGGAACCATAACCTGTTCTGGGAAGTGATGGGTCCGGGCGAGGCAAAGGCGATTCCGGGTGCCCTTGAAAAGGCGCTGGTCGAGGCTTTCGGGTCGGTCGCCAAGTTCAAGGAAGATTTCGCCGCCGCCGGTGCGGGCCAGTTCGGTTCGGGCTGGGCCTGGCTGGTCAAGGACAAGGACGGGTCGCTGAAAGTGACCAAGACCGAGAACGGGGTGAACCCGCTCTGCTTCGGCCAGACCGCGCTGCTGGGTTGCGATGTGTGGGAACATTCCTATTACATCGACTTCCGCAACAAGCGTCCGGCCTATCTGACCAACTTCCTTGAAAAGCTGGTCAACTGGGAAGCGGTGGCGGCGAAGCTCTGATCTTCGTCTGACCTATCGGGAAGGCCCGTCGCGGGGGACTGCGGCGGGCCTTTTCCTTTGTCCGTAGTGCGGGTGGAGAGGCCGGGGGGCCGTCTGCCCCCCGGACCCCCCGAGGATATCGGTGCGCCGAAGCGAAGAGGTCCTTCAAAGAGGGCGGCAAAGCCTTCGGCGATGACATGGTCGATCAGGCCAGCAACGGCTGCCAGTAGCCATCCTGATCCAGCAGGATGATCGGTTTGGCATGAAGCCCGATCTGCGCCCAGGTCAGCACCTCGAAGAACTCGTCCAGCGAGCCTGCGCCGCCGGGAAGGACGACGATGGCGTCGGAGTTCATGAACATGACTTTCTTGCGTTCGTGCATGTCCTCGGTGACGACATAGGTGGTCAGGTCGCGCTTTCCGACCTCGGCCCGGACCAGATGGGTCGGGATGACGCCAAAGGTCGCGGCCCCTGCGGCCTGGGCGGCGCGGGCCACCTCTCCCATCAGGCCGACATCGCCCGCGCCATAGACCAGGCGCCAGCCGCGCGCCGCGATTTCGCGGCCAAGACCGGCGGCGGCAGCGACATGGGCAGGGTTGTGGCCGGGCCGCGAGCCACAGAAGACGCAGATCGAATGCGCGGTCATGTGATAGTCCCGATTCCTGTTGCCTTGCGCCCTGATATCGGGGTTCCTTGCAGGATGTAAGCTGCGGCAGGGGCCAAGGACCGCGGCGGGGGGAGGGGAAGGGATCGCGATGGCGGGATGGGGCAATCTCGGCGCGGGCGCGCGGGCGGGCATCATGGGCGCGGGGGCCCGTGATGCGCAGGCTCGGCTGGCGCGTCTTCGAGGGCAACAGGCCCGACCCGGGAGTTCGGAACAGGGGTCTCGGCCCCGTCGTCAGCCCGAGGCACCGAAGTCGCCGCGACCCCGTCCGCCGTGCCGACCAGCGCCGAAACGCACCCGCCCGACGACACCCCACCAGCAGCGCCACAGATCGGAACCTGGCTTGTGGGGCCGATGGCTCGGCCACCATTGCCGGCACGGGGGCCCGCCAAGGCGCTGGTGAAGGTTCTGGTCGACGGGGTTGCCGTGGCTGAAACCACGGCGACACGCGGCGGAGAATTCGCGGTGGTCACCACGCTGGCGCCGAACCCTGCGCCCAGCCTGATGTCGCTGGTCATGGTGCTGGCGGATGGCACCGAGATCGCCTCGACCAGACCGTCGCGCTTGGCCCGATTGCCGGGCCGCCGTCACCCCGGTTGCGCCTGCCGCGCCTGAAACGGCAGAGGCCCCGGCCGCGCCGGAGGTTGCCGAGGCCGCCCCAGTGCCCGAGGCCGCCCCGGAGCCCGAGGCGCCAGCGGCGCTGATGCTACCGAAGAGGGGCGACGGTCCTGCAAGACCCCGCCGCGCCGGCTGCCGCCGAGACCGCCGCAGCGGCGATATCGCCCCGGTCACGATCGAGACGATTTCCTATACCGCTGCCGGCCGGGCAACTGGCTCGGCCAACCGGGGCGTGGTCCGGCTTTATCTGACAACCGCCCGTTCAGGACGTGGCCGGCCCACAGCCGGCAAGTGGCTTGACGACGCGGCAAGAACGCGCCCGGCGTCTATACCTGCGGCCGATCAGTCGATGACATGGGGCTTGACATCGCGCTTCGAGACGCCATTCAAGCGCGAGACGCTTGAGGCGCTGGGCGCGGTGGGCGAGGGGGCTGCGGGGGGGTATCGGCAGGGGCGGCATCGGCGAAAGCGGGCAGGCGCCGGCCGGGACGCCTGCCGAACGGCAGAACCCGCGCCGGAATCCGTGGCCGAGGCCGACGAAGCGCCCGCCGCGCCGACGCCCGAAGCTGCGCCCCTTGCCGAAGCGCCGGTCGCGGAAGAACCCGCCGCGCCTGCGGTGGTTGCCGAAGCGCCCGCGCCAACAGCGTCCGCGGAGACCGCTGAGCCGCCGCCACCCGGCGCAGATGCGGTCGCGTCAGAGGCCGGCCCCGATCTGGCCGCGGCGCCAGCGGCCGACGCAACACCCGCAGCCCCGGCACCGCCGCCGGTGGTGACGGTCACAGTGCAGCCGGGCAATACGCTTTGGGCCATCGCCAAGGGGCAGATGGGCGACGGCATTCGCTATGTGCAGGTCTATGAGGCCAACAAGGATGCGATCCGCGACCCGGATCTGATCTATCCAGGCCAGATCTTCACGATTCCGACGCAGAATTAGCGTCGGCGGGCATTTCGAAGGCCCTTGGCCGCAGGCGCGGTGCCTCGCTGCCTTCGCTGCGGCGGCAGCAGGCCATCACTTCGGGATGTTCCATGCAGCAATCGTTCAAGAGATAGGCGATGATCCGGCCCAGCCCCCCGGCGTCGATCGAATAGATCACATTGCGCCCCTCGCGCCGCGCCCCGATCAGCCCACCCTGTTCCAGCGCCGACAGATGGAAAGACAGGCGCGAGGCCGACAGGCCCAGGCTGCGCGCGATCTCGCCTGCCGCCATGCCCTCATCGCCCTCGCGCACCAGCAGGCGGACAAGGTCCAGGCGGTGGCCATGGGACAGGGCGGAAAGGGCGGCGAGGGCTTTACTTCGATCCATCGTTCAACTATTCATGTATCGTTGAAATGTTGTAGCCCGTCCGGTCGCGCAAGGCAACCGTGCCGTGTCTGCCAAGCCCCCGATCAGGACCGAAATGCGCCGCTCGACCGCGACTTCTGCCGATATGCCCGATAAACCCGCAAGCGGGATGCAGACCATCCTGCGCGTCTTGCCCTATCTCTGGCCCGAGGCGCACCCTTGGGTGAAGCGCCGGGTGATCTATGCGATGATCTTCCTCATCGCGGCCAAGGCGGTGTCGATCGTCACGCCCTACCTTTACAAGCTCGCGGTGGACTCGCTCAGTTCCGAGACCGGCACCGATCCCGGTTGGGTGCTGATCTATGGCGCTGTCGGGCTGACCATTGCTTATGGTCTGGCGCGGCTGGGTGCGGTGGTCTTTGGCGAGATGCGCGACGCGATCTTCGTGCGGGTGGGACAGCGGGCGCTGCGCAAGCTGGCGCTGGAGACGTTCGAGCATATTCACGCGCTCTCCTTGCGCTATCATATCACGCGCAAGACGGGCGGGCTGAGCCGGATCATCGAGCGCGGGGTCAAGGGCGTCGATTTCCTGCTGCGCTTCATGATCTTTTCGATCGGGCCGCTGATCCTCGAACTGACCCTGGTCTCGATCATCTTCGCGGTGGTTTTCGGCTGGCAGTATTCGGCGGTCGTTGTCGTCACCATCGCGCTTTACGTTACCTACACGTTCAAGGTGACCGAATGGCGGGTGAAGATCCGGCGCGAGATGAACGAGCAGGATACGGACGCGAACCAGAAGGCCATCGACAGCCTGCTGAACTATGAGACGGTGAAGTATTTCAGCGCCGAGGCGCGGGAAGCCGCGCGCTATGACTATGCGATGGAGCGTTACGAGACGGCGGCGGTCAAGACGGGGCAGTCGCTGTCTTTCCTGAACGCGGGGCAGGCGTTCCTGATCACCACGGGCCTTGTGATCGTGATGGTGATGGCCGCACAGGGCGTGCAGGCGGGCAAGCTGACGGTCGGCGATTTCGTCATGGTCAATGCCTATATGATCCAGATCACCATGCCGTTGAACTTTCTCGGCACGGTTTACCGCGAAATCCGGCAGGCGCTGGTCGATATGGGCGAGATGTTCGGTCTTCTGGGCCAGCCCGCCGAAGTGGTGGATGCGCCGGATGCCAAGCCCTTGCAGGTGACGGCGGGCGAGATCGCTTTGACAATGTCCGCTTCGCCTATGAACCGGCGCGCGAGATCCTGAAAGGCGTCAGCTTCACGGTGAAGCCCGGGCAGAAGCTGGCGCTGGTCGGCCATTCCGGCAGCGGCAAATCGACCATCGGTCGCTTGCTCTTCCGGGTTTTTACGACATCAATTCCGGTGCGGATCCGATCGACGGTCAGGACCTGCGCGCGGTACGCAGACCAGCCTCATGCCAGATCGGGGTGGTGCCGCAGGATACGGTGCTGTTCAACGATACGGTGCGCTACAACATCGCCTATGGCCAAGGGCAACGCACCGAGGCCCAGATCATCGCCGCCGCCGGGCCGCGCGTATCCATGATTTCATCGTCTGCCCGAGGGCTACGAGACCAAGGTGGGCGAGCGCGGACTGAAGCTGTCGGGCGGCGAGAAGCAGCGCGTCGGCATTGCGCGGACCTTGCTGAAGGACCCGCCGATCCTGATCCTCGACGAGGCGACGAGTGCGCTGGACACCCAGACCGAGCGCGACATTCAGGACAGTCTGCGCGAGATGGGGCAGGGGCGGACGGTCATTACCATCGCGCATCGTCTGTCGACCATCGCGGATGCCGACCGTCCTTGTGATGGAGGAAGGCCAGGTGATCGAACGCGGCACGCAAGAGGAATTGCTGGCCCTCGGCGGCGTCTATGCCGAGATGTGGGCGCGTCAGGTGGACGGATTTCGCCAGCCGTCTCAGGATCTGCCCGGGGGGCAAGGGCGAGCCCTTCTCGAACAACGGCTGCAGGATCGGTTTCGCACCATACCGGTGGGCGGTAAACCTTACCCCGGCTCAGGATACGTCAGGGGGATGAGGGCTTTTTTCCTTTGACCGCCCGGGTTGCGAAGCCAAAATTGCCCATTGTTAAAATCAGGGTCAACGCGATGCTGCACCCGTTCTCATTGCATATTGTCTTTCTTGGCCTTCCACCGCCGCCTTTGCCGAACGGGGGGTGGCGCGGGTCATGGGGTCGATATTAAAAGAACTCCGCAGCGGGAAAATTTCCGGGGGTCAAGACGCCGCGCGATGGAAAACTGCTGGACGGTCTGGGCTTTGAGGTGACGCGGGCCGTGACCCGCCCTAAGCGGATGAAGCGCCGCTGAGGATTTCAAGGATGATGCGACCGGTGCGGTTGGGGCGCTGGGTCTTTTTCCCGGGGCATGGCGTGGCGCTGAAGGGTGAACTACCTTCTCCCCACAGACGCCGAAGCGACGTCGCCCCGGAAAAGCTGGCCCCGACCCGCCTTCCCCTGGCCCATATCCAGAACGTGCTGGGCGAGGTAGGGCCGGGGCGGCATCATGCTGCTTGATGCCTGCCGTGAGATCCTTTTGCCGCCGCCGGAGGGGGAACGGGCGACGGGCGCAGCGCCAAGCCCCTGTCCGACGACCCGCCCGAAGCGCCGAAACCCGTGCCGGGCCTGGGGCGGATCGGGCGCTCGGATGGTGTTCTCTTCGCCTTTGCCGCCGCGCCCAATGAAACCGCCAGCGATGGCGATGGCGAGAACTCGCCCTTCACATCGGCGCTTCTGCGCCATTTCGGCACCAAGGGGGTCGAGCTGAAATCGGCGCTGACGCTGGTGCAGCAGGATGTCTATGACCGCTCGCGCGGCCAGCAACTGCCCTATATCGAAAGCGGCCTGCCGGAACTGGTCTTCATCAGCGAAGAGGGCGATCTGCCGGAACGCGACCAGCTTCTGCTCGCCATGGCAGGTCTGACGCCCGAGCTGCGGACGGAAGTGGAAACCGTGGCCAAGGCCAACAACATGCCGCTTGCGCCGCTTTATGCCGCCGTCATCTCGGGCGATCTGACAGGTCAGACGCCGGAGGAGCGCCGCCGGATGCTGGAAGAGGCGGCGCGGTCCTACGCGGCCTTCCAGGGCGAGCTGGTGAAATATGCCCGCGATGATCCGCGCGTCGCCCAGTTGCGCGCCAAGGCGAGGAACAGCTTTCGTTGGGGCGGTGGATGAGCACGGGCGCTGCTGACCGAAGCGGCGAGATCACAGTCAGGCGCGGTCGCGATCAAGAACAACTTCATCTCGCGCACCTGTCGGAAGCCTCGACCCATGTCCTGAACGCCAATGCCGCCCGCACCGATCTGCGTTACGATCTGGCCATCGGCGACCTGACCAAGGCGTCGAGCTTTTTTGCCGAGGTCGAGGCGCAATTGCCCGACCGGCAGGCGCGCCTAGACTATGCCGTCGCGCTCAGGATCTGGGCGATCTCTACATGGTTGCCGAAATACCTATGGCGCCCTGGGCGCGGCGATGACCCGGGTTGAATTCCTGAAGGCCCAGGCCAAGGCCGAGCCGATGGATCTGGGCTGGACGCGCGAGCTGATCTGGGCGCTGAACTCGGTCGGTTCTGTCCTGCAACAGCAGGGATATCTGAAAGAGGCTGAAGAAGCCTTCATGAACGCTTTCGAATTCAGCCAGTGGCAAAGCGACCGCAACCCGGATGATCCCGATCTTCAGCGCGACCGCGAGGTGATCCGCAACAAGCTGGGCGAAGTGCGCTTTGCGCTGGCCGATTATCCGGGCGCGCTGTCGGCCTATCAGGAATCGCTGGTGATCGCACAGAAGCTCTTGGACAGCGATCCGACCCGCATCACCTATATGCGCGATGTCAGCTATACGCAGGAACGCATCGGCGATGTCTATGTCGCCATGGGCGACCGCCAAAGCGCCCGCGCGGCCTTTGATGTCGCCATGCGGATCAGCCAGCAGCTTGTCGATGAATTCCCGACCGACCAGGAGTTCCGGCGTGATCTATCGGTGGCCTATGAGCGGCTGGGCGACATGATGATCGCCGAGAACGATCTCGATTCCGCGCTGGCCTCGTATCTCGAGGCGCTGAACATCCGCGAGGATCTTGCGAAGCTTGACCCGACCAACCGGATGCGCCAGCGCGACAGTTCGGTGACGTACGAGCGCATCGGCGACATTTATGCCGCGATGGGCGATGTCGGCTCGGCCCTGATGAGCCACCAGCAGGCGCTGGACCTGCGCGAAAAGCTGGTGGCGCTGGACCCGGGCAGCGCGCAATGGGCGCGCGACCTGTCAGTCAGCTATGAACGGATTGGTGAGCTGTATTACGGCGAGGGCGAATATCAGGGCGCGCTGGAATATTACGAGAGTGCCGTGACGCGCGCCTCGCGATTGTCGCGCTTGACCGTCGAACCTGCGCGCCAGCGCGATCGGGCGGGGCCTTAAACAAATCAGCCCTGCCCGGGCGGCGATGCGAGGGCAACGTGAGGTGCACGGACGGTGCTGAGTTTGCGCCCCCAAAGCTGGGGCCCGAGCCCCCGTAAAAGCCGCGACGGGGCCCTTTCACCCTGTTGCAGATGGCCGAGGTGCTGCGCGGCAAGGGCGATCAAGCCGGGGCCTTGCCGCTCATGGCCGAGGCGGTTTCTTTGCGCGAGGCGATCCTGCAAGCCGCGCCCGATGATTTCGACACGCTGCGCGACACGACGATTGCCCAGAACCAATATGTCGCGGCCCTGATGGAAACGGCGATTACGCCACGGCGTGCCGGTCGGCCAGGCCTCGGTCGCGGTGTCCATCTGGCGCAGGCCGAAGACAAGGAACCTCCCAATGGTGGCGGCGAGCGCTTCGCCCCGCTGAAGGGGGCGGGCGACGGGCGCATTGCCCTTTGGCCAAAGGGGGCACGGCTATGCGCGGCTCGGGATCCAACCGGCGGCGGTGGATTACACGCTGGCGCTGGAGCGGATGGGCGACACCTATATCGCGCTGCAAAACTACCCCCGCGCGCAACGAGCTGACCAATGCCGTTTCGATGCGGCAATGGCTGGCCGGGCAGAAACCCGGCAGCCTGCCCGACCAGCGCGCCCTGGCCTTCGCGCTGCAAAAGCTGGCCGATACCTATTACTTCGAGAAGAATCTCGACCAGGGCCGCCCGGTCGAAGAGCAGGCTCTGGGGATTCTGCGCTGGGTCCTGCAACAGGATCAGAACGATGCCTGGAACGTGATCGACCTTGTCACCGCGCTGGACCGCACCGCCAGCTATTACGACGACCGCTCGGCCTATTACCGCGAGGCGCTGACCCTTCTGGAGCAGCTTCAGGCCGAAGGGCGCCTGCCCTCGGACAGCTATCTGGAATGGATGACGAATTACCGCAATGCGCTTGGCATCCAGTAGCTCCGGCGGGGCCTTGCGCGCAGGCGGGGCGCGGGGCTTGGCAACCCCGGCGGAATCCCTGTAAGACGGGATGAACGGACATCAAGGGCCAGGGCGTTGAGCAATCCCGACAGTTTCATCGACGAGGTGACCGAAGAGGTCCGCCGCGACAAGCTTTTTGCGATGTTCCGCAAATATGGCTGGATCGGCGTCGTCGCCATTCTTGCATCGTCGGCGGCACCGCGACGAACCATGTGCGAAGGGCCGGCGGCGAGCCGTGCCGAAGTCTTTGGCGATGCGGTGCTGGACGCGCTGGACCGCCGCGGGAACGGCGCACCGCGCTGCCGCCAAGCGGACGCAGGGTCACCGCGCCGGCCCCAACCCTCAAGCCCGCTCGGGCGGCGAGCCTGGCCGCGCTGGACCGGGTGCTTGCCGATACCGCGCTGGCCCCGGTTTATCGCGACCTCGCCGTGCTGCGCCGTGTAGGCGTCACCGGGGCCGACCAGCCCCTGGTCGACCGCCGCGCCGCGCTGGAAGGCATTGCCGTGGCCGGACGGCCCTATCGGGCGCTTGCGGCCGAGCAACTGGCCTATCTGCTGCTGGAAGAGGGCAAGACCGCCGAGGCGATTGCCGCGCTTCAGGCACTGACCCAGGCCAGCGATGCAACATCGGCGCTGAAATCGCGGGTCGGACAGGTGATCACCGTTCTGGGCGGCACGCCCGAGGCGGCCCCTGCCGAGGCGCCGGCGCAAGCCGCGCCTTCGGGCGGCTGAGGACCTTGGCGCATGGCCGGGATGAACGCCGGGGAAGGGCAAAGCAAGTGACGGTCAGACAGGCGAAACTCTGGGTGGCGGGCCTTGCGGCGGCCGGAATTCTTGCGGCCTGCCAGGAGAAGGAAGTCATCCTTCCCGGTGAGCGCATCTCGATCCGCGATGCGGTGGGCGTGCCTGAGGCCGAGCCTTGGGCCCCTGCGGGTGCCGCGATTTCTCTGCCGGGGTGCAGGCCAATGCGACTGGGCGCAGCGCGGCGGCAATGTCCGCCATGGCGCCCGCATGCGGCGCTTTTCTGGGGGCGCCGCAACTGATCTGTCCGCATCGGTGGGCGCGGGCTCCCAGCCCCCAAGAACCGTTGGGGGCCGCGCCCCGTGGCGGGCGGCGGGTCTTCGGGGATGATTCCGGCGGACCGTGACGCCATTTCACCGGCGCGGCACTTGGTCCGACCTTCGCAAGTCGATCGCGGCGGCGGTGCTTCGGCGGCGGGCTTGCGGGGGATGCGGGCGGTCTTTGCACGACCGTCTATGGCGAGGTTTCCGCGCGATGGACGGGGCTTCGGGCGCGTGATCTGCGAAAAGGGGTCGAGGGCCCGGCCCGGGGGCCACGCCGTGGCCGAGGCACGGTCTATGTCGGGCCGTGACGTGGGCCTGGGCGATCGGCGCCGCCGATGGCAAGTGCAATGCGGGTTCGCTCGCCCGGCAAGGCGGGCTATCGGGGCAGTTCCGCGCCGACCGTGCCACCGCGTCCGCGATCTTCCGTCGAATGCCGGCGATCTGATGGCCGTGCTGCGCATCGGCGGCGGCACGAAGGTCTGGCAGGCCTCGCTTGCGGGCAAGCGGCTGGGCCGCGCCTATGCATCGAATTTCCCGATGTGACCGGCGATGCCGCGCTGGTCGGGGCGTCCTTTATGCAGGCACGGCGGCAGGCCGGACCGAGGCGATCGACGCTTCGAACGGCAAGCCGGTCTGGTCGCGGATGAAGGCGCGCTGGGGCCGCTGGTCGTGGCGGGGGGTCGGTCTTCATCGTGACCGACGAGGCGCAGCTTGTCGCTGGACGCCGCCAAACGGCAATCCGGTCTGGGCCATCGACCTGCCTTATTACGAGCCGACCCGGAAGGTCGTGCGCCGCAGGCGATCTATGCCCATTCGGGCCGGTCCTTGCGGGCGGGCGGATCTGGGTGGCCTCGTCCGACGGCCTTCTGCGCGCCTTCTCGCCGGTCGATGGCAAGCTGGTCTACTCGACCGAGATTCCGGGCGGCGCGGCGACACAACCTGCCGTCGCGGCCGGGACAAATTTTATGTCGTCTCGGAAAAGGGGAACTTCTGGCTTTCCGCTAAGGCGCGGGCGGTGTAAGGGGGCGCTTCCTTTCGTGCAGGCCCCTTCCTGAAGGCGTGATCATGTCCTTTACCCTAGCCATTGTCGGTCGGCCCAATGTCGGCAAGTCCACCTGTTAAACCGTTGGTGGGCGAAAACGGGCCCCTTGGTCGATGACCAGCCCGGGGACCCCGCGCCCCGGCGGGATGCCCCCCTTTCGCCCTCCTTTTCCCGGTGCAGGGGGGGCGAGGAAAATCCCAGCATCTTCGGGCCGGATCGGGGCTGAAAACGCGCGGTGGCATGGCCGATGTCCCTTTTCCTGATCGACGGGCGGGGGGGGCGTGACGCCTTCGGACAGCCCCTTCGCCGAGATCCTGCGCAAAAGGGCGCCCGGTTATCCTGGGTGTCAACAAGGGCCCGGGGGAAGGCCGGCATGCCGGCGCCTTGGGCCTATGCCCGGGTTGGGGGAGCCGGGCCCCCTGTCCGCCAACATGGGGAGGGATGGGGACCTTTACCCCCGCGCGGCCCTTTGAGGCGGCGACGCGCGAGGCCCAATCGCGCCCCCGGGTCACCTTTTGGAAGAAGAGCGGAGCTTGAGCCCCCCGGCCCCCCGCCCACGCCGCAGAAAAACCCCGCAATCCGGTGATCGGGGGCCCAATGCCGGCAAGTCGACGCTGGGGAACCCACCGGGCCAAGGGGTTTACCGGGCCGGAAGCCGGCATCACCCGCGACGCGATTTCGGTCAAGGCCGACTGGATGGGCACGCCGGTGCGGATCTGGGACACGGCGGGGATGCGCAAGAAGGCGCGGGTGACCGAGAAGCTGGAAAAGCTGTCGGTGGCGGATGGTCTGCGGGCGGTGCGCTTTGCCGAGGTCGTCGTCGTGCTGCTTGACGTCGAGATTCCCTTTGAGGTGCAGGACCTGCGGATCGCGGATTACGCGGAAACCGAGGGGCGGGCGGTCGTCGTCGCGGTCAACAAATGGGACCTCGAGGACGAGAAGCAGGAAAAGCTGGCCGAGCTGAAAGAGATGTTCGAGCGGCTTTTGCCGCAGTTGCGCGGCGCGCCCTTGATCACCATTTCGGCCCGTACCGGGCGGGGGATGGACCGGCTGCATGACGCCATCATCCGGGCGCATGACACCTGGAATGCCCGGGTACCAACGGCGCGGCTGAATTCCTGGCTGGGCCGATGACCGAGGCGCTTTCCCCGCCGGCCCAGGGGGGCACCGGATCAAGCTCCCGCTTATAACCCAGGCCAAACCCGCCCGCCGGGTTTCGTGGTGAAATGCTCGCGGCCCGACGAATTGCCGGAAAGCTACAAGCGCTATCTGGTCAATGGATTGCGCGACCATTTCGACATGCCGGGCACGCCGATCCGGCTGTATTTCCGTAGCCAGGGCGACCAGAACCCCTGGAAGGAACGCAAGTTCCACACGCCCAGCCGCTTGCGCAAGCACAAGGAAAAGAACACCGGCAAGGATTGAAGGCCGGGTTTTCGTCGCAAACCCGGCTGGCTATTCGGCCGCTGCGGCCGCTTCCTCCCCGGTGACCCAGGCCTCGCGCAAGGCCCAGTCGCGGCGTTCCTTGAAAACCTGGTCCTGAACCAGCGCCGCGATCCGCGCCGAATGGGCCGTGCAGGCGGCTTCATGCAAGTCCATCAGGATCTTGTCCTTGGCAAGATGGGCCTTTTGCCAGGCTTTGGCACGCTTAAGCTGCGCTGTATAACCTGTTGAAAAGTCGTCCATCTTGTTGCGCTGGCGCCAATAGGTGCGGCTGACCTGCTTGCCCGTCACCACCACATCGCCGCGATACATCTTGGCCAGATAGCTGTCGAGCGAGCGCAGCGGGAAATGCTCAAGTCGGACCAGATCAAAGCTGCCGCGGCAGTCATGCCCGTTCTCGCCACGATCGGCCATGAAATGCCCGGTCGGTCTGCCGGAACCGTCCAGCCAGCGGATCGGCCCCAGATCGCCCCGCATGTCGGGCCGGTGATTGCGCAGCTTCTCGACGCGCTCGGACAGGCGCACGATCGACTTGACCCCGCGCCGTGACTTGAACTTGCCGGGGGTCAGGGTTTGGTGGCCGGGGAAAAGCTCGGTCATCCAGCCGGGTTCGAAATGTTCATGGCCGTTGCAGCCATGATTGACCTCGGAGACCGAGATCACATCGAAAGCCCCGGTGGCGGCGAACAGCGCCTTCAGCGTGTGGTCGCCGATGGTCACGTTCAGGAACTCGTCCACATCCATCGAGATGAAGACATCAGCCTGACGCATGGCGGGCAGGTGATGGGCGTAGGCCAAGGCGATGGGCTGGAAAGCCGGGCTGCCTTGCAGGATCGCCGGGTTGGGCAGGTGCTGGACATGGCCAAGGGCGGCCAGCCGGTCAAGGATCAGGTCGGTGCCATCCGAACAGTCATTTGTGAAGACCGTGATGTCGGTCACGCCCATCGCCTTGTGCCAGGCAACCCATTCCAGGATAAAGGGGCCTTCATCTTCATGCAGGTGGCGACGAAGACGCGTGGATCGGCAATTGGCCAGGACTGGAATTCGCGAGGCGGATAGGGCAGCGTGGCGGGCAGGGCCGCGCGTTCCAGAAGCTGGACGGTCGAATCCTCCTTATTCTCCGCAGCAAGGGTCAGGCCCTTGGCCGCCAGTGTCGCAAGGATGAGGGCCAGCCCGTCTTCGCCATAGACCTTGGGATGGAACTCGACCACCATGGCGCGCACGCCCGACAGGTCGGCCCCGTCGAAAAGCCCCATTTCGCCGCCCTCGATATCCGAGACGATGACCGTGGGGTTCACTTCGGCGATCAGCTCTTTCAGACCCCAGCGGCGCAGGCTGACCTTGCGGGAATAGGCGCGGCTGTCGGGTTCCATCGACGAGGCCCAGAAATCGGGCCGCAGGTAGAAGTCGATCTCCGGCCATCTTCGGCGGTCGCTACACCATTGCGCAGATCCACCGTGTTGACGCCGTTCAGAAGGTGGGTCTCGCGGATCAGCGGGATCAGGTCGGGATTGGCCTCGATCGTGGTGACGCTTTCAATGCCCGGTATCAGCGCCGCGACGGTGGACAGCAGCCCACCCCTGCGCCCAGTTCCAAGACCCGGTCGCCGGGCCGCAGGATGCGCCGGAGGTTGGCGCATTCGCCGCCCTCATAGCGGTTGTTGCGCATCGGGCGCTCGATCTTGGGCGTGATGATCGAGGGAACGAAGGGAACCCTGATGCCCGAGGTGGTAAGGATCTCGTCATAGTGCAGCATCGGCTCGACCTCTGGCCCCAGGGGGCGCGCCGTCGCTGCGGGCGGCCCCAAGCGGCATACCCGGCCTTTCCGGCCGGTTGTTTCCTTGGTCGAAACTATGCGCAGGCGCGCGCGACGCGGTCAAGCCGCGCCGGGGTCAGACCAGCGTGCCTTCGGCGAAATCCGGGTCTTGCCGCCCAGATAGGGATGCAGGGCCACGGGCAGATCGACCGAGCCATCTTGCTGCTGGCCGTTTTCCAGCACCGCGATCAGGCAGCGCCCGACCGCAAGGCCCGAGCCGTTCAGCGTGGCCACGAAATCGGGCTTGCCGCCTGCGGGGCGGTAGCGGGCGTTCATGCGACGGGCCTGAAAGTCGCCGCAGACCGAGACCGACGAGATTTCGCGGTAGCGGTTCTGGCCGGGGAGCCAGACTTCGAGATCGTGGGTCTTCTGCGCGCCAAAGCCCATGTCGCCGGTGCAAAGGACGATGGTCCGGAAGGGCAGGCCAAGCTTTTGCAAGATGGCTTCGGCGCATCCGGTCATGCGTTCGTGTTCGGCCATCGAGGTTTCGGCGGTGGTGATCGAGACCATTTCCACCTTTTCGAACTGGTGCTGGCGGAGCATTCCGGTGGTGTCCTTGCCCGCCGAACCGGCCTCGGACCGGAAGCATTGGGTATGGGCGGTCATGCGGATGGGCAGGGCGGATTCGTCGAGGATGTCGCCTGCGACGGTGTTGGTCAGCGTGACCTCGGAGGTGGGGACGAGCCACCAGCCGTTGGTGGTCTGATAGCTGTCCTCGGCGAATTTCGGGAGCTGGTTGGTGCCATACATCGCCTCGTCCTTGACGAGGACGGGGGTCCACATCTCGGTCAGCCCGTGTTCGGAGATGTGGGTGTCGAGCATGAATTGCGCCAGTGCGCGGTGGACGCGGATCACGGCACCCTTGAGGACGACGAAGCGCGCGCCCGAGAGTTTGGCGGCGGTTTCGAAATCCATCGCCGGTTTGACGCCCGCGATGTCGAAATGTTCGACGGGGGTGAAGTCGAAGGCCCGCGGGGTGCCCCAGCGGCGGATTTCGACGTTGTCGTCTTCGTCCTTGCCGGTCGGAAACTTCGGCGTGGGGAGGTTGGGGATGCGCATCAGCATGTCGCGCAGGCGGGCATCTTGGGCCTCAGCCTCGCGGTCAGGCGCGAATCTCGGCCTTTTTATCGGCCACGAGGGCGCGGAGGCGTTCGAATTCGGCATCGTCCGCGGGCTTTCGCGGCGCCCACTTCTTTCGAGGCGCGGTTCTTGTTCGGCGGTGGCGGTCTCGGCGGCCTGAATCTTGGCGCGGCGGTCGGCGTCCAGGGCCAGCATTCCCGGCGAGGCGGCGGGCAGGCCGCCGGCCGCGCCGCACGGTCGGCGGGATTTTCGCGATGGGGCGATATCGTGCATGGCGCGCTGCCCCCGAACAGAGTGTCGGCGCCTTATGCCAGATGGGGCGAGACGGGGGAAGGGCGCTTGTCTTGCGGCAAGGCAGGCGGCTGTCCGCGCCAAATCAATGGCTTGTGGGCGATCCAGGCTGGATTTTCCCGACCTTGGGCCTGGCCGTGCGTGGCAATCGTGCCGTACGGGCGGACGCGGTGGCCCCGACCGCCACGCTTCGCCACGGCCTGACACGGCGCCAGCCCGATGATTTGGTGCTGCGGTCCCTCTGGCATCGCGACGCAAAACCCCTTACATGGTCCGCGACGCTGAAAGAGGACCACAGATGTTTGCAACCCCCGCCTTCGCCCAGGCTGCCGGTGCCGCCGCCGGTGCGCCGTCGATCCTGAACTCGTTCTCATCCCGATGGTGCTGGTGTTCGGATCATGTATTTCCTGATGATCCGCCCGCAGCAGAAGAAGATGAAGCAGCACAAGGCGATGATCGACGCGCTGCGCCGGGGGGATCAGGTGGTCACGCAGGCGGCTTCTGGGCAAAAGTCTCCAAGGTGCAGGAAGACGGCATGGTCGAGGTGGAAATCGCCGATGGCTGTGAAGGTAGGATCTGCGCATCACAGCACGTGGAATGTGCTGAACAAGACCGAACCCGCCGCCGCCTAGGCCAGAAGACATGACCCGATCTTCGCTGTGAAGCGCCTCTATGCCGCCGTCGCCTTGCTGGGATGGTCGCTGCCGAAACGTTCTATGGCACGGTCGAGTCCTAATGACGCCGTGCCGAAATCGAGAAGGCCAATGGGTAGAACGCCGGACAGTGAACTGGCGCCGATCGCGCTGGCGGATTGGCCGAACTGGCTGCCCTCGTCGCTGATGAATCTGGGCCTCGACCTGCGGGGCGGGGCGCATCTACTGGGCCGGGTCGAACTGGCAGATGTCTACAAGGCGCGGATGGATGCGCTCTGGCCCGAAGTGCGTGACGCGATGCGCGATCTGCGCGATCAGGTCGGCGCCGTGCGCCGGGCGCCTGCGCCGGATGGGACGCTGCGCGTGACGCTGTCAGAGCCTGCGGGCATGGCGGCGGCAATCGAGGCGGCGCGCACGCGGGGCAGCTTGTCATCAGCCCAATGACGGTGTCGGCAATCGACGCTGGATGTGCGCCGATGGCGCGATATGGTGATCACCCGTCCGAAGCCGAACAGCGCGCCACCGACGACCGCACGATGCAACAGAGCCTTGAGATCATCCGCACCCGGGTTGACCAGGCGGGGACCCGCGAGCCGACGATCCAGCGCGAGGGCAGCGACCGTATCCTGATCCAGGTGCCGGGCATCGGATCGGCGACCGAGTTGAAGCAGTTGATCGGCACGACCGCGAAGCTGACCTTCAACCCGGTGGTGCGCACCACGACAAATGCGAATGAAAGCCCCGGCGCGCGCAACCTTCTGCTGCCGTCGCGCGAACAGAAGGGGGTGTTTTACGTCATCGAGGAGACGCCCGTCGTCTCGGGCGAAGAACTGACCGATGCGCAGCCCTCGTTCGACCAGAACAACCGTCCTGCGGTGAGTTTCCGGTTCGACGGCACCGGCGCGCGCCGATTACACCGCCGCCAATATCGGCGCGCCTTTCGCCATCGTGCTGGATGGCAAGGTGATTTCGGCCCCCGTGATCCAGAGCCATATCGCGGGCGGATCGGGGATCATCACCGGCAATTTCACCGTCGAAGAGGCCAACCGTCTGGCGGTGCTTCTGTCGGCGGGGGCGCTGCCTGCGACGATGAATTTCCTGGAAGAGCGGACCATCGGGCCGGAACTGGGCGCGGATTCGATCGCGGCGGGCAAGACGGCCGCGGTGATCGGCCTGGTCTGGTTGCGGGCTATATGATCGCCTCTTACGGATTGTTCGGGACATTCGCGGTCATGGCCCTGTCGGTGAACCTGTTCCTGCTGGTGGCGATCCTGTCTAGCATCGGGGCCACGCTGACGCTGCCCGGCATCGCGGGGCTTGTGCTGACCATTGGGCATGGCGGTCGATGCCCAGCGGCAGCGACCCGGCCGAAACCGCCGCGCGGGCATGGCGCCCGGCCGGGCGCTGGATGCAGGCTTCGAGCGCGCCTTCTCGGCGATCATGGACTCGAACGTCCCCGGGGCTTCTGGTCGCGCTGATCATGTTCTCATCGGCTCGGGCGCGGTGCGCGGCTTGCGGTGCAACCTCGTGGGCATCCTGACGTCGATTTACCGCCGTCTATGTGACGCGGCTGATCATCGAGCTGTACATCGCCTGGCGCCGCCCAAGGCAATCGTGGTCTAAGGGGAGAATACTCATGGCTGGCTTTCTGAAACTTGTCCCCACCTACACCAAGATCGACTTCTTCAAGTGGCAGTTCCTGACTTCGGTCTGTGGGCCCTTGCGTCGGTCGTGTCGTCGTCCTTGTCCTGACCGTGGGGCTGAATTTCGGCATCGACTTCAAGGGCGGAACCACGATCCGCACCGAAAGCACGACGG
The DNA here is from genome assembly GCA_027382625.1 of Tetmemena sp. SeJ-2015. NCBI lineage: Eukaryota > Ciliophora > Spirotrichea > Sporadotrichida > Oxytrichidae > Tetmemena > Tetmemena sp. SeJ-2015. The sequence continues at coordinate 40,342 of JAJKFJ010020752.1, forward strand.
CGGTCGATGTCGGCGCCTATCGCGAAGCGCTGGCCAAGCTGGACCTGAGCGATGTCACCATCACCGAGGTCAACGACCCCTCGTTCCGGCTGATCAGCATGTCGCGCAGATCCGCATCGGGCCGAAGGAAGGCGAAGAGGCGGTGACGCCCGAATCCATCGCCGCGCTGGAAGCCGCGCTGACCCAGATCGACCCGCCATCACCTTCCGGCGGTGGAATCGGTCGGACCCAAGGTCTCAGCCGAGCTGATCTGGAAGGCGCTGCTTTCCGTCGCGGCGGCTTCGGCGGGCCATCCTGATCTATGTCTGGATGCGCTTGAATGGCAGTTCGCGTGGGCGCGTTCGCGCGCTGGTTCATGACGTGTTTGTCACCTCGGCGTCTTTGCGCTGTTCCAGATCAAGTTCGACCTGACCATCGTGGCGGCGCTGCTGACCATCCTTGGCTATTCGATCAACGATACGGTGGTGGTGTTCGACCGGTTGCGCGAGAACTTGCAGAAATACAAGACCATGCCGCTGCGCGAGATGATGAACCTGACCGCGAACGAGACGCTGAGCCGCACGATCATGACCGCGACGACGACCTTCCTGTCGCTCTTGGTTCTGTTCATCTTTGGCGGCGACGTGATCCGCGGCTTCGTCTTCGCGATGCTGTTCGGCGTGGTGATCGGCACCTATTCTACGCTTTACGTCGCGAAGAACATCGTCCTGTTCCTGGGCGTGGATCGCGGCGACAAGCCGAAGAAATCGGTCACGCCCGACGAATTCGCCAAGGTCGACGCCTGAACGGGGGGCCGCGATGCGCCTGACCGAGATCAGCTATGACACGGCCAGGCCGGTCGAGGGCTATGGCCCGGGCTTCTTCCGCATCGGCGGGCATGTGCTGCGCGGGGCCTGCCTGATCACCCCGTGGGATGCCGGACCCTGGGGCGGGCTGGAGGATGTGGCGGCGCCTTTGGCCCTGGCGCCGGACGACGTGCTGTTCTGGGCATGGGCAAGGAGGGTCGCCATGCCCCGGCCGAATTCCGCGCCGCGCTGGAAGAGGCGGGATCGGGTCGAGGTTATGGCCTCTCCCGGGCCCCCTGCCGGACCTATAACGTGCTTCTGTCCGAGGGCCGCCGCATCGCCCTGGCGGTGCTGCCGGTCGGCTGACCTTTTCTCCCGGATGGGCCGGGGCCGCCTCACGCGGCCAGCGAAACCCAGGCTGGAACATGGTCCGAAGGCTTGTCGCCCGCGCGGACCTGCTTGTCGATCCCGGCCTCGTCCAGCAGATCGGCCGCCTGTGGCGACAAGAGCAGATGATCGATGCGGATGCCGTTGCCGCGTTCCCAGGCATTGGCCTGATAATCCCAATAGGTATAGACGCCGGGGCGCGGGTCGCGGATGCGGATCGCGTCGGTCACGCCCAGCCAGTGCAACCGGCGCAGCGCGGCGCGGCTTTGCGGCAGGAACAGCGCGTCTTCGACCCAGGCCTCGGGTTTGGTCGCGTCGATCGGCTGCGGGATGACGTTGTAATCGCCCAAAAAGACGACCGGCATTTCTTCGGTCAGCAACACGCGCACCCGCGCCTCCATCCGCGCCATCCAGGCGAGTTTGTAGTCATATTTCGGCCCCGGCGCGGGGTTGCCGTTGGGCAGATACAGCCCGCAGACCCGCAGCGCGCGCGTGCCGATCACCGTGGCCTCGATCCAGCGGGCCTGTTCGTCGCCATCATCCCCCGGCAGGCCGCGCGCCACATCCTCGAGCGGCAGGCGCGACAGGATGGCGACCCCGTTGAACCGCTTTTGCCCGTGGGTTTCGACGCGGTAGCCCATGTCCTCGAAGATTTCGCGGGGGAAGCCCTCGTCCTGGCTCTTGATCTCTTGCAGGCAGACGACATCGGGCTGGGCCACGGTCAGCCAGCGGGGCAGGGCCTCGATCCTGGCCTTGATGCCATTGATGTTGAAGGTGGCGATCTTCATGGCGGTCCCCCGTTTTGACGCCAGACTAGTGGCATCGCCGGGCAAGGGAAAGGCCGTCAGCGCTGGCGGCGGGCAGCGGGGATCTGGCCAGCAGCCAGCCAGAGCGCGTCAAGCCGGTCGATTTCAGCCAGATCGAAACGGGAAAGCTCTTCCCAGTAGCGGCCCGAGGGGGTGGTGTAGCCCAGAGCCGTTTCCCGTGCGATGGCCTGGTCGGCGATCATGTTCCACACCGGCAAGGGGCGGCAATTGGGCAGGCCCGCGGGCGTGGCGCGGGGCAGGGCCAGCCGGGTCGGCCCCGTCGACAGGTTGACGACCGCAGTCCCGCGCCGGGCGGCAAGAATCCGCAGGCGGGCACTTTTGGCCTCGAGCGAGCGAAGGGTGATGTCGGGCGCAGCGGGTCGGCTGTGCCGGTGCCATAGAAGTGGGTCGGGCCGGTGGAGGGATAGACCATGTCGCAGCCCATCAGGGCGATGACGCGGGGCTTCAGCGCCTCAAGCACCCAATAGGCCGCGGTGAAGGCCATTGTCGCGCCGCCATAGACAAAGCCGCCCTGGGCATTCTGGCCGGGACGAAATCGTCCTCGGTGATCAGGCGCTGGCCGGGCCGGGATCGGGCAGGCGGTCTGCCGGGAAATCCCAGGGGTGGATCATGTCATCCCAGTCGGGCCGCACCCGCCAGGCATTGTTGATCGCGACGATGCGATCAAAGCGGCTGCGCGGCCAATGCGCCGCGCGCAAGGCGGGCAGCCCCGATCCGAGGAGAAGGACGATCATCCGGCTCTCCTATCCTGACGGCCGCCCCAAGCGGCCCTTGCCGGAAGTTTAGCACGAATTCCGCTGCAATGCAGCAAAGCTGCCCTGCGGCGCAGATTCAGATGGAAAAGGACGTGCCGCAGCCGCAGGAAGAGGCGGCATTGGGGTTTTCGATCACAAAACGGGCGCCGATCAGCTCGTCCGTGAAGTCGATCACGGCGTTTTGCAGGAAGGGCAGCGAGACCGGATCGACCAGAACCGTCTGCCCGTCCTTTTGCAGCACCAGATCGTCGCCCGCGGCGTCATCCAGCCGGATGTCATATTGAAAGCCCGAACAACCGCCACCCGACACGCCGACGCGCAGGCTTTGACCTCGCCGGTGATCTCGGCGATTTCGGCCAGCCGGGGCGAAGGCGCGGTCGGTCACTTTGGGGGGAAGGGTCAGTTCCATGGCTGTTCCCGTATCCTTCTGGGGCTTGGTCGATATAGGGGGGCACCAAATCCGCACAAGACGATCCCAGAGAAGACGACCAGAGCCGAGGCCGACCCTGCCCGATACCTTTCCCCAGACCGCCGGTTTCGCAGCTTTCGCCTGTCTGCCCGACGCATCGCGCGGCAGGTTGCATACCGAACGGATGTCCTCGTTCCGCTCGCCCTTCCAGCGCGACCGCGACCGGATCATCCATTCCAGCGCCTTTCGCCGCCTGAAACACAAGACGCAGGTCTTTGTGGAACATGAGGGCGATTACTACCGCACCCGCCTGACCCATTCGATTGAGGTGGCGCAGGTCGCGCGCACCATCTCGGGGGTGCTGGGGCTAAACACCGATCTGGCCGAAGCGATCGCGCTTGCGCATGACCTTGGCCACACGCCCTTTGGCCATACGGGCGAGGATGCGCTGGGGCTGCTGATGGAACCCTATGGCGGGTTCGACCACAACGCGCAGGCCCTGCGGATCGTGACGCGGCTGGAACGGCATTACGCCGATTTCGACGGGCTGAACCTGACATGGGAAAGCCTTGAAGGGATCGCCAAGCACAACGGCCCCGTCACCGGCCCCATTGCCGACAAGAAGCATGATGGCCCGTTGCCCTATGCTTTGGCTGAAGTGAACGCAGCCTGGGATCTTGAGCTGGATACCCATGCAAGCGCCGAGGCGCAGGTGGCCGCCATCGCCGATGACGTCGCCTATTCGCACCACGATTTGCACGACGGCCTGCGTTCCGGCCTGTTCACCGAGGCCGATCTGATGGAGCTGCCCGTGACCGGCCCCGCCTTTGACGAGGTGGACCGCCTTTACCCCGGTCTCGACAGGATGCGTCGCCGGCACGAGGCGTTGCGCCGCGTCTTTGGCCGCATGGTCGAGGATGTGATCGCCGTGGCGCAGAACCGCCTGACCGCGGCACAGCCGAAATCGGTGGATGAAATCCGCCATATGGGCACGACGATCATCCGTTTCTCGAAGCCGCTCTATCAGGAACTCAAGGCGATCCGGTCGTTCCTGTTCCACCGCATGTATCGCGCGCCTTCGGTGATGGAGGTGCGGGCGCGGGTGACGCAGGTGGTCGAGGACCTGTTCCCGCTGTTCCTGCGCGAGCCGGCCCTTCTGCCGCCGGAATGGCATGAGGATGTGGCCCATGCCACCGATGACACCGCCCTGGCGCGGATCGTCGCCGATTACGTGGCAGGCATGACCGACCGCTTCGCCATTCAGGAACATGCGCGGCTGTTCGGCGGCTGACCGGGCGGGCCGATCTTCGGTGAAGGCTCGGCTCAGGCGCGGCGCGTGGCCGCGAAGAGCCAGACCAGCGCCAGACCGAAGGAGATGATGGCGTTCCAGCCCGCCATCGAGATGCCGGCGAAGCTCCAGGGGATCTGGTCGCAACGCGGGGCCGTCGGCAGCGCCTTGGTCGGGTCAAGCAGGTCCGCGGCCGACAGGCCTTGGATCGAGCCCTGTGTGCAGCTCGAGATATATTCCCACCAGCCCAGTTCCACTCCGGCATGGAAGACGCCGATCCCGGCCGTGGTCAGCGCGGCGATGGCGCCAAGCCAGGGCCAGATCCGCCAGTTGGTCGCGAGCGCCAGAACCATGATCAGCACCGCCGCCGCATGGGGCCAGCGCTGTAGAACGCACAGGTGGCAGGGCGACAGGCCGCCGATGACCTGAAAGCCGAAGGCGCCCGCCAGCATCGCTGCCGAGCAAAGCCCCGCGATCAATGTCGCCATCCTGCGGTTGATTTCCATGACCCAGCCCCGTCCTTTTCGTCGGCCCGACCATAGGCCCGGCCAAAAGCGGGGAAAAGCCCCGACGATACACCCTTTCGGGAACCGCCCGCATGGCGCTAGAGTTTGCACCATGTTGTGATCGGGGGACGAAGCCATGGAATGGCGCGGGCGCAGGCAAAGCCGGAATATCGAGGACAGGCGGTCGCAATCCGGCGGCGGTTTCGGCCGGATGCCGGGAGGGCGGGTCGTCACCGGGCGCACCGGAGCGGTGGGCGGTCTGGGGGCGGTCGCGATCATCGTCATCGCGCTGTTTCTGGGCATCGATCCCAGCCAGCTTCTGGGGCCGGGCGGGCCGGTGGACAGCGGGGGCAGCTACTCTTCTCCGGCCGAGCTTACCCAGGCTGACAAGGATGCGGGCGAGTTTGTCGCCGTGACGCTGGGCGATACCGAAGAGATCTGGACCAAGGTCTTTGCCGAACAGTTGAACCGCCGCTACACCCCCACCACGTTGGTCCTGTTCAAGGATGGCACGCAATCGGCCTGTGGCGGCGCGTCCGAGGCGACGGGGCCGTTCTATTGCCCCTCGGACAAGAAGATCTATCTCGACACGTCCTTCTTCGTCACCCTGCGCGACCGGCTGGGGGCCCATGGCGATTTCGCCGCGGCCTATGTGATCGCGCATGAGGTGGGCCATCATGTGCAGGACGAACTTGGCATCCTGGCCCAGGCGAACCAGATCCGCTCGCAAGTCTCTGAGGCGGAATCGAACCAGATCTCGGTGATGATCGAGCTTCAGGCCGATTGCCTTTCGGGCATCTGGGCACGCGAGGCCCATACCACGCTGGGCACGATCGAAGCGGGCGATTTGGAGGAGGCGGTGAATGCCGCGCGCCAGATCGGCGACGACACGTTGCAGCGCAATGCCGGGCAGCGGCCCATGCCGCATACTTTCACCCATGGCACCTCGGAACAGCGGGCGCGCTGGTTCCAGACCGGGTTGAATTCCGGCCGGTTCGACGATTGCAACACTTTCGAGGCGCGCGACCTTTGATCCGCGCCGGGCGATGCGGGCGCGGTTTGCGATCTGGCGAAAAGCCTTTGCGAAGGGCTTGAACAGGCGCGTTGCCTCCTTGTAGAAGGAACGCGCTTGCCGCCGGAAATCCTTCCGGCTTCTACCGGGCAGGCCCTGATCGTGCGGGTGTGGTGGAATGGTAGACGCGACAGACTCAAACTCTGTTTCCGAAAGGAGTGTCGGTTCGAGTCCGACCACCCGCACCATCCCTTTCCCGTCGTCCCCGGACCCCGACACAGCCCGCTGTAAGGCGCAAAGCCCGCGATGAAGGCGGGTTGATTCGGGTCTGTCGTCTCCCTTGGCGGCAAGGCGGGTGGCAGCGCATGGCCAAAGCCAAGAAGTTCGTAAAATTGATGCCGTTCTGTGGACATTCGGCAGAAGGTGGAACACAGAAACGCCGGAATTCTGCGGGCGTCGAGAATGGGCGGGCGCGGGCGGCGCCTGTTGCCATGGGGGAAACGCTTGATGCGCCAGCCAATGGGGGGCCGGTGGATCGCATCGGCAGAATGGTAAGGAAGGTTGGAATTGCGGGGCGCGGCCTCGCGCACAGGCTTGTGCGGCCCATTCAAATTACGAAACAATCACTGCAAAGTCGCTGAGGATTTGGCGGCAGAACCGGGTCTCGGGCCGGTCCTGAAACACCGCAACGTCCTGTTATGGGGACACAGTCTTGCCGTTTTTGCCTTTCCGGCGTGGCAAATGAAAGCTATCCAGTAAGGGTCAAGTTTGACGTATGGGCCGTGGGGGCGGTCGTATGTTGGTGGCGCGCCCTGTGGCGCGGCGCAGGTGACGAAGGAGCTGCCGGTCCCGGCCTGTCGGGCGTCGTGCAATCCCTGGCCCAAGTTCCGGGTCAAGGCCCCCTTTGTCCCTTCACCTCATTCGTCCGGTCCGCCATTGCCCGGTGCAGGTCTTCTCTGCCAACCGCGCGCGATATGGGGCCCGGACTGCCGGGTCGGTGTGTTGAGACGCGGCATGGCCCCGGCCCTTCCGCAAGACTGAGGTGGTGTTGGATGCCGGTTTTTGCGCTTTACAACTTCAATGACGCGGGTGCAGTCGTCGATGACGCGCCGGTCAACGGCATCCAGAACGGCCTCTACATGGGCGGAGCCACGGCTGCGGACGGCGATCTGCAACTCGACGGCGCAGGCAATTTCGCCAAGATCTATCCGGCGCCGCAGTTCCAGATGGCGGCGGGCACGCTTGAGATCACCTTCACCCCGGATGCGGCCGGGATCACCGCGCCGCAAACCGTGTTGTCGCGCGATTCCGCAGGCGCGCATCAGGGCAGCTACCGGGTCGAGATCCTGCCCGATGGCGCGGTCACCATCACCCATGAGACCGGCGGCACGCCCGCCAGTTTCACGACCGGAGCGGGCTTCTACAGCCCCGGCGACACGATCAACCTGTCCTATTCCTGGAACGAGGCGGTGCGGGCGGCTATCTGCTGATCGACAATCTGACCAGCGGCGCCACGCATGGCGATACCGTGCCACCCGGCCTGACCATGGACATGGCCGACCAGAGCCAGCCCTGGATGATCGGCACCGACCAGTCCGACAGCGATCCTGCGGCGCTGAACAATCTGGACCAGTATTTTCACGGCACGGTCGCGTTCTTCTCGCTGTCGGATTCCGTCGACAACTGCTTTCAGCCCACCGCCGACGGGATCGTGCGCGGCACGGATGGGGCGGAACTTATCGACACAGGCTATGCCGATCCCTGGGACAGCGACCGGATCGACGCCAATGACGCGCGCGTGCCTGGCGACGGGCCGGATGACGACCGCGTCGTCGCGGGGGCGGGAAATGACACGGTGCTGGCGGGCACGGGCGATGACTCGGTCTGGGCGCAGGATGGCGACGATTCCGTCTCGGGTGGCGCAGGCAATGACCTGATCTATGGCGAAAGCGGCGATGACACGCTGTCGGGAGATGCGGGTCAGGACACGATCTATGGCGGCGATGGCAATGACGTGATCCGGGGCGGGACCGATGCCGACCAGTTTCACGGCGGCGCAGACCGCGATGTCTTCGTCGTCGGCAGCCAGGCGGAGGGCATCGGCGATGTCATCGACGGGGGCGAGGATGGCAGCGATCACGACACGCTTGACCTGTCCGGGGCCGGGCCGCTGACCATCGACTATGACCTGGCCAACCCGGAAAACGGCACGGTGACGTTCCTGGATCGCGACGGCAACCCGACCGGGACGCTGAACTTCATCAAATCGAGACCGTGATCCGCTCTGCTTCACCCCCGGCACGCTGATCGCCACGGCGCGGCGAGGTCCGGTCGAGAACGCGTGGGTCGGCGACAAGGTCATCACCGCGACAATGGCTTCAGAATCCGCTGGCTGGTCACAAGGCGCTGTCGGGCAGGAGCTGCGGCGAACGCCCATCTTTCAGCCGGTCCTGATCAAGGCGCACAGCCTGGGCAATGGATTGCCGGAACAGGACATGATGCTGTCGCCCAATCACCGGGTTCTGGTGGCCAATGACCGCACCCAGTTTGTACTTTGACGAGCACGAGGTTCTGGTTGCGGCCAAGCACCTGATCGGCTCGCCGGGGGTGCATTCGGTGGCCTCGATCGGCGTGACCTACATCCACTTCCTCTGCGACCGCCATGAGGTGTCCTGTCGAACGGCGCCTGGACCGAAAGCTTCCAGCCGGGGATTATTCGCTGAAAGGGCTGGGCAACAGCCAGCGCAGCGAGATCTACGAGCTGTTCCCCGATCTGAAGACCGCAGCGGGGCTTGGCGGTATAAAGGCGGCGCGGCGCACGCTGAAGAAACACGAGGCCCGGCTTCTGGGCAGGTAAACGGTTATGCAGCGCGGTCCGTTGGCCTCTTGCGAGAGGCTGGGCCGCAAGGAAAAGGGGCCCGTCCGGGCCCCTTTTTCTGTTCTGGCGACCGGCGCGCAGGCCGAAGTTTCGCCGCAATTGACCGCTTGGCCGCCATGTTCGCCCCGCTTGACCGCCAGAATCCGAGGCTAACGAGGGAATTGATGCGTCTTTTGCTTCAAATACGACGAAGGGCGCCTGGAAAACCTGTTGCTCCGGCGCTTTGGCCGGACAGGCGCAGAAGGCAGGGCAAGGCACGGAACAGGGATCGGTCGATGGCCGCTGGGGATGTGACGCTGACAGGAACGGACGGGGCCGCAACGCTTGCGGGCGGCGACGGCAATGACCTGCTGACGGGCGGCTACGGTTTTCCCACAATCTCGACGGCGGAGCGGGCGATGACAGTCTGACCGGCGGGCCGACGCGGATGGCCTCGCCGGACTAGCCAGAGACCGTGGTGGCGCAGGTGCTGACCGGCAGCCATGGCAATGGCGATTTCAGTCACAGCGTCGCCAGCTCCGGCGGCGCGGTGGACAGCACGACCGTCGCCATCGACGGCGGGCAGGAGATGGTCGGATACCGGCTGGGCAGCGCAGAAGATGCCACCGCAAGCCATCTGCCCCAGCTCAGCCAGGAGTTGCCGGGCGAAGCTGAGCTTCGTCGCTACGATTCGAGGCGAACAGGTGGCTGATCTGGATCGACGGCGTGGCGCTGAACCTGAACCTGGCCCTTGAGGCGGGGATCGTCGGTTCGACCCCGGCACGAGCGGCGTCATGCTGGACGGCACCGGCGCGCTGGTCTCGGACGGATCGGCCCATGGCCGAACCCGCGCCTGCCGTGCTGTGATCACCCTGCCTTTCACCACGCTTGTGGTCGAGACGCTTTCGCCCGGTGGCGCGGGCGACGGCACTGTCTATGCGCTGGCGGTCGATACCAATCCTCCGGCGCTTTATGACGATGGCGATACGGTCGATGGCGGGGCGGGCAATGACGTGATCGCGGGCGGGGCGGCAATGACAGCCTGACCGGCGGCCCGGGCGACGATCTGGTCTATGGCGGCGCCGGGGGATGACATGTCCGCAGGCGGCAGCGCCGGCCAATGACACGCTTTACGGTGGCGCGGGCAATGACCGGATCACCGTCGCCTCGGATGCGGGTTTTCACTATCGTCGATGCGGGTGAAGAGCCGGGCGACCGCGACCAGCTGGTCCTGACCGATCTGGGCAGCGGCGGCGTTCAGGTCAATTTCAGCGGCGATGGCGCGGGCGGATTTGGCTTTGTCGACGGCACGTCCGGCGGGACTTTCACCGGGATCGAAGTGCTGGAAACCAGCGAGAGCGGTGACAATGTCAATGCCGGGGCGTCAGGCGGCGGCGAGGTGATCAGGACGTTTGGCGGCAATGACTATGTCGCGGGCGGCGCGGGTGCCGATCTGATCGACGCCGGAACCGGCGAGGATGAGGTTTTCGCAGGCGGCGGCAATGACACCGTCTTTGGAAATGACGGGCGCGACAACCTGTATGGCGGCACGGGCAATGACACGCTTTATGGCGGATCCGGCAATGACTACATGCAGGGCGATGCCGGAAACGACACGCTTTACGCCGGCGAGGGCGACGATTTCCTGCGCGGAGATGCGGGCAATGATGCGGTTTATGGTGGTGTCGGCAATGACAGCGTCTATGGCGGGGCCGACAATGACAGCGTCTTCGGCGGCGAAGGCAACGACCAGGTCTATGGCGGGCTGAGCGACGACACGCTGTTTGGCGGCAGCGGCAATGACATGCTGCATGGCGTAGCGGGCAATGACCTGCTTTATGCCGAAGACGGCGATGACGAGATGCATGGCTCGGTCGGCAGCGACACGCTTTATGGCGGGGCGGCAATGACACGATGCTGGGCGAAGAGGATGCCGACACTTTCTATGGCGGCGTGGGCGACTATGTCGAAGGCGGCGAGGCGGTTTCGACCGGGGTCGATGACGACCGGCTGTTCCTGTCCGATGTCGACCGCATCGACTGGACCCGCTGAACCCGGAGAACGGCACCGCCTATTTCCTTGATGGCGGCGTGATGCATTTCTACGGCATCGAGAAGCTGTATGTCGATGGCGCGCCCGTTCATGCGCCCGACGGTATCGTCAGCGGCACGGAAGGCGGCGATCTGATCGACGCCGCCTATGCGGGCGATCCCGATGGCGATCTGGTCGATGGCGGCGATGCCAGCCTGCCCGGTGCCGCGCCCGATGACGATGTCATCCTGGCAGGCGCGGGCAATGACACGGTGCTGGCGGGTGCGGGCGATGACCTGGTCCAGGGCGGCAGCGGCGATGACTTTCTGGCGGGCGGGGCGGGCGACGATACGCTGAAGGGCGGCGCGGGCGCGGATACGCTGGCGGGCGGCGCGGGCAGCGACCTGATCGACCTGGGCGCGGGCGATGGCGCGCAGGATCTGGTCGTGCTGGCCGATGCGGCGGGCAGCGATGTCGTGTGCGGGTTCGAGCGCCCATTGCCCATGCCGATGGCAGCTTCACCGGCAGGACCTTCTGGACGTCAGCGAGTTGACCGATGCCGGGGGCAACCCGATCACCACCGATGATGTGACCGTCACCGACACGAACGGCGATGGCACGGGTGATGCGATCCTGACCTTCCCCGGGGGAGAACAGATCACCCTGCTTGGCATCGGCCCGGCCGAGATCAGCCTTCCCGGCGCTTTGGTGGCGATGGGCATCCCGCCCGGCGCGCCACAGCCACCCGATTTCATCGTCGAGGGCACGGTGCGGGACGACCTGATCGACACGGCCTATCTGGGCGATCCCGAGGGCGACCGGGTCGATCATGCCGACAATGCCGTCGGTGACGAGGCCGACAAGATCGAGGCCGGGGCGGGCAATGACACCGTTCTGGCCGGGCTTGGCGCTGACACGTTCATGGCGGCGCTGGCGCGGATATTCTGGACGGCGGCGCGGGCGCGGACCTGCTGTTCGGCGGCGACGATGCCGACCGGCTGCATGGCGGCATGGGCGATACGATCGACGGCGGCGAGGGCGGGATCGATCAGGACACGCTCGACCTGGACGGCTTCACCCGGCAGACGGCGCGTGTGCTTTTCGACGACGACAATCCCGAGAACGGCCTGGTCGAGTTTCTGGGCGGTTCGGGCGATGTGATCGGCACGCTGCGTTTTCAGAATATCGAGCATGTCGTCCTGCCCTGCTTCACCCGGCGCGCAGATCGCGACCGCGCTTGGCGATGTGAGGGTCGAGGATCTGCGCGAGGGCGACCGGGTGATCACCCGTGACCGGGCTACCAGAAGATCCGCTGGATCGGCCGCCGCAGCCTGACGCAGCGGATCTGGCCGAGGCGCCGCAGTTCCGGCCGATCCGCATCGCAAGGGGGGCCCTTGGCCTGAATCTGCCCGACCGCGATCTTGTGGTCTCGCCGCAGCACCGGATGCTGCTGTCTTCCAGCCGGGCCGAGCTTCTGTTCGGCGATCACGAGGTCCTGATCGCCGCCACCCATCTGGTCGGACGGCATGGCGTGACCCGCGAAGCGCCGGAAGGGGTGACCTATATCCACCTGCTCTTCGATCATCACGAGATCATTCGCGCCAATGGCGCCTGGACGGAAAGCTATCAGCCGGGTGAGCTGACGCTGAGCGGCATGGACGATGATCAGCGCGACGAACTATTGTCGCTGTTTCCGCAACTGAAGGTCAATCCGAGTGTCCCCGCGGCAAGGACGTCGCTGAAACGCCGCGAGGTCGAGCGCTGTTCATGGCGTGAGTGTGGCGTAGATGCCACAATCCCCACTGTTCTGACGCGTTTCGTGGGCCAACTAGGAAAAGACCTGGCAAAAGTTACCCCATTCCCGCCTGATGCCGCCTTGCAACAAGGTTAATTCGAAGAAGATTCAAATTCGAATGACCTGGCATCATGGCGACAGTTACCGGCAACAACGGCGGCACACTCTTAGCGGCACTCGGGCAATGACGATATCTATGCCTATGGCGGCAGGATGTGGTCAATGCGGAGCGGGCAATGACACGGTTTTTGGCGGCACCGGCCATGACAGTCTTTATGGCGAGGCGGGTGACGATTCGCTGCTGGGCGAGGCTGGCAATGACCGTCTTTACGGCGGCGACGGCAATGACAGCCTTTACGGCGGTGACGGCAATGACAGCCTGGAAGGTGGCGCGGGCAATGACCTGCTGCGCGGCGACGCAGGCAATGACACGATAGTCGGCGGCGCTGGTATCGACACGGTCGACTACAGATATGGCGCGTCGGGCGCGACGATCAACCTGCAAAGCGGCAGCGCCAACATTGGCACAAGCGATGTCGACTCGATCTCGGGCGTCGAGAATGTCATCGGCACCGCCTATGCCGACAGCATCACCGGCAATACCGACGGTAACGCGATCTATGGCGGTGGCGGCGCAGATACGTTGCTCGGCAGTGATGGCGATGACTATCTCAATGGTGGAGACGCGGCGCATCGATTCGGCGGCGTCGTCGGTAAGCGTCATCAGCTTTGCTTGGAGCTGCAGGGGTGACGAGCAGGATTGTCTCGGCGGGGTGGCAAGACAGGCCATCACGTCCGCATGACCTATACCGATGACGGGGCGGGAACCGAGGCCTCGATTGAAAGCAATACATCGGCCTATGTCGGTGCGGGCGAAACATTCAGCACGACGTCGAATCTCTATCTTGCCGGGACCGGCTCAGGCGACACGTCGACCACGCGGATCGATTTCTCGGCCACGGCAGGAAGCGGCTTTCAGGATACGGTGACCAATGTCCGGTTCCGCCTGAACGACATCGATATGTCGAGCAACAGCTGGCAGGACGTCATCACGATCCTGGCCTATGACGCCAATGGCAACCTGATCCCGGTGACGATCACGCCATCAGGCAACGACACGGTCTCGGGCAATACGATCACCGCTGGAAACTCGTCAGATGCGCCAACGTCGTCGGCTGGTTCTGCGCTGGTCACCATTCCCGGCCCCGTGGCCTGGTTCACTATCGATTACAACAACAACTTTTCCTCCGGACAGCTGATCTATGTCTCGGACATCCAGTTCGTGGCCACGGCGCTGGACGAGGATTTCATCGATGCTGGGGCGGGGAACGACACTGTCACCTCGGATCGGCAACGACACGGTCGATGGCGGCACGGGCGACGACAGCGATGGCGGGGCCGACAATGACCAGCTTTTCGGCGAAGCGGGCAATGACACGCTGTTCGGCGGCGCGGGGAATGACCTTCTGGACGGCGGGGCCGACAATGACGCGCTCTATGGCGGCGCGGGACGACACCTTGTCTGCGGCGCCGGAAATGACTCGCTGGATGGCGGGGCGGGGAATGATGTCCTTTCCGGTGGCCTGGGCAATGACACGCTGCTGGGCGGCGACGGCAATGACTCGCTCGATGGTGGGACCGCAATGACCAGCTTTTCGGCGGGCAGGGGGTAGACAGCCTTTACGGCGGCGATGGCAATGATCTGCTGGATGGCGGAACCGAGAACGACATTCTTGCGGGCGGAACAGGCGATGACACGCTGCTGGGCGGGGCCGGGTCCGACGCGCTCTCGGGCGATGACGGCAATGACTCGCTGGATGGCGGCGACGGCAACGACTCGCTCGACGGTGGCACTGGCGATGACAAGCTTTCGGCGGGCTCGGGATCGACAGCCTTTACGGCGGCGATGGCAATGACTCGCTGGATGGAGGCGCCGAGAATGACATCCTTTCCGGTGGCTTGGGCAATGACACGCTGCTGGGCGGTGATGGCAACGACTCGCTCGACGGCGGCGCCGACAATGACCAGCTTTTCGGTGGGCAGGGGGTAGACAGCCTTTACGGCGGCGACGGCAATGATCTGCTGGATGGCGGAACCGAGAACGACATTCTTGCAGGCGGAACGGGCGATGACACGCTGCTGGGCGGGGCCGGGGCCGACACGCTGTCGGGCGATGACGGCAATGACTCGCTGGATGGCGGGGATGGCGCCGACTCGCTCGACGGTGGCACCGGCAATGACACGCTTTTCGGCGGGCAGGGGCTGGACAGCCTTTACGGCGGTGCCGGCAATGACCTTCTGGACGGCGGCACAGAGCGCGACTTGCTGTCCGGCGGGTTGGGCGACGACACTTTGTACGGCGGAGCCGGGATCGACACGCTTTACGGCGATGCCGGCAATGACCTTTTGGATGGCGGCGCGGGCAGCGACCTTTTGTATGGCGGCGATGGTGCCGACACGATCTACTTGGCGGTGGCGAATGACACGGTCTATGGCGGCACCGGCGACGATCTGATCACGGATCAGGGGCAGGGCACCGTCGGCGACGACAACCTGATCTATGGCGAGACCGGTCATGATCAGATCTGGGCCGGGCTGGGCAATGACCTTGTCTATGGCGGCGAGGACAATGACAGCCTTTATGGCGAGGCGGCAATGACACGCTTTATGGCGGTTCGGCAATGACTATCTGGAGGGCGGCGATGGCGACGACCGCCTGTATGGAGGGCGGGGCAGACACGCTGTATGGCGGTGCGGGCGCCGATGCGCTGTATGGCGGCGGTGGCGGCACGCTGATCGACGGCGGCCGACCGCGATACGATCTATGGCGGCATCGGTGACACGGTCACGGGTGGCGGCACGGGCGACGATTTCGACGTGCTGGACCTGTCGGCCTGGGGCAAGGCGCAGACCAATATCCACAAGGACCCGTCAAATCCCGAGAATGGCTATGTCGAGTTCCTCGACCAGTTCGGCGCCGTCATCGGCACCATGTCCTTCACCGATATCGAGACCATCATCCCCTGTTTCACCTCCGGCACCCGGATCACGACGGCGCGGGGCGAGGTGGCGGTCGAGATGCTGCGCAAGGGCGATCTGGTGATGACGCGGGATGGTGGCCTGCAACCCGTCCGCTGGACGGGACGGCGCGACCTGAACCTGGCGCAACTTGTGGTGAACCCGGACCTTTGCCCGGTCCGCATCGCCGCGGGCGCCCTGGGGCCCAATGTCCCTGCGCGCGAGATGCTGGTCTCGCCGCAGCACCGGATGCTGATCGAAGGGCCGCGCGCCGAGATGTTGTTCGGCGAAGCCGAGGTTCTGGTCGCGGCTCTGCATCTGGTGGGCCTGCCCGGTATCACGCAGGAGCGCAGCCGGGCGTCAGCTAATCCATGTCATGTTCGAACGGCAACGAGATCGTGCAGGCCGACGGGGCCTGGTCGGAAAGCTTCCAGCCGGCACAGCGCATGGTCGGCGGGCTGGATCAGGCGCGGCGCGACGAGATCCTCACGCTGTTCCCGGCCTTGCCGACCAAGTCGCCTTCCGCGGGGCGGCTACGCTCAGGCGCATAGGCGCGGGCTGTCGCGGCTAGACGGCGCGCCTGCCAGCGGCCCACCTGTTGACTCTGCATGGTTCCGGGCCGCACAAGGCGCAGCCGGTCGCGGTGGCGCTGCAGGACGACCGCGCGCCTTCATCGCCCGTCAGGTCCAGCAATTCCCGGCGGCAAGCGCGGGAACAGGACGATGGCCGGGCGTGCCGTCGGCGGCCGCCCCGCGCAGATCGCGTGCGGAACTTCCTCATGGGCCAGCGCGATCCGCGTCAGATCTTCGTGGTGATCTCGGGCAGATCAGCCAGAAGCAGCATCACGGCGCGATCCGGGGGCAGGGCGGCGATGCCGGTCGTCAGGCTGGCCGACATGCCAAGCGCCGCCTGCGACGCGATGGCATGCGCCGCGCCGGTGGGGATCAGTGCGGTCAGCCGCGCGGGACGGTCGGGGGGAAGCACGACAAGGACCGGCAGGCCGGTGGCCTGGGCCGCGCGCGTGATCCGGGCCAGCAGCGGCTGGCCGTCGATATCCTGCAACAGCTTGTCCTCCCCCCGCATCCGCGACGAGGCGCCCGCGGCAAGGATCAGGATGGTCAGTCGGGGTGGCGGGACGCGCATGGCCCGTCATGACATGAAAGCGCCGCCGGTTCACCTGTCCTTTGGTTCAAGCCGTACAAGGCCGCGATGCCGCGTAGCGTCGCCGCACAAAACGTCGAGCCTGTTTCGCAAAAAGGCCGGGGGGCACTCTGCCCCCCGGACCCCCCTGAGGATATTTAAGAACAGATGAAGCGGGTAGGGGAGAGGTCACCCCCGCATCCGCGCCCCGTCCGCGTCCCAAAGCGGTGCAAGATGGACCGTCGCGCGGCGGCGTTCGCCAAGGATCTCGATCTCGCATTCCAGACCGTCCCTGACCTTGTCGGCGGGCAGGAAGCCCATCGCCACGGATGTGTTCGTCCAATGGCTGAACCCGCCCGAGGTGCAGAAACCCACCACCGCGCCGTCCAGCCAGATCGGCTCCCATGCCACGACATCGGCGTCCTTGGCATCGACGACGAAGGAGACGAGGCGGCGTTTCGGCCCCGCCGCCTTTTCCGCCGTGGCGGCGGCCTTGCCGATCCAGTCGGCATCCTTGTTCCAGCGGATGAAACGGTCGAGGCCGGTTTCGCAGGGGGTGTAATCGGGGCTGAACTCGCGCCCCCATGACCCGAACCATTTGTCGAGGCGCAGCGACATCATCGCCCGCATGCCAAAGGGCCGGATGCCGAGGTCCTTGCCATTGGCCATCAGCACATCCCAGAGATGCCGCACCGACATGTGGTCGCAAAAGATTTCAAAGCCGAGGTCGGCGGTGTAGCTGACGCGCTGCACGATGCAATTGGCCATGCCGACGGTCATGCGTTTCACGTCCATGAACTTGAACGCATTCGCCGAGACGTCGCTGCGCGTCACGCGGGCCAGCAGGTCGCGCGCCGCAGGTCCCGCGATCTGGAAGCCCGAGCGGCTATCCGAGACGTTCTCGACCGTGACGCCAACCATCATGTTCTGCTCGAACCAGCGGTGATGCCAGCCCTGCGCGCCATAGCTGGCGGTGAGCTGGAATTCGGTTTCCGACAGGCAGGAGACGGTGAAGTCACCGATGATCTTGCCGGAATGGGCCAGCATCGGCGTCAGCGACAGGCGGCCCGGTTTCGGGATCGCCCCGGCCATGATCCGGTCGAGCCATGCCCGCGCATTCGGCCCCTTGACGGTATATTTGCCGAAGTTCTGCAATTCGTTGATGCCGACGCCCTCGCGCAGGGCGCGGACTTCGGCCTTGGTCGCCTCCCATGCGTTCGAGCGTTTGAAGGTCGGCGTCTCATAGGTCGGCTCGCCGGGGAGGGCGTAGTAGTTCACCACTTCCAGCCCGTATTGCTGACCCCAGACCGCATTCAGCGCGGTGTTGGTGTCATACATCGGCGTGGTGCGGAAGGGGCGGGCGGCGGGGCGTTCCTCGTTCGGGTAGCCGACCGAGAAGCGCATCTGGTAATTCTCGATCACCTTGGGGACGGTATAGCCCGGCGTGGTCCAGTTGCCGAAACGCGCCACGTCAAAGCCGCGCGGATCGCGTTCCACCTCGCCCTCGATCATCCATTGCGCCAGCGCAAGGCCCATGCCGCCACCCTGGCTGAAGCCCGCCATGACGGCGCAGGCGCTCCAGTAATTGCGCAGGCCCGGCACGGGGCCGATCAGCGGGTTGCCGTCGGGGGCAAAGGTGAACGGCCCGTGGATCACGCGCTTGACGCCGGTGCGTTCCAGAACGGGGAAGCGGCGATAAGCGAAATTGACCGAATCCTCGATCTTGTCGAATTGCTCGTTCAAGAGTTCATGGCCAAAGGTCCACGGCGTGCCGTCGACCGACCACGGCTCGCAGGGCTTTTCGTAAAAGCCGATGCAAAGGCCGCGGCCTTCCTGCCGCAGATAGCTTTCGCCGCCGGGGTCCATCACATGCGGGAATTCGCGGCCCGATTTCAGGATGTCCATGATCTCGGGGATGTCGTCGGTGACGAGGTATTGGTGCGCCATCGGCAAAAGCGGCAGGTAGACCCCCGCCATCGCCCCGATTTCCCGCGCCCAGAGGCCGCCCGCGTTCACCAGATGCTCGGCGATGATCGTGCCCTTTTCGGTCACCACCTCCCACGACCCGTCGGGGCGCGGGTTGGTTTCCAGCACGCGGTTGTGCAGCACGATTTCGGCCCCAGCCATGCGCGCGGCCTTGGCATAGGCATGTGTGGTCCCCGACGGGTCGAGGTGGCCGTCAAGCGGGTCATAAAGCGCGCCGATGATCCCCTCGAGGTTCACCATCCCGTCGGTCAGCTTGTTGATTTCCTCGGGGCCGAGGATTTCGGTATCCAGCTCCATGTAGCGGTGCTTGGCGCGCTCGGCCTTCAGCTGCTCGAAGCGGGCGGTATTGTCGGCAAGGGTGATGCCGCCCACATGGTGCAGCCCGCAGGACATGCCGGTGATCGCTTCGAGTTCCTTATAGAGCCGGATCGTATAGCCTTGCAGCGCCGCCATGTTGGTATCGCCGTTCAGCGTGTGGAACCCGCCCGCCGCGTGCCAGGTCGAGCCCGAGGTCAGTTCCGACCGTTCGACCAGCATCACGTCCGACCAGCCCAGCTTGGTCAGGTGGTAAAGCACCGAACAGCCGACGACTCCGCCGCCGATCACCACACGCGGCGGGTTCACGGGCAGCACTCCTGTGCAAGATTGCGGGCAGCTTGGCCGCAGCACGGGCAGAGGTCATGAGGTTTTGCGACAAGATATGTCGCTAACTGGCGCAGATACTTTGACACTTCATCTCGGAGCGCATGCGCCACGGGCAAACCGAATGGAAACGCCACTGGCGCAAGAACCAGTGGCGTGACCATTGAAACGCTGGGTTGCGGCCGGTCGAAGGGCGCTACTTTTCGGGAATAAGCCCCTTGGGCGCGAAGCGCAGCACCAGAAGCAGCACCACGCCCAGCGTCAGAAGCCGCATATGCGCCGCCGTCTCCTGCAACTGCGCCTTGAGATCGCCCGGGGGCAGGCCTGCGGTCAATGCGTCCATCAGTTGCGGGCCCAGGAACTCGACCGCGAGATAGAGCCAGCCGATCAGCAAGCCGCCCAGAACCGAGCCCCAGTTGTTGCCCGACCCGCCCACGATCACCATGACCCAGATCAGGAAGGTGAAGCGCAGCGGCACATAGCTGGACGGGGTCAACTGCCCTTCCATCGAGGTCAGCATCGCCCCGGCCAGGCCGACCACGGCGGCGCCGATGATAAAGATCTGCAGATGGCGGAACTTCACATCCTTGCCCATCGCCTCGGCCGAAACCTCGTTGTCGCGGATGGCGCGCATCATCCGGCCCCAGGGCGAATTCAGCGCCCGTTCGGTCAGCCAGATCAGCAGGACCAGAAGCCCGCCGAACAGCGCCGCATAAAGCAGTTTGACGAAGATGGTCGATGTGGCGACCGGATCGAGGCCCAGGCCGTTCACAGATCCAGATAGGCCGGATTGGCCTGAAGATCGACTTCCATCGGCACCGGCCAGGGCCGGGGCAGGTTGACCAGGTTCTCACCCCGCGATCAAGCCAGTCCTCGTTCTTCATCACCGCGACCACGATCTCGGCAATGCCAAGGGTCGCGATGGCCAGGTAATCCTCGCGCAGGCCCAGGGCGATCTTGCGATCGCCCAGGCGGCGCGGCGGCCAGATGCGCGCCCACCGGCCAGGCCCAGAGCGAGGCAGGCCGAATCCGCCGATATTGCCGGCCTGGGTCGGGTTGAACGCTTCGACCGCCAGAACGGCAGGGTCCAGATTGCGCGATAGATGAAGAAGGCCAGGATCAGGAAGGCGGTCAGCGCAGCGCGCGCAGGCGCGGACGCGGCAGCCGCATAGAGCCGCCCGGCGGAAGATGGGAACCGCAAGACAGCGCCGACAGGATGCGCGGCGCCCCTCGAGCCGCCCATCCCAGGCGCGGCACGGGCGCGGAAATCAGACACAGCCAGCCGCCAGCGCGACCGATCCCATGATCCCGGTCGAGAACAGGCCCGCATAGCCCCATTGGATGTTCACCCCGATCGCCATGATCGCCGACAGAAGGGCAAGGTTCAGGATGTTGAGCGACAGGTTCCAGCTCTGGAACACGCCCGTCAGCAGGAACAGGACGGCGACGCCTGCGAACATCAGCAGGTTGCGGCGGGTGCGGCTGGCGGGATCGACGGGAGGAACGGGTCATGTCACTTGCCTCCGAACAGGCCGTTCGGGCGGAACAGCAGAACGATGATCAGGATGACGAAGCTGACCGCTACCTTGTAGTCGGTCGACAGCCCTGATACAGCCCGTCGCCCAGCCATTCGGGCGGCACCAGATAGGACAGGATCTTGCGCCAGGCATTGGTCACCAGAAGTTCCGAGAAGGCGACGATGAAGCCCCCCGCGATGGCGCCGAGGGGCGAGCCGAGGCCACCCACGATGGCGGCAGCGAACATCGGCATCAGAAGGCCGAAATAGACGAAGACGCGATAGCTCTTGTCCAGGCCGTACAGCGTGCCCGCGATGCAGGCCAGCGTCCCCGCGATGATCCAAGTCACCTGCACCACGCGGTCGGGGTTGATGCCGGACAACAGCGCCAGATCCTCGTTGTCGGAAAAAGCGCGCATGGATTTTCCGGTGCGGGTCTTTTGCAGGAACCAGAACAGGAAGGCGACGCAGATCACCGCCACCACGACCGAGACGACGGCGGTGGTCTTGATCGCCAGGGGCTCGGCCAGGCCGGTCCAGGCCTTGAAATCCTGCGGTCAGCGCCATGCGCCGCCATCGACGAAATTCTTCTCGGGGGTGCCGATAAATTCATCCGCACCAGCCCGTTCATCACGAACATCACCCCTGTCGAACGATGACCGAATGATCGGCGGCCTCGCTTGCCATAGAAGCGATAGACCACGCGGTCGGTGGCCAGCAGCATGGCGATTGTGACCAGGATGCCGAAGGGCAGGGCCAGAAGCGCGGTGGGCAGCGGTCCGGCGGTGATGCCAAGGGACTGGAACCACCAGGTGAACAGGATCACGAAGGCGGTGCCAAAGGCCATCGTGTCGCCATGGGCAAAGTTGGAAAAGCGCAGCACGCCGAAGATCAGCGTGATCCCCAGCGCCCCCAGCGCAAGCTGGCTGCCATAGGCAAGGCCGGGCACGAGGATGAAATTGGCGAAAGCCGTCAGGGCGTTCAGAAGATCCATCAGCCCGCCTCCGCCGTGCATTTGCCCTGGGCGGCGGTGCCGATCAGCCCGCCGGAAGTGTGCTCGTTCGACACCGCCGCCAGCGCGCCATCGGCGGCAAGGGTCAGGATGCCGATGCCGGTCTCGCCAGTCCGCAACAGGAAGCTGCGCCCCACGCCGTCTGGTCAAGAATGGTCAGGTCGATCCCCTCGGCTGTGGTGGTCATGCGCGCAC
The DNA here is from genome assembly GCA_027382625.1 of Tetmemena sp. SeJ-2015. Classification (NCBI taxonomy): domain Eukaryota; phylum Ciliophora; class Spirotrichea; order Sporadotrichida; family Oxytrichidae; genus Tetmemena; species Tetmemena sp. SeJ-2015. The sequence goes on from JAJKFJ010020752.1 coordinate 62,503, forward strand.
TTGTGCCGTCTTCGGCGATGATCAGCCGGAAGGGCGGGTTTTCGGTGCCCGGCCTCGGCCTGCTGCGGCGCTTTCGGGGTTGCACAGGGTAGCCAGCGTGCAGTCAAAGCTTTCGGCCAAGCGCCGGGCGCGTCCAGGGCCGGCCAGCCCACGGCGCGCAGGGCGGCATCTCCACCCCCAGGAAGGGGCGGCGGACCTCGGGGTCGGCAAAAGCGCTTGGCTCCGTTTTCCGTGATGGCGGTTTTGCACCCTGCACCAAACACATAGCCTTTATGCGCGATTCTCCAGCGCCTGACGGGCGTTCTGTTCCACCATCAGGATCGAAATTCCGGTGCGGGCGACTTCGATGATGCGGTCGAACAATTCGTCCATCACGATGGGCGAGACGCCCGCCGTCGGCTCGTCCAGCATCAGAAGTCGCGGCCGTGTCATCAGGGCGCGGCCGACCGCGACCTGCTGGCGCTGGCCGCCCGACAATTCGCCCGCCTTCTGGTGGCGCTTTTGCTTCAGGATCGGGAACAGGTCGTAGACCTGCGCCATCGTGTCAGGGATGCTGTCATCGGTGCGGATGAAAGCCCCCATCTCGAGGTTCTCTTCCACCGTCATCGAGGTGAAAATGTTATGCGTCTGCGGCACAAAGCCCATGCCCTTGCGCACCCGCGCCTGCGGGGTCAATTGGGTATGTCCTCGCCCGCAAGGCGCACATGGCCCTGACGCAGGTTCAGCATCCCGAAGACGGCCTTCATCGCGGTCGATTTGCCCGCGCCATTCGGGCCGACGATCACGGCGATCTCGCCCGGGTCCACCGCCAGAGTGCAGGAATGCAGGATATCGACCGCGCCATAGCCGCCGGTCATCGCCTCGCCGATCAGGAAGGGTTCAGCCATGGCTGTGCTCCTCCATGACCTTGTTTTTCAATCCGGTGCCCAGATAGGCCTCGATCACGCGTTCGTCGTTCTTCACTTGCTCGACCGTGCCTTGGGCCAGAACCTTGCCCTCGGCCATGCAGATCACCGGATTGCAAAGCCGCGCGATGAAATCCATGTCGTGTTCGATCACGCAAAAGGTGTAGCCGCGCTCTTTGTTCAGGCGCACGATGGCATCGCCGATGGTGTTCAGCAGCGTCCGGTTCACGCCCGCGCCGACCTCGTCCAGAAAGACGATCTTGGCGTCGACCATCATGGTCCGCCCCAGTTCCAGCAGCTTTTTCTGCCCGCCCGAAATCTGGCTGGCCTTTTGCTCGGCCAGATGGCTGATCGTCAGGAAATCCAGCACCTCATCGGCCTTGGCGCAGACCCGCGCTTCCTCCTCGGCAACAGCGCCCCGGCGAAACAGCGCGTTCCACAGCTTTTCGCCGGACTGGTCACCCGGCACCATCATCAGATTCTCGCGCACCGTCATCGACCCGAATTCATGCGCAATCTGAAAGGTGCGCAGCAGCCCCTTGCCGAACAGTTCATGCGGCGGCAGGCCGGTGATTACCCTCATCGCCCATGAAGACGCGCCCGATGTGGGCGGCAGCCGACGGCGATACATTGAAAAGCGTGGTCTTGCCCGCACCGTTGGGTCCGATCAACCCGGTGATCGTGCCCTTGCGGATTTCCGGGCTGGCGCCGTCAACGGCTCTAAAGCCGCCGAAATGGCGGTGCAGGTTTTCAACCCTGATCATGCCGTCCCCGAATGCCGTTGCCGGTTCTTTTTGGACCGACGGCTTATTTTTGCATCCGGCCCGGGTCAAGCCCGGGCCGGAAGTTTCATCCTGTATGGGACCGGGCTCAGTGATACTTCACCGTCTCGACCTTGCCGTCCTTGATCACGATTTCGCGGTAGCGGCCGCGCTTCGCCCGGCTCGACCATTTCGACCGCCGGTGGCGCCCTGATAGTCGATGTCCTTGCCTTCCGCGATCAGTTGCAGCGCCTTGCCCAGCTCGCCGGGATTGATCTTCTCGCCCGGCGCATTGGCAACTTCCATCACCTTGTCCTTGTAGACCTTGGGATCGGTCGACCCCGCCGCCTGCATGGCCAGGATGAACAGCGCCGCCGCGTCATAGGATTCCGACGCATAGGCCGAGGTGCTGTCGAAGGGCGTCGGCAGGGCTGCCGCGATATCCTTGAGGATCACGTTGCCTTCGGCATCCGAAGCTGCGATGTCGCCGAACGAGCCGTCCAGCGCCGGGCCGATGGCCTGGGGCAGCGAGTCGCCGATCATGCCGCCGGGCAGGTAGAAGCTCGAGAACGCGCCGGTGTCGAGTGCTGCCTGGATCATGCCTTTGCCGCCCTGGTCGACATAGCCCGCGACGATCAGCATCTCGCCGCCGGCCGAGGCCAGCGTCGCGACTTCGGCGGAATAGTCGGCCTTGCCGTCTTCATGGTACAGAGGTACGTTGCCCCTTTCTTGAAGAACTTCTCGATGAATTCCGATTCACCCTTGCCGAAGTCGTTGTTCGTATAGGTGATGCGACCGATTTCACGCCTTTCTCGACCAGGATGTTGGCGGCACTTCGACTTCGCGCGCATCCGAGGGCGCGGTGCGGAAGAACAGGCCGTTGTCCTTTGTCCTGGCGTCAGCGCCGGCGAGGTGGCCGAGGGCGAGATCATCACCACGCCATTGGGCATCGCCACGTTAGTGAGCCGGCGCGCGTCACGCCCGAGCAGTCGCCGCCGATGATGCCATGAACGCATCCGAGGTATCAGAGCTCGGCAGCGGCCGGTCGCAGCGGCGGCGTCGCCACAGGTCGAGTCAGCCCGGACGGCCAATTCCAGCCATCGCCACGGCGCCCGAGCAGCCGGGCGCCAGTTCGCGCAGCGCACCTTCGCCGGCATCATTGACGGTTGTAGCGGGGGTAGGATGCCAAGACACAACATTTCCCGGGCAAAACGCCGGGGCCCTCAGGCCCAGCGCGAATGGAAAGCAGCAGTTTTTTCATTGTCTGTCTCCCTGTTTGGATCGCGATCCTGGAATGAGCCTAGAGGGGCGCATTTGAAAAGAAAAGCGCCTTCGACGCGGGCTTCGGCGGGGCAAAGCCGGGCATGGTGCCGGTCACAAGCCCGTCAGATGCGCCATTCCGCCTTGGCAGCGCGCCTGCGGCGACCAATCCTGCCGGGATCACAACCGGAAGGATTTTCCCATGCGGCTTGCTCCGGCACTTGCTCTTGTCCTCACCCCTCTGGCTGATCTGGCCCTTGATGGCCAATGCCGGGAACGCTTGAGACTTCGGCCGGCCGATGCAGGTGACGGCGTTGCTGAAAGGGCTGGAGGAACCCTGGGGCCTGGCCTTCCTGCCCGATGGCCGTTTCCTGGTGACCGAGCGGACGGGGCTGCTCTTGGCCGACGGATCGGGGCCGCCCGATCTCGGGCCTGCCCAGGTCTATGCCGAAGGGCAGGGCGGGCTTCTCGATGTGATGGTTCCCGTCGATTTCGAAACCTCGCGCCGGATCTGGCTGACCTGGGCCGCCCCGGTTGCGGGCGGTGCCGCCACGGCGGCCGGGTTCGGCACCCTGTCACCGGATGGCACGGCGCTGGAAGGCCTGACCCCGGTCTTTCTGGCCGAGGCCGTGGGAGGTGGGCGGCATTTCGGCGCGCGGCTGGTCGAGACCGCAGGTGGCCAGGTCTTCGTCACCACGGGCGAACGTGGCACGGGCCCCGAGGGACATGAGGCGCAGGACCCGACCAACGCGTCTTGGCAAGGTCGTGCTGCTCAACGCCGATGGCATGCCGGGCGTTTGCCGTTCCGGGTTGGCGGCCCGGCATCTGGTCGATCGGCCATCGCAACATCCAGGCGCGCGCTGGACCTGTCGGGGCGGCTGCTGACCGTGGAACATGCGCGCGAGGGGACGGGTGAACGCCCCCGAACGGGCCGCAACTAGGGCTGGCCCGTCATCACCTACGGGTGAATAGGGCGGCAGTGCCATCGGCGAGGGCAAGGCCAAGGATGGCATGGAACAGCCATTGCATTACTGGGACCCCTCGATCGCGCCTTCCGGCCTGATGGTCTATTCCGGTGCATTGGTCCCCGGCTGGAAGGGCGATGCTTCACCGGCTCGCTGAACAGCGATTTCCTGTCACGTCTGGACCCCGACACGGCAGCCGAAGACCGGCTATGCCGAGGAACGCCTGGATGCGCCCGAGACGGGCCGGGTCAGGGACGTGGCCGAGGCGCCGGACGGGTCGATCTGGTTCCTGTCGGTGACGGCGGGCGCGGTGTTCCGGCTTGCCCCGGCTGGCGGCTGAGACGCGCCGGACCGGCTTGCTCACGCTCCGATCACGGCTTCGCGAGTACCACAAGATGTGGTAGTCTGTTTCCACCTTTCCAGAAGGGGTAGGAGACAGACATGAATTTCATGCAGGCCGTCAAGCACGTCTACGGAAATTACGTCAACTTCCGCGACCGTGCACCGCGTTCGGAATACTGGTGGTTTGTGCTGTTCAATTTTATCGCCTCGATCCTGATCGGCTTTGTTGAGCTGAAACTGGGTCTTGGAACGGGAATGATGGCGATGGGCGAAGGCGCCATGGCCGCCAATTTCTCGGGTGGTCCGCTGAGCATCATCTGGATGCTGTTCAACATCCTGCCGGGCATCGGGGTCGGCGTTCGCCGTCTGCACGATACCGACCGCTCGGGCTGGTGGCTGCTGATCGCGTTGATTCCGCTGGTGGGCGCGATCATTCTTCTGGTCTTCATGTGCCAGAAGGGCACGACCGGCGACAACCGCTTCGGTCCCGACCCATTGGCGTGAGGCCGGGGCGCGCGGTCTTTGGCGGTCGCGCGCCCCGTCAGATCGACAGGCGGACCGGGATTGCCCCCGGAATACCCTGCGTTCCGCGTTCGCGGTAGGGGGTGGTGTTGTAATGCGCGCGGTAGCATTTCGAGAAATGCGACGGGCTGGCAAAGCCGCAGGCGAGGGCGACGTTGATCACGCTCATATCCGTCTGCATCAACAGGTTGCGCGCCTTTTGCAGCCGCAGTTCCATGTAATAGCGTTTCGGGCTGCGGTTCAGGTAGCGGCGGAACAGCCGTTCGAGTTGCCGCGTGGACATGCCCACTTCCTCGGCCAGATCGGCGGGCGACATCGGGTCCTCGATGTTGCCCTCCATCATCTGGATCACTTGGCTCAGCTTCGGGTGGCGAACGCCGATGCGCGTGGGGATCGACAGGCGCTGCGTGTCCTGATCGGTGCGGATGGTGGAATAGATCAACTGGTCGGCGACCGTGTTGGCGATATCCTCGCCGTGATCGGCGGCGATGACCTTGAGCATCAGGTCAAGCGAGCTTGTCCCCCCCGCCGTGGTCCAGCGGTTGCCATCCATCACGAAGACCGATTTCGTCAGCTTCACATCCTCGAATTCTTCAAGGAACCCGTCCTGGTTCTCCCAGTGGATGGTCGCTTTCTTCCCGTCGAGCAGCCCCGCCTTGGCCACCGCATAGGCCCCGGTGCAAAGACCGCCCATCGTGACGCCGCGCCGCGCCTCGCGCCGCAGCCAGTTCAACACGCCCCGCGTTGTCGCGCGCTGCACGTCGATGCCACCGCAGACCAGCAGGACGTCATCGCGCTCGATCTCCTCAAGCCCGATGTCCAGCTTGAAGGAGGTGCCGTTGGAACAGGTCGCCGTGTCGCCGCCTTGGGCCCGCCAGCGCCCAGACATGGGCCTTCCGCCCGATCACCCGGTTGGCGATGCGCAAAGGCCGATGCGCTGCGAAGCCAGCATGGTGAATGGTCAGAAGCAGAAAGACAAGCGGCCCGCTGCGCTGTTGGGGCGTGGCATGGCTGGCCTTGCGCTCGGGGCTGGGCATGTTTTGCGACCTGTCTTGTCGTTTGGCGGCATCGAACGCCAAAATCACGTCCCCCGCAAGGGGCGAAAGCGTCATCTAACTGTCGTCTTTGATCACCTTCTGTTGCAAGCCTGTTGCTCTTTCGGGCAAAGCCCTTTGCATCCGGCCGCCGGGACCTGTATAGGGCGGCTTTGTTACCGCAAACGATCCCGAATTGCCGCTGTGGGAGGCTGCCATGACCAAGGGCTGGACCAAATCGGATTGGCGCGCAAAACCGCGGATCCAGATGCCCGATTATCCCGATGCCGGCGCGCTGGGCGGGTTGAGGCGCAGCTTGCCAAATATCCGCCGCTGGTCTTTGCTGGTGAGGCGCGCAAGCTGAAAAAGCAACTCGCCCTTGCCGCCGAAGGTAAGGCCTTTCTGTTGCAGGGCGGCGATTGCGCCGAATCCTTCGGCGAATTCTCGGCCGACAACATCCGCGACACCTTCCGCGTCATGCTGCAAATGGCGGTCGTGCTGACCTACGGGGCCAAGGTTCCGGTCATCAAGGTCGGCCGCATGGCGGGCCAGTTCGCCAAGCCGCGCTCCGCCCGACGGATGGTGCTGGCGTCGAACGGGCCTCTACAAGGGCGAATCATCAACGGTTTCGAGCCACCCCGAAGCCCGCACCCCCGATCCGGCGGGGATGCTTGCAAGCCTATACCCAGGCGGGGCCAGCCTAACCTGCTGCGCCCCTTCTCGACCGGCGGTTCGCCGATATCCACCGCGTCCACGCCTGGACGCTGGGCTTTGCCGAACATGACAAGGCCGAACGCTACCGCGAATTGTCGAACCGCATTTCCGACGCGCTCGACTTCATGAACGCGGCGGGCGTGTCTTCGGTCACGGCCCCGGAACTGGCCAGCGTGGATTTCTACACCAGCCACGAAGCCCTGCTTCTGGAATACGAAGAGGCGCTTTGCCGCGTCGACAGCATCACCGGCCAGAATGTCGCCGGCTCCGGCCACATGATCTGGATCGGCGACCGCACCCGTCAGCCCGACGGCGCGCATGTCGAATTCTGCCGTGGCGTGCTGAACCCGATCGGCCTGAAATGCGGACCCTCGACCACGGCCGAGGATCTCAAGGTGCTGATGGCCAAGCTGAACCCGCAGAACGAAGCGGGCCGCCTGACCCTGATCGCCCGTTTCGGCGCGGGCAAGGTGGGCGACCACCTGCCGCGCCTGATCAAGACGGTTCAGGCCGAGGGTGCCAACGTCGTCTGGTCCTGCGACCCGATGCACGGCAACACGATCAAGTCCTCCTCGGGCTACAAGACCCGCCCGTTTGATTCCGTGCTGCGCGAGGTCCGCGAATTCTTTGCCATCCACAAGGCCGAAGCGACGATCCCCGGCGGCGTGCATTTCGAGATGACGGGCAAAGACGTGACCGAATGCACCGGCGGCCTGCGCGCCGTGACGGACGAGGATCTTTCGGACCGTTACCACACCGCTTGCGACCCGCGTCTGAACGCCTCGCAATCGCTGGAACTGGCCTTCCTCGTGGCCGAGGAACTGACCCGCCAGCGCAACGGCGCCACGCCGCGTCCCCTTCTCTAACGGGTCGCTGGAAAAGCAATCAACGCCGCCGCAGCCAACCGGGCGCGGCGGCGTTTTTCATTCGGGACGGCGGCGGCGCGTCGCCGGGCAGATCAGTCGAGGGAATGGACCAGCCGCAGATGGGGGCGGCCTTTGACGGGGCGCGGCGCGAGCGGGGCAGGGTCCTCGGCAAAGGCCGGGGCAGGCGGACGGGCTGGGTCAGGGGCCTGGGCCCCCGGTCCCCGGCAGGACCAGCCGCTCCTCGATCACCCGCGCGATGTCGAACCGGCGCGGGCGCGGCCGATCTGGCCTCGGTCTTCAGTACCCGAGCACCAGATCGCAGTTTCTGCCCGTCGAGGTCAGCGGCAGCAACAGCAGCCGCCCTCCAGCGCGGGCCGTCCGATGGTGCGCTCGCCTCAAGATGGAACTCCGCCGCCACGGGCAGGGCGAAGACCCGCTCGATCACCTGGGCCAGCCGCAGCCGCGCTTCCGGCAGAAAGATGGTCGACAGGGGCAGGCCCTTCATGTCCAGCCCGGCCAGATCGGTCAGCCCACCCCGGCGATGCGCAGCCGGACAGGCCGGTGCCGATCTTTTCGGCCACGAAGACATGTCCAGAGCCGCCGCCAGACCGCGCGGATCGACCGCGCTGCGGGGTGGGATCGCGCCATGCTCTGCCCGCAGCCCTTCCCAGTAGCCGCGCACCAGCTGCAACTCGCGAAAGGCTGCCGCCGTCGTCCGTTGCCCCGGGCCCCTTTCCGCCCAGAAATGGGTCAACATCGCTGTCATCAGGCGATGCCGCTTCAACCCGCGTGTTCGCCCGCGCCTCATTCCGCGTAGGCAGCTTGACCCGCAAGGCCCCTCCGATGCCGGCGGGAAAGGGGGCGATAACCGTGCCCATGATTGAACAAAGGGATAGACGCGCATTGGGCGAGTCGGGAAAAATTCTAAACAAATGGTAAATGGCTGCTGCCGCAGCGCCGCAAAGGGGTATCGCGCATGACGATTTCGATGACCGGTTTCGCCGCCGCCAAAGGGCAGGGCGCAGGGCATGGCTGGACGTGGGATATCCGCTCGGTCAATGGCAAGGGGCTGGACCTGCGCCTGCGCGTGCCCGACTGGATCGACGGGCTCGAGGCAGCGCTGCGGGCCGAGCTGCAAAAGGCGCTGGGGCGCGGCAATGTCAGCCTGTCGCTGAAAGTCGCGCGCGAAGGGGCACCGGCCGAAGGCGCGCGGGTGAATCCAGGCGTGCTGGCGGGCGTGTTGCAGGCCCTGGCCCAGGTGGAACAGGCGGCGATGTCGGCGGGGGTCACGCTGGCCCAGGCGACCGCCGCCGATGTGCTGGCGGTGCGCGGTGTGCTGGAGCAATCGGCGGCCGAGGAAGACACCGCGCCGCTGCGCACGGCCATTCTGGCCGATCTTCCGGCCCTTCTGGACGAATTCCACGCCATGCGCGCCGCCGAGGGCAGGGCCCTTCAGGCCGTCATCGGCGCCCAGATCGACAGTATCGCGGCGCTGCCGGTGATGCCCGCAAACAGGCCGAGGCCCGGCGCGACAAGGCGCGCAGGGCCTGCGCGACGGCATGGCCCGGCTGCTGGCCAATGGCGAAGGCTTTGACGAGACGCGCGTCGCGCAGGAACTGGCGCTGATGGCGGTCAAGTCCGACGTGACCGAGGAGCTGGACCGGCTCGAGGCCCATGTCGCCGCCGCCCGCGCGCTGCTGGCCGACCCCGCCCCCGTGGGCCGCAAATTCGATTTCCTGATGCAGGAATTCATGCGCGAGGCGAACACGCTTCTGTCCAAGGCGGGCGATCTGGATCTGACCCGGATCGGGCTTGACCTCAAAACCGTCATCGACCAGATGCGCGAGCAGGTGCAGAACGTGGAATGACCATGCCGGATATGCCCAGACGCGGCCTTCTCCTCATCCTTTCCTCGCCCTCGGGCGCGGGGAAATCGACCATGGCGCGGCGGCTGAATGGACTGGACCCACCATCCGCTTCTCGTTTCCGCCACCACCGCAACAGCCGCGCCCCGGCGAGGACATGGCGTTCATACTGGTTCCGACCATGACGGTTTCGAAGCGCTGTCGCGGCGGGCGAGATGCTGGAACATGCCGAGGTTTTCGGCAATTTCTACGGCACGCCGCGCGCGCCGGTCGAGGAAGGCCATGCCGAGCGGTCGCGACACGCTGTTCGACATCGACTGGCAGGGCGGCCAGCAGATCAAGCAGGCGATGCGCGACGATGTGGTCTCGGTCTTCATCCTGCCGCCCTCGATCGCCGAACTGGAACGGCGGCTGCGGGGCAGGGGGCAGGACAGCGACGAGGTGATCGCCGGACGCATGGCCAAAAGCCGCGACGAGATCAGCCATTGGGCGGAATATGATTATGTGCTGGTGAACCATGAGGTCGAGGCGACCTTCGCCGACCTTCAGGCCATCGTCACTGCCGAGAGGCTGAAGCGCAACCGCCAGCCCGGCCTGACGGGTTTTGTCCGCGGATTGAATACGGAGTTCGAAACCAGATGATCTATGCGCTTGAGCATCTCTCCTGACATCGACCCCGACGCCTGGGTCGCGCCCGGCCCCAATGTGATTGGGCGGTGGGGCTGCGGCCGACGCGGGATCTGGTTGGGGCGCGGCGCTGCGCGGCGACAAGAATGGATCGAGCGGGGGCGAGGACCAACGTGCAGGAAAACTGCGTGCTGCATACCGATATGGGCTATCCGCTGACCATCGGCGCGAATTGCACCATCGGCCACAAGGCGATGCTGCACGGCTGCACCATCGGCGAGGGCACCCTGATCGGCATGGTGCGATCGTGCTGAATGGCGCCAAGATCGGCAAGGGCTGCCTGATCGGCGCCTGTGCCCTGATCACCGAAGGCAAGGAAATTCCCGATGGCAGCCTGGTCATGGGCAGCCCGGGCCGGGTGGTGCGGGAGCTGGATGACGCGGCCCGGGCGCGATTGCTGAAATCGGCCGAAGGCTACCGCGCCAATGCGGCGCGGTTCCGGCCGGGTTGAAGGCGCTTTAGCGCGCAAGTCGCTTCGAAGGGATTTGCCCGTTACAGCCTGACCCGCGCGCCGCCCGCCCGGGCGCTTTCGGCAATCGCATGGATCACCCGCTCGATCTTCAGCGCCTCCGTGAAATCCATATCCGCCGTTCCGCCCGCAATCGCCCGCATGAGCTCGGCGCATTCGATCACCTTCAACTCGTTGAAGCCAAGCTGATGACCGGGTGCCGGGGAGAAGGCGCCATAGGGCGGATGGGCCCGGGCCGGTCAGGATGGTCTTGAACCCCTGCGTGGCCTTGTCGCCCTCATTCACATAAAGCTGCAACTCGTTCATCCGCTCCTGGTCATAGACAACCATGCCCCTGGTGCCATGCACCTCGAAGCCCAGCCGCGACTTGCGCCCCCAGGCCGAGCGCGAAATCACCATGCTGCCCTGCACCCCGCCCGCGAAGCGCAGGATCACGCTGGCCGCATCCTCGTTCTCCACCGCCGCGCGGCCCGCGCCGCCGGGCAGGGGGCGGGTCTCATGGATGGTCTGCATCTCGGCGATCAGGCTTTCCACCTCGCCCACCAGACCGCGCGCCAGGCTGACCAGGTGCGAGCCGATATCGCCAAGCGCGCCCAGGCCCGCATCGGCCAGTTTCGCCCGCCAGCTCCATTCCAGATCGGGGTCGGCCTGATAATCCTCATCCACCCAGCCGCGGAACTGCACAACGCGCCCGATCGCGCCGTCGCGGATCAGCCTTTGCGCATGGGTATAGGCGGGGTTGCGCAGGTAATTGTAGCCGACCATCGTGACCTTACCCGCCGCCCTGGCCGCCGCCGCCATTTCCTCGGCCTGAGCCAGGGTCAGCGCCATCGGCTTTTCGCACCAGACATGCTTGCCGTTGCGCAAGGCCTCCAGCGCCATGGCATGGTGCAGGCCGTTCGGCGTGGTGATCGAGACGACATCCACCGCCGGATCGGCGCAGAGCGCCCGCCAGTCGCTGGTGGCGCGGTCAAAGCCGAATTGCGCCGCCATCTCGCCAGCGCGGTCGGGCGTGTCGCACAGAAGCGCCAGGTGCGGCACGGCCACAGAGGCGCCCGCATCCCCCATCACCGCCTTGACGTTGCGCCAGGCAAGCGCATGGGTCTTGCCCATGAACCCCGTGCCGATCAGTCCCACGCCCAGCGACGCCATGATCCAGCCTTTCCTGTTGGAATATTTGTTCCATGCGTGCTAGCCTGAACCCGCCCCCTGCTGTCAAGGGATATTCGATGGAAGACACTGCCGCCCAGACGCCCCCCGCCACGGTCGAGGAATTCCGTGACCGGCTTTCCGCCGTGCTGGATGACCTGCCCAAGCGTCTGCGCCAATGCGCCGATTACATCGCCGCCCATTCCGACCGCATCGCCGTCTCGACCGTGGCCGAACTGGCTGCGGGGGCCGATGTTCCGCCCTCGGCCCTGATGCGGTTTTGCCAGATCATGGGGTTTTCCGGCTTTTCCGAAATGCAAAAGCTGTTCCGCGAGGCCTATGCCCCCGGTTGGCCCGATTACTCGACGCGGTTGAAGAACCTTAAGGACAGCGGCACGGGCAGTCCGGCGGCGTTGTTGGCGGAATTTCGTCGAGGCGGGCCGCGCCTCGTTGGAAGCGCTGGCGAAATCGGTGGATGAGGCTGCCGCTGGCCGCCGCCGTGCAGGCGCTGGCCAGGGCGGAAACCGTGCATGTCGTGGGCTTCCGCCGCACCTTTCCCGTGGCGGCCTATCTGGTCTATGTCTTCGAGAAGATGTCGGTTCCGGCCATGCTGCATGACGGGGTCGGCAAGCTGGACCATCGCTTCGCGCTGCGCCCCGTGATGCCGTCGTCGCCATCACTTTCGCACCCTATTCCGAGGAAACCCTGTCGCTGGCCCAGGATGCGCGCGACCGGGGCCTGCCGGTCGTCGCCCTGACCGACCGCGCCACCAGCCCGCTTGCGCGCAATGCCAGCGCGCTTTTGATGGTGCCCGAGGTGGACTTTGGCGCCTTCCGTTCGCTTTCGGCCACCATCGCGCTGGCGCTGTCGCTTGCCGTCGCGGTCGGATCGGCCCGCGAGGGCTGAAAAGGCCCGGCCCCGAAAAACTGCTTCCCCTGCGCCACATAATAGAATAAAAATTCCAAAAGCAGGGGCAACCCTGAGTCTCTGCCCGGGAGGGGCAGGGCGGCACGCCGGGGAGGGAAGGCATGAAGACGCTGGATGTGATCACCATCGGCCGCTCGTCGGTCGATCTTTACGGCGCGCAGGTGGGCGGGCGACTTGAAGATATGGGGTCGTTCCAGAAATACATCGGCGGCAGCCCGACCAACATGGCGGCAGGCACGGCGCGACTGGGCCTGAAATCCGCGCTGATCACCCGCGTCGGCGACGAACACATGGGCCGTTTCATCCGCGAGGAGCTGGCCCGCGAAGGCGTGGATGTGCAGGGCGTCAAGACCGACCCGGACCGGCTGACCGCGCTGGTCCTCTTGGGTATCCGCGATGACAAGCAGTTTCCGCTGATCTTCTATCGGGAAACTGCGCCGACATGGCGCTGTGCGAGGACGACATCGACGAGGGTTTCATCGCCCTGTCCCGTTCTGTTGTCGCCACAGGCACACATCTGTCGCATCGCCATACCGCCGCCGCCGTGCTCAAGGCGCTGACCCTTGCCCGCAAGCATGGCGCGCAGACCGCGCTGGACATCGACTACCGCCCGAACCTCTGGGGCCTTTCGGCCATGGCGATGGCGAGAACCGCTTTATCGAAAGCGCGAAGGTCACCGCACAACTTCAAACACGCTTCATCTTTCGATCTGATCGTCGGCACCGAGGAAGAGTTTCACATCGCCGGTGGGTCGACTGATACGATCGCGGCCCTGCGCGCGGTTCGCGCGGTGTCCAAGGCCACGCTGGTCTGCAAACGCGGCCCGATGGGGGCCGCCGCCTTTACCGGTGCCATCCCCGACAGTCTGGATGAAGGCTTGTCCGGCCCCGGCTTCCCGATCGAGGTGTTCAACGTCCTCGGCGCGGGCGACGGGTTCATGTCCGGCTTACTAAAGGGATGGCTCGATGGCGAGGACTGGCCCCGCGCGCTGACCTATGCCAATGCCTGCGGCGCCTTCGCCGTCAGCCGCCATGGCTGCACCCCGGCCTATCCAAGCTGGGACGAGCTGCAATTCTTCCTGAAGCGCGGCGTCCAGACCCCCGCCTTGCGCAAGGATGCCGCACTGGAACAGCTTCATTGGGCGACGAACCGCCACAAGGACTGGTCCACCATGCGCGTCTTTGCCTTTGACCACCGGATGCAGCTTGAGCAGATGGAGGGGGCAAGCCCTGAAAACATCTCTGAATTCAAGAAGCTCTGCCTTGAAGCTGCGCTAAGAGTTCAGGATGGCCGGCCGGGCTATGGCATCCTGTGCGACAGCCGCCTTGGCCGCGACGCGCTTTATGCCGCTGCCGGAACCGGATTGTGGATCGGCCGCCCCGTGGAATGGCCCGGCTCGCGCCCCTTGACGCTGGAACCGGAACTCGGCCCCGATTTCGGCGGGCTGTCGGAATGGCCGCTGGAACATGTGGTCAAGGTGCTGTGCTTCTACCACCCCGACGACAGCGCCGAGGTCAAGGCGCAGCAGGAAGAAACCGTCCTGCGCCTGTTCCACGCCTGCCGCCGCAACCGTCTGGAAATGCTGCTGGAAATCATCCCGTCCAAGGTCGGCCCGGTCGATGACCAGACCTCGGCCCGGCTGATCCGCCGCTTCTACGAGATCGGCATCTTCCCCGACTGGTGGAAGCTGGAACCCTTCACCACCGATGCCGCCTGGGCCGCGGCCTGCGCCGCCATCACCGAAAACGACCCCTATACCCGCGGCATCGTCGTTCTGGGTCTGGATGCGCCGGAGGAAGACCTTGCCGTTTCGCTTCGCCTTGCCGCCAGCCATGAACTGGTCAAGGGTTTCGCCGTGGGCCGCACGATCTTTGCCGAAGCCGCCCGGCCTGGCTTGCGGGGCAGATCACCTCGGAGCAGGCGGTGGCGCAGATGGAAAGCAGATACGCGCGGCTTTGCCGCATCTGGGATGAGGCCCGCCGGGCCGGGGAGATGGCCGCATGACCACGATCAGACTGACCGCCGCGCAGGCCATGGTGAAATACATCGCCGCGCAACGCACGCCCGATGGCCACCGCGTGATCGAGGGCGTCTGGGCGATCTTTGGCCATGGCAATGTCGCCGGGATCGGCGAGGCGCTGCATGGCATCAAGGAAGATCTGCCCACCTGGCGGGCCAGAACGAACAGACCATGGCCCATGCCGCCATCGCCTTGCCAAGGCCAGCAAGCGCCGCCGCGCCATGGCTCCGACCTCGATCGGCCCGGCGCGACCAACATGGTGACCGCAGCCGCCCTGGCGCATGTGAACCGCCTGCCGGTGCTGTTTCTGCCCGGCGACGTCTTCGCCAACCGCGCTCCCGATCCGGTGCTGCAGCAGATCGAGGATTTCGACGACGCCACGGTCAGCGCGAATGACTGTTTCCGCCCGGTCGTGCGCTATTTCGACCGCATCTCGCGGCCCGAACATATCCTGACAGCCCTTCCGCGCGCGCTTCGCGTCATGACCGACCCTGCCGAATGCGGCCCGGTGACGCTGGCCTTTTGTCAGGACGTGCAGGCCGAAGCCTATGACTACCCCGAGGCGTTCTTTACCCCCAAGGTCTGGCACATCCGCCGCCCGCAGCCCGATGCGGCGAACTGGAGGGCCGTGGCCGCGATCAAGGCGGCGAAAGCCCCCGTCATCGTCGCAGGCGGCGGGGTGATCTATTCCGGCGCGGAGCAGGTGCTGCTGGATTTGCGCGTCGCCACAATATCCCGCTGGTCGAAACCCAGGCGGCAAGGGGCTGTCGATTGGGAAGAGGATCTGCATTTCGGTTCTCCCGCTCACCGCACCGGCTGCGCAATGCGCTAGGCGGCGCGGCCATCTGGTCATCGTTCGCCACAGGTTCCAGAGTTCACCACCGGCTCTGACGGTGTTCTCGGCCCCGGGCGCAAGCTGCTGTCGATCAATATCCACGGTTTGATGCCCTAAGGCGGCGCAACCGCTTGCTTTGTATGCCGAAAGTCGCGTTGGACGAAGATCAGCGCCGCCCTGGGGGAGACGCGTTTCGCCGACCCGGATTTCGCTGCCCGGAAAGATTGGTTCGCCACCACCGACCGGCTGTTCGCGGCCCCCGAGGGCAACCAGCTTCCCTCGGACGCGCAGGTGATCGGCGCGGTCAGCCGCAACACGAGGCAAGCAATCGCTGATCATGTCGGCGGCAGGCACCATGCCGGTGCGCTGCATGTGCTGTGGCGCGCGGCGCAGGGCGGCTATCACATGGAATACGGTTTCTCCTGCATGGGATATGAGATTGCGGGGCGATGGGCATCAAGATGGCCCAGCCGGATCGCGACGTGATCTGCATGGTGGGGGACGGATCGTACATGATGGCGAATTCCGAACTGGCGACGGCGTGATGATGGGCATCCCCTTCACGGTCGTGACTGACCGACAATCGCGCTATGGCTGCATCAACCGGCCTGCAACAATCGACCGGCGGCGCGCGCCCTTCAACAACCTTCTGGATGATTCCTTCCACGTCAATGACTTGCAGCTCGATCTTGTTGCGCATGCTCGCAGCTGGGTGCGCTGGCCGTCAAGTGTCAGGCATTGCGGGCTGGAGGCCGAGATGCAGAGGCCAAAACCGCCCGCCTGCCGACCGTGATCGTGATCGACACCGATCCCGCCCCCGGCACCGGCGCGGGCGGCACTTGTGGGATGTCGCGGTCCCCGAGGTTTCCCCCGACCGCAGGATGCGCGCCGACGCCGCGAAGTTATGAACGGGCCGTCAAGGCCCAGTGGCTTGTCAATTGAGGCAGATGACATTGATCCTTTTCGGCACAACCCATCGCCTGGGCCAATGATGACGACCAGACGATCGGGGCGGAATCCACCCCCGCATCCTTGACGAGGCGGGTCGCCAGATCGGCTTTGACGGCATCGAAAACGGCCACCGCTGGCCGGATGACCCCGAGGAATTGCGCGCACTTCTGGCCTCTTACGGGCTGAAGTTCATTTCCGGCTGGTATTCCACCGAACTCTTGACCCGCTCGGTCGAGGATGAAATCGCCGCCGTCCAGCCCCATCTTGCCAAGCTCAAGCACAATGGCTGCAAGGTGATGATCGTCTGCGAGACCTCGAACGCGATCCATGGCGATGCGAAGAAGCCGGTGAATGACCGACCGCGGCTGACCGCAGCCGAAATGGTGGAATTCGGCAGGAAACTCGAAGGCTTCGCCGCCTTCCTTGCCACGCAGGGCATGACCTTGGTCTACCATCACCACATGGGAACCATCGTCGAAAGCCCCGAGGAGATCGACGCGCTGATGGCGGCGACCGGCCCGCATACGCACCTGCTGTTCGACGCGGGCCATTGCACCTTTGGCGGCGGCGATCCGGCCAAGGTTCTGGCGCGGCATATCGGGCGCGTGCGCCATTTCCACGCCAAGAACATCCGCCCAGATGTGGTGGCGCGCGTGCGCAGCGAGGGCCTGTCCTTCCTGCAAGGCGTGGTCGCAGGCGCCTTCACTGTGCCGGGCGATCAGGGCGGCGCCATCGATTTTGCGCCGCTTCTCCAACAACTTGCGGGCGCTTCCTATGATGGCTGGATCGTGATCGAGGCCGAGCAGGACCCCAACGTCCGCAACCCGCTCTTGTATCAGACGCTGGGCCTTGCGACGCTGAAGCGGCAGGCCAAGGCGGCGGGCCTGATCTGAAATCCAATTGTTCCGGGGCTCTGCCCGGGACCTCCGGGATATTTTGCCAGGATGAAGGGCAGGATGCGGATCTGTGCGAAAGCCGAAGGGACGCCGAAGGTGATGCCTGACGCCGGAAAGCGCGGGCTGTTCCTATGTCGGCTTTGGCCTTTACCGGCTGGAGCCGGGCGATGTGGCCGAAGAGATGACCGGCGACCGCGAGGTGATCCTGGTTCTGGTCGAGGGCAAGGCGCAGATCACCGCCGCCGGGCAGGATTGGGCTCATGGCGAGCGGATGGATGTCTTTGAAAAGACGGCACCGCATTGCCTCTATGTGCCGAACGGGTCGGACGGCGCGCGGTGGCGACCACGCCCTGCACGCTGGCGGTCTGCACCGCCCCCGGCAAGGGCAACTTCGCCGCACAACGCCTTGGGCCGGAAGGTATTTCCCTGACACCGCGGGCAGGGGCCAATACCCGCCATATCAACAATATCGCCATGGAAGCGCGCGACGTCGCCGACAGCCTGCTGGTGACCGAGGTCTTTACTCCGCAGGGCAACTGGTCGTCCTATCCCAGCCATCGCCATGACGAGGATGACTTTCCCCGCATGACCTATCTGGAAGAGACCTATTACCACCGGCTCAACCCCGGGCAGGGCTTTGGCGTGCAGCGGGTCTATACCGAGGATGGCAGCCTCGACGAGACGATGGCGGTCAAGAACCACGATCTCGTGCTGGTGCCGCGCGGCCATCACCCCTGCGGCGCGCCCTATGGCTATGAGATGTATTATCTGAATGTCATGGCCGGGCCGCTGCGCAAATGGCGCTTCGCCAATGATCCCGACCATGACTGGATCTGGCAACGCGACAACACGGCCTGACCTCTGGCGCCACGCGGCCCCGCAGGCTAGACGGGTCGCGCAGATGGTGCGGAGAGGATCATGGACGCCACGGTCGATCAGCTTTCTGGCAAGACGTGCCGTGCCGGGGGCCTGACCTGGCTTCGTGCCGCTCGTCAGGCGGCCGGCGCCTGATGCAGGGGCGCTGGGGCGCAACCTGGCGCTGGTGCTGCGCGCGCCCGATCTGTTGCAGGCGGTTGCGCAGGCTTTCGCGGGCGAGGGCGCGCGCGAGGCGCTGCTGCGCCTGTCGGATGACAGCCAGTATCGCGCCATGTCACCCCCTTGCAGGGCGGCAGCAAGGTGCTGTGCGTCCTGCGCGACATCACGACCGAGACTCAGGCCGAACAGATGCGCCGCGATTTCGTGGCGAATGTCAGCCATGAATTGCGAACCCCGCTGACCGCCCTGCTTGGCTTTATCGAAACCCTGCGCGGGGCGGCGCGTGACGATGCCGCCGCCCGCGACCGCTTCCTTGCGATCATGGAGCGCGAGGCCGAGCGGATGAACCGCCTGATCCGCGACCTTCTGCACCTCTCCCGCGTCGAATCCGAGGAACGCGTCCGCCCGCGCGAGGCGGTGGATCTGGCCGGCGTCTTGAAATCGGTCGCCGCCACCGTGCGGTCGGCCGCCGAAGAAAAGGACAGCCGCATCGCCATAGCCGGGGCCGAGGCGCCGGTCTGGGTAACGGGCGATCCCGACCATTGACGCAGGTTTTCCCTGACCTGTTTGGAAAACGCGGTTAAAAATACGGCGCGCGCGGGCAGGAGGTCCGGGTCGAGATCCGCCGCGAGACCAGCTATCGCGGCCCGGTCACCCGCGTCGATGTCACAGACCGGGGCGAGGGCATCGACCCGATCCATCTGCCGCGGCTGACCGAACGCTTCTACCGCGTCGACACCCACCGGTCCCGCGCCGAAGGCGGCACGGGCTTGGGTCTTGCCATTGTCAAGCATATCGTCAATCGCCATCGCGGCTGGCTGAAGATCGACAGCAAGCGGGGGGAAGGATCGGTGTTCTCGGTGATCCTTCCCGAAGGCTGATGGCCTAAAGCTTGGCGATCTGGGCCGACAGCAGCCGGAACAGCCCGTCGCGATCCACATCGCCCAGGAACAGCGCATTGGCCGGGCGGTCGGTCACCCGCCACCAGTCGGCGACCGTCATGCCCAGGGTCAGCGGACTGTTGACCTCGATCTCGACATTGATATGCCGGCCCGAGAACAGTTCGGGCCTCAGCAGATAGGCGATGACGCAGGGGTCATGCAGCGGCGCGCCCTCGCTGCCATATTTCGCCGTGTCGAAGCGTTCAAAGAAATCGGTCCAGCCCGCCACGGCGCGGCCGACCGGCGTGCCAAGACCGCGCATCTCTTCGACCCAGGCGCGCGAGGTCAGGGCCTTATGCGTGACGTCAAGCGGCATGACGACCAAGGGAACGCCGGATTTGAACACAATTTCAGCGGCTTCCGGGTCGACGTAAATGTTGAACTCGGCGGCGGGGGTGATGTTGCCCACCTCGAAATAGGCGCCACCCATCAGCACGATCTCGGCCACGCGGCCCACCACATCCGGCGCGCGCTGGAAGGCGGTGGCAATGTTGGTCGGGGTCCCAGAGGGCAAAGCGTCACCGTGCCCGGCGCCTCGCGGCGAAGGGTCTCGATCAGGAAATCCCCCCGCATGTTCCGGGCCACGGCCCTTCCGGCAGGTCGCAACCGTCAAGGCCGGTCTTGCCATGGACATGTTCCGCCGTCAGATGGGCGCTTCAGGGGCGCGTCGCAGCCGGCATAGACCGGCACGGAACTGCCCGCCAACTCGCAGATCACCCGTGCATTGCGCTGGGTCAGTGCCAGGGCACATTGCCCGCCACCGCCGTCACCCCCAGCACATCCAGCCGGTCTTGCGCCGAAAGCGCCAGCAGCAGCGCCACGGCATTTGTCCTGGCCGGGGTCGGTGTCGATGATGATCTTGCGGCGATGGTCATGTCAGGCTCCTTTTTCGCAGCGCACTCAAGCGGATCGGCGCGGAACTGTCCAGCCGCTGCAAATCCCGCTGACAGATGCGGATTTTGGCTGTAAGCTGCCGCAGGACAGCGGAGGGATCGCGCATGCGGATATCCTTGCGGCACGACAAAGGCCGTTAATCCTCGAAGGCCCGGAGTTCCACTTGACCGGGCCCGTTTGCAGGCTGGCCGATCAACCATGCCATCGGGCGCGGCGAAACAGGTCTTTTTCCCCGGGCGGCGGCAAATGGTTCGGCTGCGGCATCTGGCGGCGGCAGGGCGGGACATGGTCGGTCTCGCAGGGCCCGTTCGAAGGGGCCGAGCAGATGTGGTCGGTCGCCTATGACCGCGACCGCCTTCTGGCCGGGTCGAAACCCGCCTATCTCTACGAAAGTCGTGACAGCGGCGAAAGCTGGCGCAGGCTGGACGCGCTGACCGACCAGCCCGGGGCCGAGGCCTGGATGCCCGGCGCGGCAGGCCTGACGCTGCACACAATCCTGTCGGACGGCAAGGGCGGGCTCTGGGTCGGCATTTCGGCGGCGGGCGTGTTCGAAAGCCGCGATGGCGGCCAAAGCTGGCAGATGCGCAACCGGCGCGGCAATCGGCCCGGTCCGGCGGGTGCCCTGCCGCGGCGACTGGGGCGATGGCAATGAATTCCGCCAGGAGGACGAGATCTTTCCTGCGTCACAAGGGCCGCCTCCGCGCGCTCGAGGCCGGCTTGACGCATTTCCAGCGCTCACCGCCGTCGCAGGGAATCACGGCGCCCGGGAGTCGATGGCTCCCCCGACCTTCGGCTCCGGTCGGCGCGCATCCGCGCGACAAGGGCACGCTCTGGGTCTTTCCGCTGAACGGCGATGCGATCGGGGCGCTATCCGACGATGGCCGGAGCGCTGATGTGAAACACGATGGCGGCGAGACGTGGCAGGGCAAGGGCCAGGGCCTGCCTGCGAAGGACTGTTTCTTCACCGTGTTGCGGCAGGGCCTGTCGGTCAGCCGCGCCACACCCTGCGGCGTCGCTTTCGGCACCAATTCCGGTTCGGTTTTCCACAGCGGGGACGAGGGCGAGACCTGGCAGGAAGTCGCCCGCCACCTGCCCACCGTCCTGTCGGTCGAATTCATGCAATAGGCCCGCGCCAGGGGGGCGCGGGCCTGCGACTACCAGCCTCGGGGAGCTTCGGGCCGTCAGCCGTCGAAATCGACCGTCTCGATCAGCTTCAGCGCCTCGGGGCGCAGCTTGGCGATTTCGGTCAGGCTCTTGCTGTCGGGCGTGAATTCACCCCAGCTTGCCACCAGATCCGACCGTGCGACGCCCGGCTTGACCGGGTATTCGTTGTTGGTTTCCGCATAGATTTTCTGCGCCTCGTCCGACGACAGCCATTCCATCAGATTGAGCGCCGCTTCCTTGTTCGGGGCGGATTTCGTCATCGCCACGCCCGAGATGTTCAGATGGGTGCCATCGCCTTCAAAGGTCGGGAAGACGATGCGCACGGTTTCCGCCGCCGGGCGCTGTTCGGGATCGTTCATCATCTGGCCCATGTAATAGGTGTTGCCCAGCGCGATGTCGCATTCGCCCGCCGCGATGGCCATGATCTGGTCGCGGTCGCCGCCATCGGGCTTCTTCGCCAGATTGGCCTTCAGCCCCTCGAGCCAGGTCTTGGTATAATCCGCGCCATGATGGGCCAGCATGGCCGAATTGGCGCGCCACATGCTTGCCCGCGCGATGCAGATACGGCCCTTCCATTTGGGGTCGGCCAGATCTTCGTAGGTGGTCACCTCGCCCGGTTTCACGCGGTCTTTGCTGGCATAGACGATGCGCGCCCGCGCCGTCAGGCCGAACCAGTGGTTCGCCTCGTCGCGGAAATTGGCCGGGATGTTGGCGTCCAGCACATCCGATTTCACTTCCTGCGTCACGCCCGCATCGACGATCTGCAACAGGCGCGCGATGTCGACGGTCAGGATCAGGTCGGCGGGAGAGCGCGCGCCCTCGGCCACCAGACGCTCGGCCATGCCCTTGTCGACGAAAGCCACGTTGGTGGTGATCCCCGTCTCGGCGGTAAAGGCGTCGAGCAGCGGCTGGATCAATTCGGGCTGACGGTGGGAATAGATGTTCACCTGATCGGCCAAGGCGGGCAGGGCGGTGGTCAGCGAAAGGGCAAGCAGGAGCGACGCATAACTGAGTCCTTTTGTCAGGCTTTGTCGTCGCGTGCATAGACCGCCGCGCGGGGTGCGGTCAATGCCTGAGTGAAACACTTGGAAAATCAGCGGCGCTCTGCCGCAGCCGCTTTGGCCGCTTTTTCCTCGGCCTTGGCGCGGTTCCACAGCGCGTCCATTTCTGCAGGTCGATTGCGCCGGTTCCTGCCCGCCTCGGCCAGCAGCGCTTCAATGCGCTGGAAGCGGCGGGTGAACTTCTGGTTCGCGGCACGCAGGGCGGCTCGGGATCGACCTTCAGATGCCGCGCGAGATTGGCGATCACAAACAAGAGATCGCCGAATTCCTCGGCCACTTCCGCCTCGGTCAGCGTTTCGCGCGCCTCGGCCAGTTCGGCCGCTTCCTCGACCAGCTTGGCCACCACCTCGTCGGTCGAGAGCCAGTCGAACCCGACCCGCGCCGCCCGTTTCTGTCGGTGTAGCGCCGCCAGCAGTCCAGGTCGCCACCCCGTCCAGCACCCCGGCGCGCGCGCCGCGTTCGCGGGCCTTGAGCGCCTCCCAATCCTTCGTCTGCGCTCGGCGCTTGTCGCGGCCTCGTGCCAAAGACATGCGGATGCCGCGCCAGCATCTTGTCGGAAATCGCCCGCGCCACATCGTCAAAGCCGAAGAACCCCGCCTCGCGGGCCATCTGGGCGTGGAAGACGGTCTGGAACAGAAGATCGCCCAGCTCGCCCTTCAGCTCGCCCCAAGCCTGCCGCTCGATCACATCGGCCACTTCATGCGCCTCTTCGATCGTATAGGGGGCGATGGTGGCGAAATCCTGCTCAAGATCCCAGGGGCAGCCCCCGGCCGGATCGCGCAGCCGCGCCATGATTTCCAGCAGCCGCGCCATCGCCGCCTCGGGCGTCGTGACGGGCGTATGGACCAGACGGTCGCTTTCCGCGCGGTCAAGGTGGGGTTCTGACATTGCGGCCCTTCGCGATTTCCTGTTTCTCTCGGCCAGACCGATCCAAGGAGTTCAGATCATGCCCGTCCTCAACCGTATCGCCTCATATGCCGAGGAAATGAAGGCTGGCGGCGGCATCTGCACCAATATCCGAACTGGCCTCGTCCACGATCACCGCCGCTGGATCGCCAGCGCCTGCGCGAGATCGGCGTGGAACGAGCTGTGCTCGAAGGCATGGGCACGCATCGTCGCGCATCCTGAACGGCGAGGGCGAAGGCCCGACCATCGGTTGCGCGCCGATATGGACGCGCTGCCGATCGAAGATGACGGCGCCCGGCCAGCAATGCCGGCGGATGCACGCCTGCGGCCATGACGGCCATGTCACCATGCTGCTCGGGGCCGCCAAATACCTGTGCGAGACCCGCCGCTTCGCAGGCCGCGTCGCGCTGATCTTCCAACCGGCCGAGGAAGACGGCGGCGGCGGTCAGGTCATGGTGCAAGAGGGGGCGATGGACCGTTTCGGCGTGTCGCAGGTCTACGGCATCCACAACGCGCCCAACGTGCCCTTTGGCCATTTCCACACCACCCCCGGCCCGCTGATGGCCAGCGTCGACACCGCCTTTGTCAAGGTGACCGGCCGCGGCGGCCACGGCGCCACCCCGCATGAAACCGTCGATCCGGTGGTGGCGCTGGTTGCCATGGTGCAGGCCGTGCAGACCATCATCCCCCGCAACGTCTATGCGCTGGACGAGGCGGTGATTTCCGTCACGCAGATCCACACCGGCACGGCCTCGAACATCATCCCTGAGGATGCATGTTCGCCGGCCACCATCCGCTGCTTCAAACCCGATGTCGCGCCCTGCTGAAAAAGCGCTTCCACGAGATCGTCGAAGGCACGCCGCGGCTTCGTGTTGCGGCGCAGGTGGAATATGACTGGGGCTATCCCGCGACGATCAACCATGAGGACGAGGCCGCCTTCGCCGTGACGGTGGCACAAGAGGTTTCTGGGCCGATGCCGTCGACGGCAATGCGGCGCGCGAGATGGGAAGCGAGGATTTCTCCTACATGCTCGAGGCCCGGCCCGGCGCCTATCTCTTCCTGGGCACCGGCCCCGGCGCGGGCCTGCACCACGCAGCCTATGATTTCAATGACGAGGCCGCCCGATTGGCCGCAAGCTTCTTGCCCGTCGGTGGAACGCGCCCAGCCGCTGCGCAAATAGTCACGCAGCGGCAGGCGGCGAAGCAAGCTGCCCCGCAGCCCACGCGTGCCCGCGGGCGTGACCATGCCGCCCAGAAAGCCGCCCAGGGTCTGGCCGGTCGCCAGCGCCAGCCCGGCTTCGGCCAGCATCAGCAGCGCAAAGGCCAGCACGCCCATGCGATCTGGTCCGGCAAGGGCAGGGGCCACGCCGCAGCACGCGCCCCGCCACGGCCCAGACCACAGCAGAAGCAGCGGGACTTCCAACGCCACCGCCATCAGTGCCCCGATCCGGGGCGCGATCCACAACGTCCGCAGCACGCCCAGAACGAAGGCCAGCGCAAAGACCGGCGCAAGATAGGCAAGGGCTGGCTTGACGTATCTCCGCATCGACCCGATCCTTCGCGCCATTCCGCCCGCCGCATTTTGCAGGAGTTTTCCGTGAAAGTCCTCTCTCTCGCTCTGGCCTTCGCCGCCCTGGCCGCCGCCCCGGCGCGGGCCGATGAATATGTCGCCTTCCTCTCGCCCACCGGCAATATCGGCTGCGCATCTATCCCGGGGGCGATTACGCCGAGGCGCGCGCGACATGCGCAAACTGACCCCAGCTACCGCAAGCGCGCCGGCTGCGATTCGACTGGGCATTCCTTGGGCCGTCGGTGCACGGGGCGGCTATTGCCTGTTCATGTTTCCGCTTTGATCCCGCGCGCTGACCTGGTATGGAAATCGCTGACCGTCGGCCCATTTACCTGCCACCTCGGAAAGCGCATGACCTGCCTCAATCCGCAGGCCATGGCTTCAAGGTCGCCAAGGCGAAACAGCAGCTTTTCTGACCGGCGACGCAGTTCGCCCCGCCACATGTGATCCTTGCCGCGCGACATGCGCCGGATCCCGTCTTTGGGCTGGCGCGGATTTGATCAAACGGCTAGAAGATTCTGACTGACGATTCAATCAAGGAGATTCTCCATGACCGCCCCCCAGGCCCTGGCCCGGCCGTTTCGAACCTGTCACCCGAAACCCTGTGGAGATGGACCGTCGACATGTCCTGCACCCCTGGGCCAATTTCGGCCCGTTCGAGGCCGAAGGATCGCTGGTCATCGAACGCGGCGAGGGCGCCTGGCTCTGGGATGCCTCGGGCAAGCGCTATCTTGATGCCGTGGGCGGCATGTGGTGCACAAATATCGGCCTCGGCCGCAAGGAAGTGGCGCAGGCCATTGCCGAACAGGCTGAACAACTTGCCTTCTGCAACACCTTCGTCGACATGACGAATGGCCCCTCGGCGCGGCTTGCCGCCGAATTGGCCCCCCCGCGCGCCCGGCGATCTGAACCGCCCCATTTCACCACCTGCGTTCCACCGCAGTCGACACCGCCGCCCGCATGGTCTGGTATTACCAGCACGCCATGGGCCGCCGCAAAAGACCGATATCCGTCGCGCGGGAGAACAGCTATCACGGCGCGACCTTCCTGACCCAATCCATCGGAAACGCGCCGGCGACCGGGTCGAGGAGTTCCGCTACAAGACCGACGCATCCATCACCTGTCCTGCCCGATCCCTATCGCCGCCCCGAAGGCATGACCGAGGCCGAATTCTGCGATGGTCTGATCGCCGAATTCCAGGCCCTGATCGCCCGCATCGGCGCCGACCGCATCGGCGGCTTCTTCGCCGAGCCGATCCAGGCCTCGGGCGGTGTGATCGTGCCGCCCGCAGGATATCTGCGCCGCATGGCCGATCTTTGCCGCCAGCATGACATCCTGTTCATCGCCGATGAGGTCGTGACCGCTTTTGGCCGTCTGGGCCACTGGTTCGCATCCGAGGCCGAGTTCGGCGTCATCCCCGATATATCACCTGCGCAAAGGGCCCTGTCCGCCGCCTATGGTGCCCTTGGGGCGGATCTTTTCCGACCGGATCTGGGCCGCCCTGGCGCAGGGGCGGCGCTGGTTCACATCGGGCTTCACCTATTCTGGCCACCCGTCGCCTGCGCCGCCAGCCTCAAGGTGATCGAGATCATGGAGCGCGAAGACCTTCTGGCCAATGCCGCCCGCGTTGGGGCCTATCTGCACGAAAGGCTCAAGCCGCTCGAGGATCTGCCGCTGGTCGGCCAGGTCCGGGGCGGGGCTGATGCTCGGCGAGAATGTCGCGGACAAGGGGACCAAGCAGCCCTTGCCCGATGGCGTGAACGAATCGAAGCGCATCTCAAACGCGGCCGAGGCGATGGGCCTTCTGGTCCGCCCCATCGGCCATCTGAACGTCATGTCGCCGCCGCTGACCCTGACCGAAGCGCAGGCCCACCAGATCGCCGACACGCTGCACCGCGCCATCCGGCAGGTCACGGATGAACTGGTCCGCGAAGGCCATTGCATCGGCTGAGGCTGTTGACAAAGGGCTCCGGGCAGGCTTCCTTGCCCGGGCCCGGATCCGCGCGTCTCCGGCCCCGTTTGGCGAAAACGGCAAGATCTTTGGCAAGACGGTTGGAAGACGTTTGCAAGACGTTCGGAAGACGGTCCTTTCCCGGGGAATTTGTCCTGGCCTGGGGGCAATGACAGCGCGCCTTTCCCACTCACGGTTTCCCATGCCCTCGAAGACGCCAAGACCGAAGTCGACACCGCTTCACCCGAAAGCTCCCGGGCCCTTCTCTTGAAACCCCTTTGGGGGCCACCTCCTTCTTGCCCCGGGCGCTAAAAAAAAGGGACCTGACGGGGGTCGATCTCGCCATCACCGGCGTGCCCTTCGATCAGGCGGTGACGCATCGCACCGGCACCCGCTTCGGCCCCCGCGCGATCCGCGAGGCATCCAGCCTGCAACCCTATGACCCGCCGCATGGCTGGCCGACCAACCCGTTGGAAGAGCTGAATATTATCGACTACGGTGATCTTGCTTTCGACTATGCGAAAGGGCGGATTTCCCGTACCCTGACCGAACATTCCGCAAGATCCTTTCGGCGGGCGCCGGAACGGTCACCCTGGGCGGCGATCACTATATCACCTTCCCGATCTTGCGGGCCTATGCTGAAAAGTTCGGTCCCCTGGGCGTGATCCATTTCGACGCCCATTCCGATCTTTGGGTCGATGACGACCTCAGCCGCATCGATCACGGCACCATGCTCTACAAGGCCGTCAAGACCGGCCTCGTCGATCCGGCGCGGTCGGTGCAGATCGGCATCCGCACCACGACCGAGGACTACTTGGGCTTCAACGTCATCACCGCACGCGAGGTTCATGAAAAGGGCGCGGCCCACCCGTCCCCTGAAAAGGAATCGTGGGCGCCCCCGGAACCTATTGACCTTTGACATAGACGCCCTCGACCCCGCCTTTGCGCCGGCCCCGGGCCCCCCCGGGTCTGGGGCGGCCCAGTTGGCAGGCGGCGGCAGCTGCGCGATCTTGCTGGTTCAACTGGTGGCGGCGATATTGTCGAGGTTCGCCGCCTTATGCCACACCGGCGCCACCGCCATCGCCGCGGCGCATCTGGCCTATGAACTGATCTCCCTCTACCTTTGGGGCAAAACGCAAAGATGAGTGCGCGGGGCGTCGTCGCGACGGTGGCGCTGCTGGGGGCAGGCGGGGGGGGTTATATCCGCCTCGCCCCGTCCGACCTCGCGACCTGGCATGTCGCACCCCCCGGGGCGCTGTTCCGGAATCTCCCCGGAGATCAGGTGCAAGCCATTGAAGGCGCTGCCATTCTTCGCCTTTCGCCCGCGCGCGGCAGCGCCAGGGACCTGCTGGAACGGCTTGACGCCATCGCCCTTGCCACGCCCCGCACCGCGCGCCTGGCTGGCAGCCCCGGCGAAGGCCGCATCACCTGGATCACCCGCTCCGCCTTTTGGGGATTTCCCGATTACACCACCGCCGAGGCCGACCCCGACGGCCTGCGCCTCTATGCCCGCCTGCGCTTTGGCCGGTCGGATTTCGGCGTCAACGCCGCCCGGCTGACCGACTGGCTCGCACGCCTCTGAGCCTGATCTTGGTCCGAATATCCCGGGGTCCGGGGCAGGGCCACGGGGCTTCCTCCTCTTGACCGGTCTCCCGTTCCGCGCCAGACAACCGCCATGGTTCCGCTCGACAAACTCGCCCAGATCACCCAACGCTTCGAATTCGTCGAAGCCAAGCTCAATGCCGGCGCCAGCCCCGCCGAGATCGCCACTCTCAGCCGCGAATATTCCGAGCTGAAGCCGGTGGCCGAGGAAATTGCCGCCTATCGCCAGGCGCTGACCGATCTGTCGGATGCCGAGGCCATGCTGGCCGATCCCGAATTGCGCGTTTTGGCCGAGGATGAGCTTCCCCGACTGAAGGACGCCATCCCCGCGATGGAAGACCGCCTGCGCATCGCGCTTTTGCCCAAGGACGCCGCCGACGCCCGCCCCGCCATCCTTGAAATCCGGCCCGGCACCGGCGGCGACGAAGCGGCCTTGTTCGCAGGCGATCTTGCCAGGATGTATCAGCGCTATGCCGAGGCGATGGGCTGGAAATTCGAGGTGATTTCCGAACAATCCGGCGAACTTGGCGGGTTGAAGGAAGTCACCGCCCATGTGCAGGGCGAGGGGGTCTTTGCCAAGCTGAAATTCGAATCCGGCGTGCATCGCGTCCAGCGCGTGCCGGAAACCGAGGCGCAGGGCCGCGTCCACACCTCGGCCGCCACCGTCGCCGTGCTGCCCGAGGCCGAAGAGGTCGACATCGACATCCCCGCCGCCGATATCCGCATCGACACCATGCGCTCCAGCGGGGCAGGCGGCCAGCACGTCAACACCACCGACTCGGCGGTGCGGATCACCCATATTCCCACGGGGATCATCGTCACCTCGTCCGAGAAATCGCAGCACCAGAACCGCGCCATCGCCATGCAGGTCCTGCGCGCAAGGCTTTATGAGATGGAGCGCGAGCGCTTGCACAGCGAACGCGCCGCCGACCGCAAGGCCCAGGTGGGCAGCGGCGACCGCAGCGAACGCATCCGCACCTATAACTTCCCCCAAGGCCGCCTGACCGACCACCGGATCAACCTGACGCTCTATTCGCTGGATCGCATCGTGCAGGGCGACCTGACCGAAGTGATCGACGCGCTGATCGCCCATGACCAGGCGGCGAAGCTGGCCGAGATGGAGGCATGACCGGGGCCGAGGTGCTGCGCGCCCGCCATCCCCGCCTCGTGCGGGGGGGGTGGAAGATCCGGCCCGCGACGCCGCGGCTTTCTGCTGGCCCACGCCATGTCGCTGCGCCCGAGCCGGGAAAGATGCATCTGCCCGACGCGCTGACCGCACCGCAGGCAAGCGCTTATGAGGCGGCCATCGCTGCCCGTGTCACCCGCAGACCCGTTCGCAGATCATTGGACAGCGCCTGTTCTGGGGGCGCAGTTTCCATGTGACGCAAGACACGCTCGACCCCCGCCCAGATACCGAGGCGCTGGTGGCCGAGGCACTGCGCGCGCACTATGACCGCGTGCTCGACCTTGGCACAGGGACGGGCTGCATCCTGTTGACCTTGCTGGCGGAACGGCCCGAAAGCACCGGGCTTGGCCTCGACATCTCGCCCGCCGCCCTGAGCGTTGCTGCGGGGAATGCCGATCGGCTGGGTCTTGCCCAGCGGGCGTGTTTCGCGCCCTCGGACTGGTTCGATGCTGTCGAGGGGAGCTTTGACCTGATCGTGGTCGAACCCGCCCTATATCGCTGCGGGCAAAAATGCCGGACCTCGCGCCCGAGTGCGCGAGCATGAACCGCATATCGCCCTGACCGATGGGGCCACGGGGCTGACCGCCTATCGGGCGCGATTCGCGACCTCAGGCCCCTGCCTTCCTGCGGCCATTGGCGCTTCCCTGGGGAAATCGCCCGACCCAGGGTCAGGCGGTCGCCGGGCTTTTCGCTGCCGCCGGGCTGACCGAGATCGCCATCCTGCCTAAATCTGGATGGCGCGACCGCGTCGTCGCGGCCCGCCGGGCTGAGGTGCGATCCTGCGGAAGGCCCAAGATTTCGGCGCAATTCGCCGATTTGCCCCAGAATCTCCTTGCCACACAGGTCCGCGCGTGATTTAGACCGAGTATGCGGCCCGGGGTTTTGGCGCCTTTTCCGGGTCCCGACCGTCGCATCAACCTGATCCCGCCTTGCTCTCCCCGTTGGCCCCCGCCTCTGACGGCCGGTTCGATGGGCCAAAGGCGGATCGCATTGATCAAAGGCACAGATGCGCTCTTCCAAGAAACGCTCGCGTTCCAGCCAGAACCGCCCGCGCACCCTCGGCAATATCATCAACCGCGTCTTCGAAAGCTCCGGCCCCGAAGGCAAGGTGCGTGGTACGCCCCAGCAGATCATCGAGAAGTATCAGCTTCTCGCCCGTGACGCGCAATTGTCGAACGACCGCGTCGCTGCGGAAAACTTCCTGCAACACGCCGAGCATTACACCCGCCTTCTGGGCGAGGCGCAGCGCGAAATGGCCGCCGAACAGGAGGCCCGCCAGCAGCAGTTCAACCAGAACGGCGGCAATGGCAATAACGGCAACGGCAATGGCGGCAACCGCGACTATCGCGAGCGCGGCGAATACCGCGACCGCAATGACCGCGGCGACTTCCGCGATCCCGGCGCGCAGGACCAGCCCTCGGTCGAGGTGATGGAACCCGCCGGCGGCGATAGCGGCCTGGTGGAAACCCCCGAGGCCCGCCGCCGCGACCGCCCGCAGGGTGATCGTCAACAGGGCGAGCGGCAGCAGGGGGATCGCAATCAGGGCGAACGGCAGGGCGAACGGCAACAGGGTGAGCGCCCCCAAGGCGACCGTCCGCAAGGCGACCGTCCGCAAGGCGAACGCAAGGAGCGTCGCGACCGCGACTTCCGCCGCGACCGGGACGAGCGTCGCCGCGCGCCCGAGACCGAGGCCCAGCCCGAACTCCCCGCCTTCATCACCGGGGCCGCCCCGGGTTTTGAAGCGCCGTCTCCGGCCCCTCGGTTGCTCCGGCCCCTGCCCGCCCCGGTCGCGGCCGAGCCTGTGGCCGAAGCGCCCGTGGCGGCCGCTGCCCCGGTTGAAGCCCAGCCGAAGCCGCGCCCAAGGCGGCAAAGCCGCGCCGGCGCCCGCAAGCCTGCGGCCGCTGCCGAGGCGGCACCTTCGGGCGATTTCGCCGGAAGCTGCGGAATAGGTCAGTAAAGCCGCGCCAGCGCGCAAAAAAGCTTTCCAGCGAAATCTCTTCCCGCGCGGGCCGTGGGGGCAATCCCTGCGGCCCGCAGCTTTTCCTCGACCTCCGTCCCAGACCCTTGAAGGCGACGAGCGCAGCATCTTGCGCCGCTGGTTGAAGGCCATCGCCGTGATCCGCCCCAGCACCGCCCCGTCGGCCGGATAGCGCGGTTCGGCCAGTCGGGTCAGATGCACCACCGCCGAATGCACCTTGGGCGCGGGGGTAAAGGCCTCGGGCGGCAGGTGCATGACGATCTTCGCCTCGCAGCGCCACTGGGCCAGCAGGGCAAGGCGCCCGTAATGGTCGGTCCGCGGCTTGGCGACGATCCGCTCGGCCACCTCTTTCTGGAACATCAGCGTCAGGCTTTCCCAGAACGGCGGCCAGACGGCGGGCGTCAGCCACCGGATCAGAAGTTCGGTTCCGACGTTATAGGGCAGGTTCGCCACCACCTTGACCGGGGCGGACAGATGCGCCGCCACGTCCAGTTTCAGCGCATCGCCCAGAAGCGGCACCAGCCGCCCCGGATAATGCGCCGCGATCTCTTGCAGCGCGGGCAGGCAGCGCGGGTCCTTCTCGACCGCCAGCACCCGCCGCGCGCCTTCGGCCAACAGCCCGCGCGTCAGCCCGCCGGGGCCGGGACCCACCTCAAGCACATCGCAGCCCGACAGGTCGCCCGCCTGCCGCGCGATCTTGGCGGTCAGGTTCAGGTCGAGCAGGAAGTTCTGCCCCAACTGCTTCTTGGCGACCAGATCATGCGCGGCGATGACCTCGCGCAGGGGGGGCAAACCGTCAATCGTGGCCATGCTTCGCCCCTTGTTCATCCTGGTCCATATGCTGCCTGGGCCGGGGCAAAGCCCCCGGGCGGTCACGCGGCGCGCGCCGCCGCCATATCGCGCGCCAGACGCAGCGCCGCAAGCGTGCTTGACACATCCGCCACGCCTTGCCCGCAATGTCAAAGGCCGTGCCGTGATCGGGCGAGGTGCGGATGAAGGGCAGGCCCAGCGTCACATTCACCCCGCCATCGGAATCGAGCGTCTTGATCGGGATCAGCGCCTGATCGTGATACATGCAGACCGCCACGTCATATCCCGCCCGAACCCTGGCATGGAACATGGTGTCGGCGGGCAGAGGCCCGCGCAGGTCAAAGCCTTCGGCCGCCAGCCGGGCCAGAAGCGGGCGGATCATCCGCTCGTCTTCCCAGCCCATCGCGCCGCCTTCGCCCGCGTGGGGGTTCAGCCCCGCAACGGCGATGCGCGGTTGCGACAGCCCGAAATCGCGGATCAACCCGGCGCGGGTGATGCGGATCGTCTGTTCCAGCAGCGCCTCGGTCAGGGCCCCGGGCACCTCGGCGACCGGGATATGGATCGTCACCGGCACGACGCGCAGGTCCGGGCAGGCCAGCATCATGACCACGCGCTCCACCCCCGCCAGATGGGCGAGGTATTCGGTATGGCCGGGAAAGGCGAAATCGGCGCCATCCTTCAGCGCCTTCTTGGTGATCGGCAGGGTGCAGACCGCCGATGCCTCGCCTGCCTGAACCAGCGCGACCGCGCGGTCGATCGCGGCGATGGTACCGGCGGCATTGGCCGGAACCGGCTGCCCGGGCGGGGCGGGGGCGGCGAAACGCAGCGGCAGGACGGGAAGCAGCGCCGGGGCACGGACAGCGCCTCCGCAGGACGCCCGATCTCCGCAATCTGCGCGCCTTCCGGCAGATGGCGCGGATCACCGATCCAGAAGAAGGGCAGGTCCGCCCCCAGGGCCGCGCGCGCCTTGACCGCAAGCTCCGGCCCGATCCCGGCCGGATCGCCAGCGGTCAGCGCAACGGGCAGGGCCATGCTCACGGCTCGCGGATGATCGCCGCCATCCGCAGTTCTTCAAGGTAGTTGTTGGCCAAACCTTCAAGCTTGAGGTTCAGGACCTGCTCCTTGATCTGGTCGCGCGAGGGCAACGCCTCGCTGGCCGGCTCACGCGAGCACAGCATCAGAAGGCGGCGATAGCCGCTGCGGGTCAGGGCGGTGGAAATCTCGTTCAGGTCAAGCTTCGCCAGCTCCAGCCCGACATCCTGCGGATCTCGGCCATGGTCGCGGTCGACAGGGTCAGCCGGTCCTCGGGCAGCCCCTTGGCCTGGCCGTAAGGGTCATTGCACTGGTCCACCGAGATTTGATCCGGGCGATCTCGGCCGGATGGGTCCGGCAACGGGACTCGGCCCATTTCACATTGACGGCGATGGTTGCCTCCGCCCGCGCGTGCGCGCAGGAACGCACAAGGCCCGGATGAAATCGGGCCGCCCCCCCGCCAAAGGGCGCCAGCCTGCCGCCATCGCCCGGCAGGTTCGCCATCGGCAGCCAGTCCAGGCGCCCGCCTTTGGCGGCGGTCGGAGGCGGCGGATGCGCGCCGGCGGCGGGCAAGGCGCCCTCGCTGTGGATTTCCTTCGATAGCGGTGCCAGCGCCATCGCCTATCCTCGCGGCCGGCCGGCCGGATCCCGGGTTCCGAGACCAGCAGCTTCAGCGCCTTGGGCCGGGCAAAACTGGCCAGGGCCTTGTCGACATCGGCATCGGAATCGGCCCCTGACCGCATAGCGCTGGCGCACCGCCTTGCGCCACAACAGGCCGGCCGAGACGAAATCGCGGAAGGTTTCCGCCGCGACGCCGACCTTGGCCAGTTCGCCCACGAGCTGCTCGCTCGTCAGGTTCGCGCGGCTTGCGAACTCGTTCATCCCTTCAGTCAGTTCCTGTTCCGACAGGCT
This sequence comes from Tetmemena sp. SeJ-2015, assembly GCA_027382625.1. NCBI lineage: Eukaryota > Ciliophora > Spirotrichea > Sporadotrichida > Oxytrichidae > Tetmemena > Tetmemena sp. SeJ-2015. The sequence goes on from JAJKFJ010020752.1 coordinate 96,712, forward strand.
GATCTTCAGGCGCTTCGCCTCGGTCAGCCGCGCTTTTCGTCGATCAAGCGCCTTCAGCGCCTCTTCCTCAAGATCGCCGGGCGCGCGCAGCACCTTCCGGAACATCGCGCGCTGCGTCACCTCCATAGCCGGTGATGACGCGGTCGCCGACATAGAGACGGGGCGCGAACAGGTCTTGCGCCAGCGCCGGGGCAATCGGCGCCACGGTGGCAGGCAGGGGGCAAGGCAAGGCAAGCATCAGGCCAAGGCCAAGCGCGGCGCGACCCGCCGGAGTGTTTGCTTTGGGTTGCATCGAATTCCTGCCGCCTGCCATCTGCCGTTCCGGTCTCTTGCTCGTACCCCCGGTCTCGCCCACGCCGGGGGGTCCTGTCTAGTAACAGCGCCGCGACGGACCCGCCGTCTTGCCGCCGCCAAAGCCGATAAGATCGACCGAAAGGCCGAAATCCGTCGTCGGGCTTACACTAGTCGAGGATGTGAAGCGACGCGAGAGCGAAAAATCGACCGCCACACAGTCATTGCGGTATTCCACACCAAAGCCCGCCAGCGTGCCCTGATCGCGGACAAAGTCATAGCGGCCCGACAGTTTGGCGGTCAGCGCCGAATTCGCCCGCCAGGCCGCGTCAAAGGCGAATTCCCGCGTCGGATCGGGGCGGTTCTCCAGCGGGTCTGCCACCGACCAGATCGCCGAGGTCGAAAGTGCAAGCTTGTCGCGGTTCAGGGTCAGCCGCATCTCGCCCTTGGTCAGGTCGAAATCGTCATCCAGCACCAGCCGGCCACTGGCGACAAAGCCGTTCTGCCAATCGACAGACAGGCCCGCCAGCCAGTCAGAGTTCAGGCCGCCCAGGCCCGAGGAGGTGCCGAACTGCCCGAAATCCTGCTCGCGATAGACCCGGCCGATGGTCAGGCCAAGGTTCCAGCCCGCCGGGTCGTAGCGCGTCCAGGTCAGGCCGATATTGGCCCGGTGGCCATCTTCCACCGCATCCGCGCCGGGAAAGCGGTCAAGCGAGAAGAGGTTGCCCTCGTCAAACTCGACCAGCGCCGAATCCTCATTGGGGATCAGTCCCCCATTTTGCCGCGCCCAGATCAGTTGCACCACCGGCTCGATCACATGGGTCGCGCCGCTGGCGGCCACGGTCTTGACCAGGGCCAGGCGCAGTTCCACCCCCCGCCGCATGGCGCGGGTGCTTCGGCCAAAAAACGCGATCGGGCCCGATCAGTTACTGGCCTCGCGCCCAGAACCGTCGCCTTCGATCCCCCTGGGGATGAAGCTGCGCCGCCAGTCGACCGCGCCGAACCCGGCTGACATCGCGGCCATCGGCGATGTCGTCGGGGTCCGGCCCGTCGAAGGGGCTGTCGGAGGTGCGCAGATGGCTGTGGGTCTGCAACCGGAACCCGCCTTCGCCGCCCAGCGCGCCCAGCGAGAAGCGGCGATGGAAGGTCACGTCCGTCATCAGGGACGGGATCGTGTCATTATCCTCGTCATCGCGCAGGGTCTGGAAGCTGACGACGCGGGCCGAGAAAAACCCGTTGCGGCGGGTGCGCGACAGCTCGATCCGGCTGTCCAGAAGGTCGGTTCCGGAATAGCCGTAATCCAGCAGATAGGCGTTGTCCGTTGCGGCCTGCAGCCCGAAGGTCAGCTTGAAATTGTCGGGCAGATCGAAGGCGCCATTGGCGAAGACATAGCCCCGCGTGTCGCCGGGCATCAGCCTGTCGCGGGTCAGGGCACCGTTGACCTCGATCGCTCCGTTTTCAAACGCCTGCCGGTAGCGCAGTTCGACCGTGCGGCTGCTCTTTGCGGTCAGATAGGGGGTGATCGTCAGGTCCTTGTCGGGACCAAGGGCCAGGAAATAGGGGACCTTCAGCCCGAAGCCCAGATCCGAGGTTGTGCGCATCACCGGCATCAGGAAACCGCTCGAGCGTTCCAGCGTCGGATCGGGCATCCGCAGGCGGGGGATATAGAGAATCGGCAGGCCAGCGACGCGAATGGCTGGTCGAAAAAAAGGGCCAGGGCCGCCGGGCGATGCACCACGCGGCGGGCGCGGATTTCCCAAAGCGGCGTCGGGCTGCCCTCGCAGACCTTGCAGGACGAGGCCACGACCTGGTCAAGCTCGGTGTAGCGCCCGTCGATCCGCATCGCGCTGATTGGCGGCGATCTGAAGCTGCTGGTTCAGCACAGACGCGCGCTGGTCAGAATGCCTTCGCGCATATCGCCGCAAGATCGGCCGCTGGCGGAACAGGATGGTGTGCCGCCGGCATCCGTCAGCACGATCGGGCCTTCGATCCGCAGCCTGTCAGCCCTTTGGTCATAGACCAGCCGCGAGGCACGCAGGCGCTGGCCCTGATAGAAGACCTCGACCGCACCCGAGGCGACCAGTTCATTCGCGCCGGTGATCGCCAGCCGGTCCGGACCAGCGTCCCTTGTCCTGCGCCGGCGGCGGCAGGGTCAGGCCGGACAAGGCAAGGAAGCCTGCGGTCAGAAGGGCAAGACGGCGGCGCAGCATCAGCCATCCTCCAGATGGAGCAGAAGGCCAAGCGCCAGCATCACCGCCGCAAGCGGTGGCGCCCAGGCGGCCAGTAGGATTGGAATCTGGCCGTTTTCGCCCAAGGCCTGGGCGAAGTTGCGCAGGAAGAACAGGGCAAAGCCCGAAAGCATCGCGTAAAGCACCATCTGGCCGATATTCCCGAAGCGGACATGCCGCATCGTGAAGCCCGCGGCAACCAGAACCATGGCGGTCAGCAACAAGGGCTGCGCCAGTTCCATCTGGAACCAAAGCTGATAGCTGCGGCCTGAAAAGCCCGCGCGTTCCAGGCCGGCGATGTAAGAGGGCAATTGCCAGATCGGCACCGCTGCGGGCGTGCCGAAACTGTCGCGGATCCGCTCGACCGTCAGATCCGAAGGCAGGCGCGTGCCATCGGGCCAGAGCACCGCACCCAGTTCGGGGTTCGGCGCGGTCAGGTCCCACATCTTGCCCTGGTCGATCAGCCAGGCGCCCTCGGTCAGGCGGGCGCTTGTGGCCTCGATCCGCGTGGCTGGGGTGCCTTCCTTCCCAAAGGTCAGGAAGGAAACGCCAAACAGCTCGGTCCCGTCGGTATTGGCGCGCTGCGCCTGAATGACGGTCTGGCCGTCGTCGCTGCCTTGCCGCAGCCAAAGGCCCGAATCCGAGACGGACAGAACCGATCCATCGGCGCCCTGATAGCGGGCGCGCAGATCGTCATAGGCCTTGGACGTGGCCGCGACGAGGGGGTTCAGCACGGCCACGGCGAAAAGGCCGATGGCCAGCGCGGCCAGCACGGGCGTGACCAGAAAGCGCAGACCCGACCGGCCCGCCGCCCGCACCACGACAAGTTCCGACGACCGCGCCAGGCCCAGGAAAACGGCGATAGACCCCATGATCAGGATCAGCGGCAGGATGCGATACAGCGTCTCGGGGACGTTCAGCAGCGACAGATGCGCCGCATCCATGACCCCGGCCCCCGCGCCCGAGAACTGGCGCAATTGCTCGATCATGTCGATCAGCATCAGGATGCCGAAGAAGACCAGAAAGACCTGGCCCACGGTCCACAGGAAGCGGCGGGCGATGTAGAGCGAAGGGTCATGCATGTGCCTCCGCCGGACGCAGCCGCCTGGGCCGCTGCGCCAGCCACAGAAGCGCCAGCCCGGACAGCGTGCCCAGCACCGGGGCCGCGTAGTTGAGCGCCCACAGACTGTCATCGCGCAGGACCGCGCCGCTGGTCGCGGTGTTGACCATCTGGAGGAGGATCAGCCCGATGACCGCCCCGGCGATCTGCCGCCACAGGCCGAAACGCGATAGCCGCCCAGCATCAGGAAGCCAAAGCCCAGAAGCGGCGCGGCAAGGCCCAGAAGCGATCCGGCGATCCTGGTATGGATCTCGGCCTGGAAGGCGCCTTCCGTCTCGCCCGTCACGCGATCAGAGCGGGGTCGGCCGACAGCAGCTCGGCAGTGGTCAATTCCTTCATCTGGCGCTTGCGGGCATCCTTGGCGCCGACCACGCCCGAAAGATCCATGGTGAAGGTGGAAAACCGCGTCAGCGCGATACGCCTTGCGTCATCGCGCGTCAGCCGCTGCGCGGCACCATCCAGCATCACCAGACGGGGCGCGGCCTCACCCCGCACCAGCAGCGCCTTGCGCGCGGTATAGACCACCCGCTCATCGGGGCTGCGCTCATCGGCCAGGAACAGGTCGTTCAGTTCGCCCAAGGGGGTGATCTCGCGGATATAGATCGTGATGCCCTTGGACGGGTGCATGAAGCGCCCTTCGTTCAGGAAACGCGAGGTGATGTTTTCGGAAATCTCGGCGCTGCGTTCGGCCAGACGCGCCTGCGACATGGGCACCAGCAGGTTCAGCAGGACAAGCTGCATGGCGACGACGATCGCCCCGAACCACAGCACCGGGCGGGCCAGGCGGAAGGCGGAAAAGCCCGTGGCCTGCATCCATTGGTCCTCGCGCATCAAGCGATTGATGGCATAAAGACAGGCCGCGAAGGCCGAGACGGAAGGACAAGCCGGATCACGTTGGGCACGTCAGCAGCGAGAATTCCAGGAAGCAGCGACCGATTGCCCGTCGCCGATCAGTTGGTCGAACAGGCCGACCGCGCGGTTGACCCAATAGACGGCGACCAGCACAAGCGAGAAGAAGCCGAAAAGCGCCAGCAAATGCGACAACAGATATCGGTCGAATCTTGCCACGCGCCGTCAGTCCCACACCAGATGTTGCGGCGGACCCTAGCGGAATTCGCCGGGGTGGAAAACTCATATCTGGCCAAGGTGGCGGGGCGGCGCTAGCTTTGCCGCCGAGAGACGGCGCGGCAGCGCGCCCCGGCCCACAGATGAAGGCACAGTCATGTCGCACCCCGTCCAGATCCAGTTCCAACCCGTCGATGCCGAGGCCTTGGCAGCCAGCCGGGCGTCTTGCGGTCTTTGCGGAAGCAGGCGCCGCACTTTCGACCCCGGTCAAGCGGCTGGACAAGGCGACGCGCGGCGCGCTGGCGCGGGCGGTTGCCTCGCCCGCCTTCGAGGCGCTGAAGCCGGGCGAGGCGCTGGATCTCGGTTTCCCGGCCGGCCTTGCCGCGACTGCGCTGCATCTGGTGCGGCTGGGCAAGAAGGCCGATGCGGCGCAGGCGCGCAAGGCGGGCGCCAGCCTGGCAAGACCCATGGCGAGGCACCGCTTCTGGTTCTGGCCGAGGGTCATCCGCGTGCGCGGATATCGCCTATGGGCTGGGCGCTGCGGCCTATGACTTCCAGATCCACAAATCCGCCCGGCAAGCCGGTCGGCGCGTTACGCTGATGGTCGCAACCGAAGCCTGGCCGCCCAGGCGCCGATGCGCGGTGGCCGAAGCTCATTCTTCACCGCGATCTGGTGAACAGCCGGCCAATGTGCGACGCACCGACGATTTCGCCGCCCGTCTGGCCGCGATGCAAACTGGGTCGACGTAGATCCGAAGCGCGGATGGCCGCGCTCGGGTCGCCCTTGATTCTGGGCGTGGGGCAGGGCTCGGAAAGCCCGTCGAAAGTCGTTGTGATGCAATGGCATGGCGGCGAAAAGGGGGCGGCGCCCTTTGCGCTGGTGGGCAAGGGCGTCGTGTTCGACACGGGCGGCATTTCGATCAAGCCTGCGGGCGGGATGGAAGAGATGACGATGGACATGGGCGGCGCGGGGGTCGTGGCGGGTGTCATGCGCACGCTGGCCTTGCGCAAGGCCAAGGCCAATGTCGTCGGGCTGGTCGGTCTGGTCGAGAACATGCCGGACGGCCGCGCGCAAAGGCCGGGCGACGTGGTCCGGTCGATGAAGGGCGACACGATCGAGGTGATCAACACCGACGCCGAGGGGCGCTTGGTTCTGGCCGATGTGCTTTGGTATGCGCAAGAGCGGTTCAAGCCGACGGGGATGATCGACCTTGCCACGTTGACGGGGGCGATCATCATCGCCTTGGGCCATGAAAACACGGGCGTTTTCTCGAATGACGACGCGTTGTGCAACGCGTTCCTCAAGGCCGCCAAGGCCGAGGGCGAGGGGGCGTGGCGCATGCCGATGGGCGATGCCTATGACGCCAAGCTGAAAAGCCGGATCGCCGATATGATGAACGTCGGCGGGCGCGATGGCGGGTCGATTACGGCGGCGCAGTTCCTGCAACGCTTCGTGAAAAAGGATGTGCCGTGGATCCACCTCGACATCGCGGGACGGCGTTCCCCTGAAGGCGACCACCCTTCGCCCAAGGGGCGACGGCTGGGCCCGTGATGGCGCTGCCCGGGCTGATCCGCGCCCGTTCAAAGGGGCTGAGGCGCGCCCGTTTGCCCGGACGGTCGTCTTCATGCAACTGACCCGTCTGACGGTCGAGGAGACCGCCCAGACCCAGCTTTCCCGCGCGCTGGCCCAGGGCTGGCGCGTGATGGTGCGCGCGGCCGACCCTGCGCGGCTGGAACAGTTGGACGATGCGCTGTGGATGACCCCGCCAAACGGCTTTCTGCCGCATGGCCGCGAAGGCGGCCCGCAGGACGGCGATCAGCCCGTCCTTCTTGGTGCGGGCGCGCCCGTCAACGGCGCTCGGGCCGTGTGCCTGTTGGGGGCGATGACGGTCGATCTGGCGGAAGCCGCCCGGATGGAACGGACCTGGCTTCTGTTCGAAGGGTCGGACCCGGCGCAATTGGCTTCGGCACGCGGCCAGTGGAAGGCGGTGACCGAGGCTGGGTTGACCGCGCAATACCATTCCGACGAAAGCGGAAAATGGGAGCTGAAAGCCCAGAAGGCGGGCGCTGCGCCGGGTTAAGGGCCTATCCCCGCAGCACCATCTTGTCGCCGTCGATCTCGATGCGGAAACTGGCGCAGGTAATCCATGCCCAGAAGCGAGCCGTCCATCTCGCCGTATTCACATGGGCCGGGAAGTTCTGGTTCTCGAACGGCCCCAGTTCGACCGTGTCCAGCGCCACCCGCGCCGTGCGCACCAGCCATTCGCGGTCGAGGCCTGCCCATATAGACAGATCGCCGGGATTGATGCCGACGCGCCGGGCATCGGGCTTGCGAAGGACCATGTTGGTGGCCCCGTATCGGGGCCCGGAACTCGACCTTCTGGCCCTTCACCACAAGTGTTGCATAAAATGCCGCGCGCGGGCGCGGGCAGGTCAGCTCGCCCTTGGCGCTGACCATCTGGCTGGGGATCACCGCCTGGCGGATATCGCCCCACATGCCATAGCCGCCAGACGCCCAGGAATCAGCCCCAAAGGGCATCAGCCGCAGGATGCAGCGCCGGCGCGGTATTCCGCCGCCGGCACCGATCACCGCCGCCAGAAGCACGCCCAGATAGACCAACCGCCCGTAATCGCCGTCCAAACCCGCACTCCCGCCTTTTCAGCCGATATGGGGGCGCTTGCCTGCGCCGCAAAGGGGGGCGCAGGCGAGGGGCCTCACCCGACCAGCCCGGTCTGCCTGACGCCGTCGATGACGAATTGCACCGACAGCGCGGCGAGCAGCATCCCCAGCAGGCGGGTGATCACGATGGTTCCGGTGCGGCCCATGATCCGCTCGATCGGGGGCGAGGCGAGCAGGAAGGCCCAAGTCACCACCATCATCACCAGCATCAGACCGATCACGACGGCCGCCCCGGTCCAGGCCGCACCGCCCATGGATTCGGCCTGCCCGACCAGAAGGATCATCGTGGCGATGGCGCCCGGCCCGGCGATCAGCGGTGTGGCGAGGGGAAAGACCGAAGGGTCGTGGTCCGGCTCCGCCGCCTGGCCCTCGCGCCGCTGGGTGCGGCGTTCGAACAGCATGTCGAGCGCGGTCAGGAACAGCAGGATGCCGCCCGCGATGCGGAAGGCCGACATGGAGATGCCGATGAAACCCAGGATCGCCTCGCGAACAGCCGAACAAATCCAGCGCCGCCGCGATCCCGGCAGGGCGGCGCGCCATGGCACCGCTTCATCCACAGCCACGGGTCAGGGCGATGAACAAGGGCACCAGCCCCGGCGGGTCGATCACCACGAAGAGGGTGGCGAAGGCGGTGATCAGGAAGGCAGTTTCCGGCATGAGGGAAGCCTAGCGAGGCCCGGGCGGGCTGACCAGAAGTCTCTTGCGTTCGCCGGTTCTTTTCGCCGTCACCCAGCCCCCTCCAGCGCCTCCTGCGCCGAAAGCCACAGCGCCTCGGCCTTGTCGAGACCCTGCATCACTTCGGCATATTTGCGGTTCCAGGTTTCAAGCTCGCCCGCGCGGGCGTTTTCGTAAAGCTCGGGGTCGGCGAGTTTTTTCGCCAGCTTGTCGCGCATGTCGTTCAGCTTGCCCAGCCGGTCCTCGCAGCGCCGCACTTCGGCGCGCAGGGCCAGAACCTCGTCGCGGCTGGCTTTCTTGGGTTTTTCAACCGGCTTCGTCGCGGGCTTGGCCTCTTCGTCCGAGGTAAGCAGCAGCTTGCGATAGCTTTCCAGATCGTCTGCATAGGGCGTGACTGCGCCGCCCTTGACCAGCCAGAGACGGTCGGCCACGAGGCTGAGAAGGTGCATGTCATGGCTGACGAGGACGACCGCGCCGGAATATTCGGTCAGGGCTTCGACCAGCGCCTCGCGGCTTTCCATGTCGAGGTGGTTGGTCGGTTCATCGAGGATCAACAGGTGCGGGGCGTCGATGGTGGCCAGCAGCAGCGACAGGCGCGCCTTTTGCCCGCCCGACAGGCGACCGACCACGGTTTCGGCCTGATCCGCCATGAGGCCGAACCCCGCCAGCCTTGCGCGCAGGCGGGCCGGGGCCTCGTCCGGGCGCAGACGGCGGACATGCTGGATCGGCGTTTCGTCGATGTGGAGTTCGTCGACCTGATGCTGGGCGAAATAGCCGATGCGCAGCTTGCCCGCCCGGTGCAGCTTTCCCGCCTCGGCCTGCAACTTGCCTGCCAGCAGCTTGACAGGTCGACTTGCCCTCGCCATTGCGGCCCAGAAGCGCGATGCGGTCATCCTGATCGACCGCAGGACAGACGCCGCAGGATCGGCGGGCCGCCATAACCCGACGAAACGCCATCCAGGGTCAGGATCGGCGGCGACAGTTCTTCCGGCTCGGGGAATGAGAATTTCGCCAGCGCCGCCTCTTGCGAGTGGTGGCGAAAGACAGCTTCTCGATCATCTTGATGCGGGACTGGGCCTGACGGGCCTTCGTTGCCTTGGCGCGGAAACGGTCGACACGAAACTTTGCAGATGGCGCGGCGCGCTTCGTGCGGCGGTTTTCGGCCTCGGCCGCAGCCAGACGCGCGGCGCGGGTTTCCGCGAAGGTGTCATAGGGGCCGGAGTAAAGCGTCAGCTGCGGTCCTCGAGATGCAGGATCGCATTGACGGCACGGTTCAGAAGGCCGCGGTCATGGCTGATGATCAGAACGGTGTGGGGGTATTTTGCCAGATAGCTTTCAAGCCACAGGGCGCCTTCCAGATCGAGATAGTTGGTCGGCTCGTCCAGCAGCAGGTAATCGGGCTGCGAGAACAGCACGCCCGCCAAGGCAACCCGCATCCGCCAGCCGCCCGAGAAAGCGGAGCAGGGCATAAGCTGCTTTTCCGACTCGAAGCCAAGGCCGCGCAGGATCGAGGCCGCGCGCGCCTCGCCCGACCAGGCGTCGATATCGGTCAGCCTGGCCTGCACCTCGGCGATGCGATGGGGGTCTGTGGCGGTCTCCGCCTCGGCCATCAGCGACGCGCGTTCGGTATCGGCGGCCAGCACCGTGTCGATCAGCGAGACTTCGGAAGACGGCACTTCCTGCGCCACGCCGCCGATGCGGGCGCGGGCGGGAATGGTGATCGCGCCGCCTTCCAGCGACAGCTCGCCCCGGATCAGCCGGAACAGCGTGGTCTTGCCGGTGCCGTTGCGGCCGACGATGCCGACCTTGTGGCCGGTGGGGATCGTGGCCGAAGCGCCCTGCATCAGCGGGCGGCCTTCGACCGAATAGGTGATGTCATCAATGCGGAGCATGGGCGAAGGCCATGCCGCAGCGCCGCAGCAAGGTCAATCGACCGGACGGCCCCCGGACGTCATCCTGGCAAAAATACGCTGGGAACAGGCCGGATCTGACCGGGACGGGGCCGGAGCCCCATCTTTTCATCTTTGCCTTGCCGTGCTAGCAGCCGCGCCGGAACACATGGCCCGGGACGGGCCCCGAACGGAAAATGGAGAGGCTCATGGCCATCGAACGCACGCTGTCGATCATCAAACCCGACGCGACCAAGCGCAACCTGACCGGCAAGATCAACGCCAAGTTCGAGGAAGCCGGTCTGCGGATCGTCGCGCAAAAGCGCATCCACCTGACCCCCAAGCAGGCGGGCCAGTTCTACGCCGAGCATAAAGAGCGCGGCTTTTACGGCGAGCTGTGCGAGTTCATGGCGTCCGAGCCGGTCGTGGTGCAGGTTCTGGAAGGCGAAGGCGCCATCCTGAAGAACCGCGAAGTGATGGGTGCCACCAATCCGGCGAACGCTGCCGAAGGCACGATCCGCAAGGAATTCGCCCTGTCCAAGGCGAGAACTCGGTCCATGTTCGGACAGCGAAGCCTCGGCCGCGCGCGAGTAGCCTTCTTCTTCTCTGGCCTCGAACTGGTCGGCTGAACCGGCCTGTGCGCAGGGCGCGCGAAAGTCCTCGAGGAAAACTGCTTCTAGCGCCGCTCCACCCCGCCAAAGAACGAAAGGGCCGCCTCGAGATCTCGAGCGGCCCTTTTCCGTTGATCGGGATAGTCCGTCCTTGATCGCGTCGAACCGCGCCGGCAGGGGCCCTTTTCTCATCGCCCTTGCAATCGTTCCAGGGTCGGCCCTGCAAGCCCATGACAAGCACATAATAACCGATGAAATGCGGTGCCGAGCCCGCTTTCAACAGCGCCCGATAGGCCGCGTCGGGACCAAGTGCCCGCACTTCCTCGGCCGTGGTGATCCCGGCGCGGGCAAAGGCCGCCTCGCTGGCCGGGCCAAGATTGGGGATCGAAGAGATGGGGGTGGCCATGGCAGGGTCCGCAAAACAAAGCGGGGCCAGCCTATGGGCTGACCCCGCGTTTCGGCAAGGCAGTGTCTGTCAGGTCAGGGCGATCAGATCGAGGCCCAGTCCTTGAAGATCGGCTGGCCACCCTGCTTGGGCGGCGTCGCGCCGGATTGGCTGGGCTGCTGCGGGGGCGTTGGGCGCGCCTGTTGCTGCTGACTGGGAATGGCCTTTGGGCCATTTTCTCTTCCGTGACGGCGCCTTTGGCGCGATTTTTGCCTGTCCTTTCATTGACCGCATGTTGGCATCGGCAGTCGGGAAAGGGCCCAATGGGCACAGTTCACATTGCAAAAAAGTCCGTTTTACACGAATTCCCTGGGGGGCCGATTGCCCCTGGATCAGCCGTCGCGCTGGGGAAAAGGATACCGGGGTTCCAAAAAGTTTTTCCACCTCGTCAGGGGGTCGGCAGGGCCTTGGGGCCGGGAAAACCCCCGAGCTTTTCGGGTTCGGGGGAAAACTCGCGCTGGCCTTGGCAAGGGGGCGCAGTTCATGTGGGGGAAGGGAAAAGGGGGTGCCCAGGGTCTCCTCGGCTTTCCTATTTCTTCTTGCATATGTGGAGAGCAGGCCCCGGAATGGAAAGGGCCCGCCAGGGGGAGCCCTGGGGAAGAAAACCCATGACAGCCCCCGAAAAAGTTCAGAAACAGCCATCTTCGTTTGCGGTGAGCTGCGCCTTTCGTCGCCCCAAGCCCCGGGCCCTTTTCCGAAAGCCCAGGAAAGCAAGGGTGGGGTGGTTTTGACGCGCGCCCCGCGGGGGCAGGCCGGGCGGGGAAAAGACCCCGGGGGGTGGGGGTTGCGGTGGGGGGGACCTCCCGGTCCTGCCGGGGGGGTCGACGGGTGCTGCGCGCCGATCCCCGCGTGGCCTCGGCCACCCCAAATTTGGCGCGGGCCCCGGGCGCAGGTACGTTTGGGAACCGGCAGATCCGGCCCGGCTGGCGGCGGCGGTCACACGGGCCGGTTTCGCGGCGCAGCCCCTGGCCCGGGGCCCGCCCCCCGATCCCGGCCCAGGAAAGCCATCTCTGGCAAAGGGGGCGCTGGCCCGCCTGCTGGCCGCGCCGGGTTTTGTGGCCGAGTGGGCGGTCATCTGTATCCGCCCTTCCCTCATGGGTTTATGGCCGATCGGCAGCCCGCTTTTGGTGATGGAAATTCCCCCGGCGACGGGGTGGCGCTTTCGGGGGCCGGGGCAGGTTTCTTCCCCCAAGGGCATTTTTCCCCCCTGCGCCGGCGCGCCTGACATGAATTTCGCTGGTCGCCATGGGGCCCCTGCGGCCTGGACTTTTTTTTCGTGGCCCTTTTGTCCCCGCCCCACCCCAACGTCGGCGCGTCTTTTTGAGGCGGGGGGGTGATCGTGGCCTGATCCTTCTGGGCCGCGCATGGGGGCGCGGCGCGCGGCCAGGCGGGGCGGCGATTGCCCGGGCTGGCCGGGTGCAACCGCGCAGCGCACCGGAAGACGGCCAGGGAACCCTGGGGGCCCTTTATGCCGGGGGGCGCTGCCCCGGCATCCGCCTTCCAGGGGGTTCGGCATCGGGCCCTGATGAACCCAGGGCGGGGAGCCGCTTCCCGCCGCGGCGGGGCCCGGGGGGGGGCACGATCAACGGGGCGGGGGCGCTGGTTGCCCAAGTGACGGCGGTTGGGGCGGCCACGGTTCTGGCCCGGTCACCGCGTTGTGGCGGCGGGGATAAAATCCCGGGTTAGGCGGGTCGCCCGGGTGCCCTGTGGTTTGTTGGGTTTGTCATGGCGATTGCCGGCTGTCGGTCGCGATCTGGCTGGGGCCCAGGCGATGTCCCCCGGGCGGGGTCGCGGGCTGTCGGCTGATCATCGCTGCCCCTCGCCTGGGGCTGGCGACCCCCGGTCTCGTCTGGTCGGCCCCGGGGGCGGGGGCCGAACGGGCTGCTGTTCCGGGCGCGAGGCTTGCAGCGGCTGGATCGGTCAAGCGCATGGGGTTTGACAGCCGGGAAGCTGCCCGGGGGCATCCGGCAGTGACGGGCATCCGGCCGGATGGGTGCTGCGATGGCGGGCGGCGGAGGCGGGCCCCTTGGCTGCGGCGGTGGCGGCACATCCACCCCGGCCCGCGAGGGGGTTTTCCCCGGGACGCCCGGTGGGCCAGGGCCAGGTCGGGGGTGAAATACCATGGCGCGGCAGCAAACCCTTATGCCGGGGCGTTGGAGGGGCGCGGGCGGGGAAAGCGTTCTTTCGTGGCCGCGACGGGGGGGTGCAGGGTGATACTGGGCCGCCCGGCTGCGCCCCACCGCCCCCCGGGGGTCGCCGCGCTGCGCGAGATGGGCGTGGCCCCCCGCGATCCCGTCGGGGCCCCGCCGGCGGCCGCGCAGGCGGTGGGGGCCTTGGGGGGGGGGGAACCGGGGGGAAGCCCGACGAAGCTCCCCGCTTCCGGCCCCAACCCTTTGTGGGCTTTTCTTTCCCCCCGGGCCCCGGGGCCCGAGGGGGACGCCCCCTGGGCCCGGGCAGGGTATTTGGATGAGGCGGGGGATGTGGGGGTGATGCCGGGACCGCTGGGGGTGCCCCCCCTGAGTCTGTCGCGCGCGTGCTGCGCAACATCGGCCCGAACCTCGCCGGGCCTTGGGTACAAAAGCTGCTTATCCCGGGCGCCGCCGGGGCGCTGGTGCCCCTTTTGGGGGACCGCAGCTTCGCCTTGGGGGGGGCGGCGCATGGGCTGTCTTTTCCCTCATGGGCCCGGCCCAAAGCGCTCGCCTGCTTTCTGCGCCCCCTCCCTGACCCCCGACCCGATTCAGGCCACTTCGGAGCGCCCCACCCCGACATTGCCGCCCCCAAGTCGGCAATCGTCATTCGGTCAAGCCGGTCGTAGAAGGCATCCAGCGCCTCGTCCAGCAGGCAGGACAGCCGGCAATTGCCCGAGAGGGGGCAAGTGTTGTGATCCGTCGAGAAACACTCGGCGAAGGGCAAGACGCGCTCGAAGGCGCGGAAGACCTCGCCGACGGTGATCTTCGCGGCGGGCCGGCCCAGCATCAGCCCGCCCGAACGCCCCCGGATGGTGCGGAGGAACTTTTTCTGCGCCAGCAGGTGAATCACCTGGGCGAGATGGTTTTCCGAAGCGTCATAGATGCCCGCGATCTCGGTGCGGCGCACAATTCTGCCATCGTTGACGGCGCAGAACATCAGGGTCTTCATCGCAAGGCTGGTGCGGGTGGTCATGCGCATCCGGGTCTTCTCCCTTGGCTGAGTTGCCTTTCATTGCCAGATCGGCGCGGCGCGCGACTTGATGTGGATCAGATGTCGCCTTTTTTCCGCAGTGCGGAACAACCTGATCTAAAACCCGCACAAGGCGGTGGACAGCAGCAATGTTTGCGGTAACATTGCTCGGCAGTTGAGCGTTTGTTCGCTTCCGGCGGGGATCATGCTGCAAGGCAGCAATGGTCCTTGACCCCGGAAGAGACAGGCGTAGGCTTTTCGGCATCCGACTTAGCGACAGGGCCCCAAGTGACTGACCAGAGCCTGACCCCGAATGTGCTGAAAGCCGATGTCCTCCGGCACCTCCACCCGCCAGGCCAGGATGCTGCCAATCCGCGTCTATGACTGGCGGATGGCGCTGTCCTTTGCGATCCGCGACCGGATCGTGGAACCGTGGTTCGCCTCGACCCGCCGGACTTGGGCCGAGGATCGCAAGCGCGTCTATTACCTGTCGATGGAATTCCTGATCGGGCGGATCCTTGAGGAAGCGACGGTCAACCTTGGCCTGCGTGATGTGGCCGAAGAGGTGATGGCCGGTTTCGGGCAGGATTTCCGCGCCATTGTCGAGAACGAACCCGATGCGGCGCTGGGGAACGGCGGCCTCGGGCGGTTGGCGGCCTGTTTCATGGAAAGCATGGCGACGCTGGGTTGCCCCGCCTATGGCTATGGCATCCGCTATGAACACGGGTTGTTCCGGCAGCGGTTCGAGGGCGGGCAGCAGGTGGAAACGCCCGAGGATTGGCTGTCACAGGCGCATCCGTGGGAATTCGCGCGGCCCGAGAGCAGCTATACGATTCCCTTCAAGGGTGCGGTCGAAACCGTTGGCGGGCGCGAGGTCTGGACCGCGGGCGAGACGGTCTGGCCGAGGCGCATGACACGCCGGTCGTCGGCTGGCAGGGCAAATGGGCCAATACGCTGCGGCTTTGGGCGGCCAAGCCCACGACGATGTTCGATCTGGAACGCTTCAACCGGGGCGATTACGCGGCGGCGGCGGAACCCGAGGCGCTGGCGCGGACGTTGAGCCGCGTGCTGTATCCGGACGACACCACCTATCAGGGCAAGGAATTGCGGCTGAAGCAGGAGTTTCTGCTGACATCCGCGGCACTTCAGGACATTCTGCGCCGCTACCTTGCCGACCATCGCGATCTGAGGGCGCTGCCGAAACATGTCGCGATCCAGATGAATGACACGCATCCGGCCATTGCGGGGCCGGAGTTGGTGCGGCTTCTGTCCGATGAACATGGCATGGATTTCACCGAGGCGCTCGAAGTGTCACGCGCCTGCCTGGGCTATACGAACCACACGCTGCTGCCCGAGGCGCTGGAACGTTGGGCCACGTTCACCTTTGGCAATGTGCTGCCACGGCATATGCAGATCGTCGAACGCATCGACGCCTGGCACAAGACCACCTATCCCTCGCGGCCGCATTACGTCGGCATCGTCAAGCATCATGAGGTGCGGATGGGCGAGCTGGCTTTCATCATGGCGCACAAGGTGAACGGGGTTTCGGCGCTGCATTCCGAACTGGTCAAGAAGAACCTGTTTCCGGAACTCGACAAGCTGCATCCGGGGCGGATCATCAACCAGACCAACGGTGTCACGCCGCGCCGCTGGCTGAAGATGTGCAACCGGCCGCTGGCCGGGCTGATCACCGAAACCATCGGGTCGGGCTGGGAAGACAATCTCGACCGGCTGCGCGAAATCGAGCCGCATATCGACGATGCCGCCTTCGCCGAGAAGTTCGCTGCCGCCAAGCGGCTGAACAAGGTGCGGGTCGCGAACTGGATTTCCAAGGATTTCGGCATCCAGATCAGCCCCGACGCGCTGTTCGATGTGCAGATCAAGCGGATCCACGAATACAAGCGCCAGCTTCTGAACATCCTCGAATGCATCGCGCATTGGCACAAGCTGCGCGAGGGCGTGATCAGGGACCCGGTTCCGCGTGTGCGCATCTTTGGCGGCAAGGCGGCGCCGGGCTATGCGGTGGCCAAGGAAATCATCCGGCTGATCAATGATGTCGCCACGGTCGTGAACAACGACCCGATACGGGGACTGCTCAAGATCGTCTATCCGCCGAATTACAACGTCAGCATGGCCGAGCGGCTGATTCCCGCGTCGGACCTCTCCGAGCAGATTTCGACCGCCGGAAAAGAGGCCAGCGGCACGGGCAACATGAAATTCATGATGAACGGCGCGCCGACCATCGGGACGCTGGACGGGGCCAATGTGGAAATCCTGCAAGAGGTGGGTGCCGAGAATTTCTTCCTGTTCGGGCTGACGGCGGAAGAGGTGATGATCCGCACGCAGGACCCCGAACACAGCCGCAAGGCCATCGAGGCGAGCAAGGCCTTGCAGGATGTGCTTCAGATGATCGCCGAGGGCCGCTTCTCGCCGAGAGCCGGGGCGCTATCACGGGCATCGTCCATGGCGTCTGGCACCATGACTATTTCCTCGTGCGCGGATTTCGAGGCCTATCACGCCGCGCAGGGCCGGGTGGATGCCGCCTTGCCGATGGAAACGTTGGGAAAGGATGGCGGCGATGAACACGCGCGCAGCGGTTTCTTCTCGTCGGATCGCACGATCCGGAGTTACATGAAGGATGTCTGGGACGTGACGCCGGCGCTTTAGGAGGGCGCCGGCAGAGCGCGGGCAGGGGAGGAAGGAATGGAGGAGCTGCCGCTCGATCCCGGCACTGCCCGGGCGATTGCCGAGGGCCGCCATGGCGATCCGTTTTCCGTGCTTGGCCCGCAGAAGCGGGACGGCGGGACATTGGTCACCGCCTTCATGCCGGGGGCCGACCGGCTGTTCGTCGTGACCGGCAAGACCGAGGTCGAGGCCGTGCCCTATCCGGACCTGCCCGGCCTGTTCACCCATCTCATGAAACGCAAGGCGGCCTACAAGCTGCGGGCGGAAGGGTCGGGAACGGAATGGACCTTCGAGGACCCGTTCCGGTTCGGCCCTGTGCTGGGCGAGATGGACGAATATCTGCTGGGCGAGGGCACGCATCAGCGGTTGTGGCAGGTGCTGGGCGCGCATGTCATCACGCATGAGGGCGTGGCGGGCACGCATTTCGCCGTCTGGGCGCCCAATGCCGAGCGGGTCTCGGTCGTGGGGGATTTCAACATCTGGGACGGGCGGCGGCATCCGATGCGGCGGCGCGGGGCGACGGGGGTCTGGGAGACCTTTGTTCCCGGATTGGGCGAGGGGACGACCTATAAATACGAGATCCGCGGCTCCGGCGGGGCGCTGTTGCCCCTGAAGGCCGACCCTGTCGGTTTCGGCAGCGAGCATCCGCCCGCCAATGCCAGCGTGGTGCGCAGGATCGATGGCGATTTCGGCGATCAGGGCTGGATGGACAGCCGCGCCGCGCGCCATTCGGTTTCGGCCCCGATCTCTGTCTATGAGGTGCATCTGGGATCGTGGCGGCGGGCGGCGGGGGACAGGATGCTGTCCTATCTCGAACTGGCCGAGCAGTTGGTGGATTACTGGCGGATATGGGATTTACCCATATCGAATTGCTGCCGGTGTCGGAATATCCGTTCGACGGGTCCTGGGGCTATCAGCCCGTGGGGATGTTCGCGCCCACGATCCGGCACGGGACGCCGGGGGAATTCCGCGCATTCATCGATGCGGCGCATCGCAAGGGGTTGGGGGTTCTGCTCGACTGGGTGCCGGGGCATTTCCCGACCGATCCGCACGGGCTGGGCCGGTTCGACGGCACGGCGCTTTATGAACATGCCGATGCGCGGGAAGGGTTCCATCAGGACTGGAACACGCTGATCTACAATTACGGGCGGGTCGAGGTGGCGAACTACCTTGTCTCCAACGCGTTGTATTGGCTTGAGGAATATCACCTCGACGGGCTGCGGGTGGATGCGGTGGCGTCGATGCTCTATCGCGATTACAGCCGCAAGGCCGACGAATGGATTCCGAACCGCGATGGCGGGCGCGAGAATTACGAAGCCATCGCCATGCTGCGCGACATGAACATCACCACTTATGGCGAATGCCCCGGCATCCTGACCGTGGCCGAGGAATCCACCGCTTTTCCGGGCGTCAGCCGCCCGGCCAACTGGGGCGGGCTTGGCTTCGGCTTCAAGTGGAACATGGGCTGGATGAACGATGTCCTGTCCTATATGGCGCGCGATCCGGTCTACCGGAAGTTTCACCATCACCAGATGACCTTTGGCCTGCATTACGCATGGTCGGAGAATTACATCCTGCCGATCAGCCATGACGAGGTGGTGCATGGCAAGGGCAGCATGCTGGGCAAGATGCCCGGCACCGGCGAGCAGAAATTCGCGAACTTGCGCGCCTTCTACGGCTTCATGTGGGGCCATCCGGGCAAGAAGCTGCTGTTCATGGGCCAGGAATTCGCCCAGGGCGCGGAATGGAACCCCAAGCAAAGCCTCGATTGGCACCAGCTTGACCTTCCGGCGCATCAGGGCGTGCAAAGCCTGATCCGTGACCTCAACCGGCTTTATCGCGATACGCCCGCGCTGCATGTCAATGATTGCCGCCCCGAGGGCTTTGACTGGATCGAGGCCAATGATGCCGAGGCCGGGGTCTATGCCTTTCTGCGCAAGGGGGACCCGGGCGACCCGATGGTGGTGGTCGCGGTCAACATGACGCCGGTCGCGCGCAGCTATCGCCTTGGCCTGCCCACGCCGGGGCGTTGGCGCGAGGCGTTGAACACGGATGCGTCCGCCTATGGCGGAGGCAACCGGGGCAATCTGGGCGGCATCACGGCCGAGCATGTGCCGCATCACGGCCGCGCGCAATCGGCGCTGGCCGTGCTGCCGCCGCTGTCGACAGTGTTTTTCATTCAGGATCGTTAAGGGGTCCACGAGCAGGGGGGAGAAGATGAAGGCAAGGGTGAACACACGTCTGTCCTCGCAGGCCATGGCTTTCGTGCTGGCGGGGGGACGCGGCAGCCGATTGAAGGAACTGACCGACAGGCGGGCGAAACCCGCGGTCTATTTCGGCGGCAAGACGCGGATCATCGACTTTGCCCTGTCGAACGCGCTGAACAGCGGCATCCGCAAGATGGCGATTGCCACGCAATACAAGGCGCACAGCCTGATCCGGCATTGCCAGCGGGGCTGGAACTTCTTCCGCGCGGAACGGAACGAATATCTGGATATCCTGCCCGCCTCGCAACGGGTGGACGAGAACAAGTGGTATCTGGGCACCGCCGATGCCGTGGCGCAGAACATCGACATCGTGGACAGCTACGGCATCAAATATGTCGTCGTGCTGGCGGGCGACCATATCTACAAGATGGATTACGAGATCATGCTGCGCCAGCATGTCGAGACGGGGGCCGATGTGACCATCGGCTGCCTGACCGTGCCGCGGATGGAGGCAACGGCCTTTGGCGTGATGCATGTCGACAAGAACATGCGGATCACCGATTTCCTGGAAAAGCCCAAGGATCCGCCCGCAATCCCGGGTGATCCCAAGCACGCGCTGGCGAGCATGGGGATCTACGTCTTTGACTGGGCCTTTTTGCGCGATCTGTTGCTGCGCGACATGGCGGACCCGAATTCCAGCCATGATTTCGGCAATGACCTGATCCCCGACATCGTCAAGAACGGCAAGGCGATGGCGCATAAATTCGCCGATTCCTGCGTGAAGAGCGGGTTGGAGCATGAACCCTATTGGCGCGATGTGGGAACGATCGACGCCTTTTGGCAGGCCAATATCGACCTGACGGATTTCGTGCCAAAGCTGGATATCTATGACAACAGCTGGCCGATCTGGACCTATTCCGAGATCGTGCCGCCCGCGAAGTTCATCCATGACGAGGACGGGCGGCGGGGGTCGGCGGTCAGTTCGCTGGTGTCGGGGGATTGCATCGTGTCAGGCTCGGCGGTGAGCAATTCGCTGCTGTTCACCGGGGTCAGGACCCATTCCTTTTCCATGCTCGACAATGTGGTGGCGCTGCCGCGCGTGGTGGTCAACCGCAAGGCCGAACTTACAAAATGTGTCATAGATTCCGGGGTAATCATTCCCGAGGGTCTGGTCGTCGGCGCCGATCCGGTGGAAGATGAGAAATGGTTCCGGCGCAGCGAGGGGGGGATCGTTCTGATCACCCAGGCGATGTTGGACGCGCGGGCAAAGGCCCTGGGCTGAGGCCGGAATCTCTGTGGGCGACCCACCGGAGGCCTGCCCGCCGGGGACGGCCTGCCGGATTTGGGCCGGGATGAAAGGGCGCAGGCATGGCGACGATCAAGGGGCGGGTTCTGTCGGTGGCGTCGGAATGCGTGCCGCTGATCAAGACCGGCGGTCTGGCCGATGTGGTCGGCGCCTTGCCCGGCGCGCTGAAGCCGCTGGGCTGGGACATGAAGGTGCTGATCCCGGCTTATCGCCCCCTGCGCGCTCTGGTGGCCGACTGGCCCGAGGTCTGGCGGGAAGAGATCTCTGGGTGGCGAGGGCGGGTTGCTGGCGGGCGAGGTCGAGGGATTTCGATCCTTGCGCTGGACGCGCCGCATCTGTCGACCGGGGGGGCGGCCCTATACCGCGCGGGGCGGGGACTGGCGGACAATCCGCAGCGTTTCGCGGCGCTGAGCTGGGTCGCTTCGCGCATCGCGCGCGAGGGTCTGAAGGCTGGAAGGCCGATGTGCTGCATGCCCATGACTGGCAGGGGGGGCTGGCGCCGCCTATTGACTTATCACGGCGCGGGCGGCGTGGCTTCGGTGATGACGGTCCATAACATCGCCTTCCAGGGCTGGGGGCCCGCGCGCTTCTGGCCGATCTGCGCCTGCCCGGCGCGGCCTTCAATTCCCATGCGCTTGAATATTACGGCGGGATCTCGATGCTGAAAGCCGGGCTGGTGACGGCGGACCGGATCACCACCGTCTCGCCGAGCTATGCGGCCGAGTTGATGCGGCCGGAATTCGGCATGGGGTTGAGGGCGTCATCGCCGAGCGCGCCGCCGTGGTGCATGGCATCCTGAACGGCGTGGACACGGAGGTCTGGTCGCCCGAGGCGAGGGCGAGTTGCCTATTCCGCCAAGGCCCTGGCGGGCAAGGCCGCGGCGCGGGCGCATTGTCGGCGGATTCGGTGTCGATGTGCCGGGGCCGCTTGCCATCGTGGTCAGCCGTTTGACCGACCAGAAGGGGATCGACCTGTTGCCCGCCGTGGTGCCGGATTTCATCGCGGGCGGCGGGGCTTTGCTGGTGCTGGGATCGGGGGATCCGGCGCTGGAGGGGGCGATGCGCGGGCTTGAGGCGCGGTTTCCGGGGCGGGTCGCGGTGCGGATCGGCTATGACGAGGCGTTGAGCCACCGGCATGTTCGCGGGGGCCGATGCCGTGTTGGTGCCGAGCCGGTTCGAGCCTTGCGGCCTCACGCAGATGTACGGGTTGCGCTATGGCACGGTGCCGGTCGTGGCGGCGGTGGGTGGTTTGGCGGATACGGTGATCCATGCCTCGCCCGCCGCTTTGGCTGCGGGGGTGGCGACGGGCGTCACCTTTGCGCCCACCGATGCCTGGCTTTCGGGCAGGCTATGCGGCGGTTGTTGCAGCTTCATGCCGAACCGAAGCTCTGGTCCGGCTGTCAAGAATGCCATGGGCAGCCGGTGGGCTGGGAAACCAGCGCCGCCGCCTATGCCGGGCTTTACGCGGATATCCGGGGGTGAGCCGGCCGCCTGATCTTGGGTCGGGAAGCCACGCGGTCGAACAGGGCCGTCCCTGGCCCATGGGCGCGATCCTGACCGGGCATGGCGTCAACTTCGCCGTGTTTTCCGCCCATGCCGAGAAGGTGGAGCTTTGCCTGTTCTCGCATGACGGAAAGCAGGAAAAGCACCGTATCCCGCTGCGCGACCGCGATGGCGACATCTGGCATGTCCATGTCGGCGGGCTGTCGGCGGGGACGGTCTATGGCTACCGCGTCCATGGCCCCTATGCGCCCGAACAGGGTCACCGCTTCAACCCGAACAAGCTGCTGCTGGACCCCTATGCCCGCGCCCTGGAGGGGCGGCTGAAATGGTCTGATGCGTTGATGGGCTATCGCATCGGTTCCTCGCGCGGCGATTTGTCTTCGACACGCGCGACAATGCCTTTGCCGTGCCCAAGGCCGTCGTCACCGATCCGGCCTTTTCCTGGGGCAATGACCTGCCGCCGCGCCGGACGCGTGCCGAGACCGTGATCTATGAGGCGCATGTCCGTGGCCTGACGATGAAGCATCCGGGCATTCCCAAGGCGCAGCGCGGCACGGTGATGGGCCTCGCCTCGGATGCGATGCTCGACCATTTCCTGAAACTGGGCGTGACGGCGGTGGAACTGCTGCCCGTGCAGGCCTTTGCCGATGAGCGTTTCGTCACCCAGAAGGGGCTGACGAATTACTGGGGATACAACCCGCTGGGCTTTTTCGCGCCCGAGCCGCGCTATCTGGGCCGGGGCGGGATGCACGATTTCCAGACCATGGTGCGGCGGCTGCATTCGGCGGGGATCGAGGTCATCCTTGACGTTGTCTACAACCATTCGGCCGAGGGCGACCAGTTCGGACCGACGCTGTCTTTCCGGGGCCTCGACAATGCCAGCTATTACCGGCTGATGCATGGCGGGCGGCATTACGTCAACGACACCGGCACGGGGAACACGCTGAACCTGACGCATCCGGCGGTGCTGCGGATGGTGCTGGACAGTTTGCGCTATTGGGTCGAGGTGGGGCATGTCGACGGGTTCCGCTTTGACCTTGCCACCGTGCTGGGGCGCGAGGCGCATGGGTTCGATCCGCATGGCGGGTTCTTTGACGCGATCCGGCAGGACCCTGTGCTGAGCCGCGTGAAGCTGATTGCCGAGCCTTGGGATATCGGACCCGGCGGCTATCAGCTTGGCGCCTATCCGCATCCGTTCATGGAGTGGAACGACCGCTATCCGCGACGTGGGTGCGGCGGTTCTGGAAGGGCGATGCGGGATGCCCGGACTGCGGCGCGGCTGCTGGGCAGTGCGGCGAAGTTCACCATTCCGGGCGGGCGGCGACGAGTTCGGTCAATTTCATCACCGCGCATGACGGGTTCACGCTGGAAGATGTGGTGAGCTATACGCTCAAGCGCAACTTCGCCAATGGCGAGGAGAACCGCGACGGCATTCCGAGAACCATTCGACAATCTGGGCGTCGGGGGCCGACACCGGAGACCGGGGTCTGCAGCCCGCGCGTTGCCGCAAGCGCAACTGATGGCACGCTGTTCTGTCAGCAAGGGGTGCCGATGACTCCTGGCGGGGGACTGAGCTGGCCACACGCAGGGCGGCAACAACAATGCCTACGCCCAGGACAATGCGATGACCTGGCTGGAATGGGACAGCGCCGATCCCGCGCTGGCGCGTTTCATCGCGCGGTTGGCGGCGATCCGGCGCGAGGCGCCGATCCTGCGCCAGCGCCGGTTCCTCCACGCCCGCGCAAGGGCGCAGGACGGGTTGCGCGATGTGATCTGGCACCGGCCCGACGGGCGCGAACCCAGCCCGCAGGACTGGCACGATCCGGCCTTCCGCTGTCTTTGCGTGGAATTGCGCCATGCCGCCGAGGGCGAGCGTCCGGATGAAGACGCGCTTTTCGCCGTGTTCAATTGCGGCCCCGCCGTCCCGCTGGCCTTGCCCGCCACCGCGCCGGGCTGGCGGTTGATCCTCGACACCACACGACCGGACTTGACCGAGGGGCCAGCCCCGGCCGAGGCTCCGGCGCAATCAGTGCTGCTGCTGCGGGCCGTGCCCGCGCCGGTCAAGGGAGAAGACCAATGATCACCACCGTCGCCACCAGCCCGATCGCGGGCCAGAAGCCCGGCACCAGCGGTTTGCGCAAGAAGACCCCGGTCTTCATGGGCAGGCATTACTGGAGAACTTCGTCCAGTCGCTGTTCGACGGGTGGGCTGCAAGGGAAGACCTTTGTCCTTGGCGGGGACGGGCGATATTTCAATGACCGCGCGGCGCAGGTGATCTTGCGCATGGCGGCGGCGAACGGGGCGGCGCGGGTGATCGTGGGGCAGGGCGCGATCCTGTCCACGCCTGCGGCGAGCCATCTGATCCGGTTGAACAAGACCGATGGCGGGATCATCATGTCGGCCAGCCACAACCCCGGCTGGCCGGACGAGGATTTCGGCGTCAAGTTCAACATGCCCAATGGCGGGCCGGCCCCCGAGGCGGTGACCGAAGCCATGTATGCCCGCACGCAAAGCCTGACCGAATACCGCATTGCCGATGCGCAGGATGTGGACCTTGGCCGCGTAGGGCGCAGCGAGCTGGCGGGAATGATCGTCGATGTGGTCGACCCCGTGGCCGATTATGCCGTGCTGATGGAAAGCCTGTTCGATTTCGCCGCGATCCGCGCCATGTTCGCGGGAGGGTTCCGGATGCGGATGGACAGCATGTGCGCGGTGACCGGCCCCTATGCGGTGGAGATTCTGGAAAACCGTCTGGGGGCTGCCAAGGGGACGGTGGTGAATGGCACGCCGCTGCCGGATTTCGGGGGGATGCATCCCGACCCGAACCCGACCTGGGCCAAGGCGCTGATGGACGAGATGTTCGGGGCGGATGCGCCGGATTTCGGCGCGGCCAGCGACGGCGACGGGGATCGCAACATGGTTGTCGGGCGGGGGATTTATGTCTCGCCCTCGGACAGTCTGGCGGTGCTGGCGGCGAATGCGCATCTGGCACCGGGATATGCCAAGGGGCTGGCGGGGGTGGCGCGGTCGATGCCGACGAGTGCTGCGGTGGATCGGGTGGCCGAGGCGCTGGGGATCGGCAGTTACGAGACGCCGACGGGGTGGAAGTTCTTTGGCAACCTGCTCGACGCGGGCCGTGCCACGCTGTGCGGCGAAGAGAGTTTCGGCACGGGGTCGGACCATGTGCGCGAGAAGGACGGGCTTTGGGCGGTGTTGCTGTGGCTGAACATTCTGGCGGTGCGCAAGCAACCGGTGGCGGCGATTCTGGCCGAGCATTGGGCGAAGTTCGGGCGCAACTATTACAGCCGTCACGACTTTGAAGCCGGCGATGCCGGTCGCGCCGATGCGATGATGGGCGAATTGCGCGGGGCCTTGGTTGGGCTGGTGGGGCAAAGGGTCGAGGGGATGGTGGTCAGCGCAGCGGATGATTTCGCCTATACCGACCCGTGGGCGGTCGGTTCCCCAAGCAGGGGTGCGGGTGTGTTCGGGCGGGTCGCGCGGGGTTCGCCTGTCGGCACCGGAACCCAGGGCGCGACGCTGCGGTCTATGTCGAGCGTTTCGTGACCGGGCCGGGCGAACTGGGGAAGAGCCGCAATCCGCAGGGGGCCACTGGTGATCGCCGCGTTGTCGACGAAGAGTTTACCGGTCGCACGCGCCGGATGTGGATGACTGAGGACGGCGACCGGGGCTTGGCCCTCGCAGACGTTCCATAAACCAATAGCGCACCGATGGCATGCGCCACCGAATTGACCGGCCACGAGAATAGAGGTGAAATTACAGCCTTCAAGATAGGCGGATTCCGTGCAGAGAGCCTGTCAGCGTAGGAAATCAGGTGTGGGTGTGGAGTCATAAACTTTTTATCCAGTCAGCTAGTAGGAGAAGGCGATGAAACGGAACAAAGCACCACGAACGACAGACGGGCGGCAGGCGGACGGACGACGCAAGCGACAAGGGGCCGGGACAGTGGGACAGGACCTCATAATACATCACACGCAAAAACATCCCGACCTTGATATCTGTCGGAAGAGAAACCTGCTAGAAGATCGAACGGCGGCGGCGGACCGAATCTCCTGGCCGAAGAAGGGAAATATCGAAAGTTCCGACGCACGAATACCACGAACGTGGCCGCAATGGAACATTGGACAACGGGAGCCGGAGGCTAAGGATCGAAGGGAACTGCTCGTGACGGAATATACGAGACGGGATATAAGCTGCGCAGAAGATCCTGACAGATTCGGCCCCAGAGCACAGAAATTCACCAACACGCGCATCCGCCATTCAGTGCGGATCGGCAGGAAGACGCTTTCGTCTTCCCGCGCGTCGGCCATCGGGAACACGCCGCGCGCATACGGCACGCTGGAGGATTTCCCGCAATTTCATCCGCCTTGGCCAGGCCCAGCCGAATTTCCACCATTCCGGCGGCACGATCTGCGAGCCGACCGACATTCCGGTGAACAAGCGCCATCTCGACATGGTCATGGCGCATATCGAGTTGTCGGACCGGGCCTTCATGGGCTCCAGGTCACGCCGAGGAGCGCAGCAGAAGACAGTATCGAGATGTGCCGCATCCTGTTCGGCGCCGATTTCGTCGATGCGAATTGCACCATCCTGGGCAATGTGAACGTCAATTCGCCGCTGGTCTGGGACGGCACCATGACGCGCGTGTTGCGCGCCTATGCCCGCGCCAACCAGGCGGCGGTCATCGTGCCCTTCATCCTTGGTGGCGCGATGGGGCCGGTGACCAATGCGGGCGCCATCGCGCAATCCCTGGCCGAGACGATGGCCGGCTGCGCCCTGACCCAGCTTGAGCGCAAGGGCGCGCCGGTGATCTTCGGCAATTTCCTGTCCTCGATGTCGCTGCGGTCAGGCTCGCCCACGTTCGGCACGCCGGAACCGGCGATCGGCAGCATGGTGGTGGGGCAATTGGCGCGGCGGTTGAACCTGCCCCTGCGCTGTTCGGGGAATTTCACCACCTCGAAACTGCCCGATGCGCAGGCGGCGACCGAAGGGGCGATGTCGATGCTGGCCGCCGTGCATTGCGGGGCGAATTTCCTGCTGCATTCGGCGGGGTTCCTGGATGGGCTTCTGAGCATGTCCTACGAGAAATTCATGCTGGACGATGACCTTTGCGGCGCGCTGCACAGCTATCTGGATGGCGTCAAGATCGATGACAACCAGCTTGCGGTCGATGCCTTTGCCGAGGTCGGGCCGGGCAACCATTTCTTCGGCTGCGCCCATACGATGGCGAATTACGAGACCGCATTCTGGGATTCCGGCCTGGCCGACAACGAGCCCTTCGAGAAATGGGAGGCGGCGGGCAGCAATGCCGCGACGCGGGCGAACCGGGCCTGGAAACAGCGGCTGCGCGATTACGAAGCCCCGGCCCTGGACAGCGACAAGGCCGAGGCGCTGGCCGATTTCGTGGCGCGGCGCAAGGCCGAGATGGCGGATGCCTGGTATTAGGGCCGGTCAGCCGACCAGGCCGGTCTCGCGCAGGATGCCCATGCGCTTGGCCTCGTAATAATAGCCCTTGGAATACCACATGACCGCGCGGTCCTGATCGCCGCGCGACACAAGCCACCCCGCCGGTTTTTCCCGGAATTTCGAGGCTCGGCTCGAGCAGGCCTTCGGGGGCCCGCTGCCCATGGTCTGCGCGGTGCGGGGATGGATCTGCATCAGGCCGTAATAGGGGCCGTTGCGCGCGGCGGGGTTGTAGCCGCTTTCGCTTGCCCACGGGGGGACGGGCTTTCGGCAGTCGAAACCCGCGTATTTGGGGATCAGGCCCCGACTGGGGGGTTTCGCCGCCGTTCAGCCCCTCGCGTTCCTCCTCGCGCGGTCTTGGCGCGCCGCAGGCGGCGAGGGCCAGCGGCAGGGCGGCAAGCAGGAAATGGCGGCGGGGCAGGGGGAGGTGCGGGGTCCGTAAGGCTGGGGGGGTCGCGCTTTCCTAGGCCGGGCCCCGACTTCGGGAAGCCTTGGCGCTGACGGGGTGCGAAAGCCCCCCCAAGGCATCCCCGGGCCTGCCACCTAATCCACTGGGCGCAGCCCCAAAGGGCCCCGCTAGGCTTTGTCCCTGACCCCTAGACCCGGGCCTTTTCCCCCGGCCCCCATTCGCCCTCGACCCGATGCCCTTCCCCCCGCTCCTTCGGCGCTGATCGTGGCTCACCCGCTTTTTTGCGACGCTGGCCCTGAGCTGCGCCCATCGCGGGGGGCGAGGCGGTCGAGACGGCGGACCGGCTGGGCCTGGCGCTGAAGCGCTCGATTCCGCGGCGCCGCCCGATCTGGTGGTGCTGGACCTGAACCTGCCCGATGTCGACGGGCTGGACGGGCTGATCCGGTGCGCCCGGCGGGGGGGATGTGCCGGTGCTTGTGGTTCGTCTCTGGCCGAGAACCCGGGGGATCCGCGCCGTCTGGCGGGGGGGCTCGGGCTTCGTGCCGAAAAATGCCAAGCGCGATGTCTTTCGCGCCGCCTGGGAAAAGATCGCGCGCGGCCAACGCTTTCTGCCCGAAGGCTATGATGCCGCCCCCGATGCGCGGCCCGGACCACGGGACGAGGCGATCGGTCGGCTGGCGCTGTTGACGCGGCAGCAGGCGAAGATCTTGCAACTGATCTGCGAGGGGATGCTGAACAAGCAGATCGCCTATGAGCTGACCATCGCCGAGACGACGGTCAAGGCGCATGTCACCGCCATCATGCGCAAGCTGGGGGTGCAGAGCCGGACGCAGGCAGTGCTGATCGCGCGCGAGACCCATTTCGCCAGCCTGATGCCGGAGGGGGGCTAGGGCGCGGTCCGTGGCGGGGCCCGCTGCGGGCCAGAAGGATCGCGGCAGGGGAAGGGTGCCTGAAAAAGTTCGCCCGCCCAGGGCCCGGCCCGCCCTTTGGGGCGTCCGCCGTCATGCCGCGGGCGCATTGCGACGCGCGCGCGCCGGACGCCGCTGGTCAGCTTGCCCGCGCACTTGGCCCCGGGCCTTTCGCGACGGTCATGCTGTTCGTCTCGCCCGAGGCCGATCTGGACCGGCTGGCCGCAACCTTCCGGCGGCTTTGGCGAAAGCCGGTGATCGGCTGCACCACCGCCGGCGAAATCGCGCATCGGGCTATGTCGAGGGCGAATTGGGCGCTTGCCTTTCGGCCGGGGGCCTTCGCCACTTGACAAGCCTGGCCATCGACCTGTCGCGGATCGACGCGCAGATCTGATCGGCACCAAAAAAATGCCCCGCCAGCCCCGGGCGACATTGGCCGCGCAGCAATCCGGGCTGGCACAGCGAGTTCGTTTCCTATGGTGGACGGCCTGTCGATCCGCGAGGATGAGCCTGACCGCCGCGCTTGGTCCGGGCCTGGGGCCGATGCCGCTGTTCGGCGGATCGGCGGGCGATGGCACGCGGGTTTTTGGAAACCTTTGTCCTGTCGCAAGGCAGCTTCCGCAGGGCGCCGCCGTCCTGACGCTGGTCCGGACCTCCTGCCGGTCAAGTCTTCAGCCTTGACCATCTGGTGCCGACCGAGCGGCGGATGGTGGTGACAGGGGCCGATCCTGCGCGGCGCATCGTGCGGACGATCAATGCCGAACCTGCGGCGCGGGAATATGCGCGGCTCTTGGGCAAGGACCCCGCGCAACTGACCACATTCACCTTTGCCGCCCATCCGGTCGTGGTGCGGATCGGGGGCAAGCATCATGTCCGCGCCATCCAGCGCATGGCGCCCAATGGCGATCTGGTCTTCTTCTCGGCCATCGACGAGGGCGTGGTGCTGACGCTGGCCGAACCGCAGGACATGGTGGCGCATCTGGAAGCCGCGCTGACGGGCCCTTTTCCCGAAGGTGGCCGCCCCCGCGATCCGGGCCCTGGACTGCTCCTGCGCCGGATGGAAGCGAGGAGAAGAGCGCTATGGGGCGGTTCGGGGCTGTTGCGCACCATGCGGTGACCGGGTTCTCGACCTATGGCGGGGTTTTTCGATGCTTCCCAGCCGACCGCTCCCCCCCACTGCCCAAAGCCGCGGGGCCGGGGCTGATCGAGGCGCTGATCGACCCTTTTGACAGTCCCCGGGGCGGGCGGAAAAATTCTGACCATCGCTGAAATGCTATGCCCGGGGCGAGCAGGTGACCACGATTCCGGCGCGGCCTATGCGCATTCCCGCCGCGGCATGCTGGAAGACCCGGGCGCCCCACCCCCGAACTGGGGATGCGCTGGACTTTTTGAACGCACCAACAAAGCGGGGGAGGGCCCAAAGGCGAAGGGGGAAGCCGCCCGCAACAATGGCCAATGCACGAAGACAATTTAGGAAGGCTTTGGCGTTCGACGTGGATGAAAACCTCGTCATGTGCAATTCGCGCTTCGGGATGCACATGCCCGACATCCGCGCCAGCCTGCGCCCGGCATCACCTTCGCCGATTATGTCGGCCTGGTCGCCCGTTGGGCCTTCCTGTCGCTGCGCATGACCTGACCCCGACGATTGGGCGGTGGCGCGGTTGCGGCGGCATCAGGACCGTCACGTTATCTTCAACGTCCGCATGGATGCCGACCTTTGGGGTTCAGGTGTCGGAACACCGCACCGGCGATGGTGGAACGGTGATCTTGCAGACCGATGTGACCGATATCATCCGCGCCGAGCGGCATGAACGGGGGCGGCTTCTGGACGATCAGGCGCGGGTGATCCGTGCCACGCTGGACCATATCAGCCAGGGCGTGGCGATCTTTGATGCCTCGGGGCGGCTGGCGGGCTTTAACCGGCGTCTGGCCACTTTTGCACTGCCTGCCGGCGGCACCCGCTGGGCACGGGTTCGAGACGATCTTCGCCCGGATCGGCGCACAGATGCAGCTGGGCGGCGGGCGTGACAGGGGCGCCTGGCCTGGGTCGCGGCGCGGATGCGGCGGGGCCCGCTGCATTTCGAATTGCGCAGGGGTCGAGTTGATCCTCGACTTTTCGCCCAGGGGCCGATGCGGCTTTGTGATGAGCTTTACCGATGTCACCGCCGAACGCGCGGCCTGAGGCCCTGGCCGGGGCCAATGAAACGCTTGAGGCGCGGGTGATGGCGCGCACGCTGGAGCTTGAGGACGCGCTGCCGAAAAGCCGAACGCGCCAATGCCAGCCGCGCGCTTTGTGGCGGCGGCCAGCCATGACGTCTGCAACCCTTGTCGGCGGCCAAGCTGTATATCTCGTCCATCGCCGACGAAAGGCTTGACCCCGGGGCGCGGCTCTCGCTCGACAAGGCGCAGAACGCGCTGCAATCGGTCGAAGGGCTGCTGGCGGCGCTGCTGGATATCTCGCGGCTGGAATCCGGCAAGGCGGCGGTCAGCGTCGGGCCGGTGTCGCTGGACGCGCTGCTGCGCCGCATGTCCGAGGAATTCGCCCCGCTTGCCGCCGCCAAGGGCCTGGCTCTGACCGTGGTGCCCAGTGCGGCCGTGGTCGAATCCGACCCGGCCTATCTGCGCCGCATCCTGCAGAACCTGATCTCCAATGCGATCCGCTATACCGAAACCGGGCGCGTGCTGGTGGGGGCAAGGCAGGATCGCGGCAGCATCAGGCTGGAAGTGCGCGACACCGGACCGGGCATCCCGCCCGAGGCGCAGCGCGACATCTTCAGGGAATTCCACCGGCTCAACGCCCGGGCCTCGGCCTCGGAAGGGATGGGGCTGGGTCTGGCCATCGTCGACCGCGCCTGTGCGCTTCTGGGCCATGAGCTGAGCCTGGTCTCAAGGCTGGGGCAGGGCACCTGTTTCGCCTTGCGGCTTGACCGTGCCATGGCCGCGCCCCCGGTCGAGACGACGCCCGACCGCCCGCTGCCGCGCCCCCGATGCGCAGGACAAGATCGCCTTCCTGGTCGAGAATGACGCCGAATTGCGCGCCGCCCTGACGCAGCTTCTGGAGAAATGGGGGCTGACGGTGATCGAGGCCGGATCGGGCGAAGAGGCGCTGTCGCTGATCGAGGAGATCGGCATCCTGCCCGATCTGATCCTGGCCGACCACCAGCTAGGCACCGGCCGCACCGGATTGAGCTTTCTGGTCGAGTTCCGCGCCCTGCATGGGCCGCTGCCGGTCTGGCTGATCACCGCCGACCGCAGCCCCGATCTGGCCAGTGCCGCAGCGGCCGCCGGGATCGGCGTCATCCTGAAACCCATCGAGACGCAGGCGTTGCAGCAGGTTCTGGCGAAAATCTGAACCGTTCATCCTACGACCAAGGCATCATGGCAGCATCAGCCCGGCCCCGTTAGGCTGGTTGCAACGCTTGGGAGGACTCGCATGAAACTTACCGATACCCGCGAGATCGCGGCACCGCCGCCCTGTCTGGTCCGCCATCCTGGACCCCGAAGTTCTGAAGGAATGCATCCCCGGCTGCCAGTCGATGACGGGCTCGATCGCCGAGGGCTATGAGGCGACGGTGAAACAGAAGGTCGGCCCGGTCTCGGCCACCTTCACAGGGGTCGTGACGCTGTCCGATATCGTCGAGGGCAGGTCGGTCAAGATCTCGGGCGAGGGCAAGGGCGGCGTCGCCGGCTTCGCCAAGGGCGGGGCCGTGGTGACCCTCGAGCCTTCGGGCGCCGGCACCAGACTGACCTATGACGTCGATGCCAATGTCGGTGGCAAGATCGCCCAGCTTGGCAGCCGGATCATCGACGGTTTCGCCAAGAAGATGGCGGACGAATTCTTCACCCGCTTTCAGGAGGCCGTCGAAGGGCCTGCCGAGGCTGACACGGCGCAAGCGGCGGGTGACGAAACCGTTGCCGATTCGCCCGAGAAGAAGAAAGGATGGTTCAAGCGGCTGATCGGCGGCTGAACCGCCCGGCGCATGAACCGCAGGAAGAACCCAGGGATTCCAAGGGAGGAGTAACATGACGAAAGTCACGATGACCGTGAACGGCAAACCCGTCTCGGGCGAGGTCGAGGGGCGCACGCTTCTGTCGGCGTTCTTGCGCGAGGGGCTGGGCATGACCGGCACCCATGTCGGCTGCGACACCAGCCAATGCGGTGCTTGTGTGGTGCATGTGGACGGCAAGGCGGTCAAATCCTGCACCATGTTCGCGCTGGACGCGGCGGGGGCTTCGGTCAAGACCATCGAGGGGATGGCGAATGCGGACGGCTCGCTGTCGGTGCTGCAACAGGCCTTCCAGGATTGCCACGGGCTGCAATGCGGCTTCTGCACGCCGGGCATGGTGATGTCCTCGGCGGCGCTGCTGGCGGAAAACCCCAAACCGACCGAGGCCGAGGTGCGCCACTGCTGGAGGGCAACCTGTGCCGCTGCACGGGCTATCACAATATCGTCAAGGCGGTGCTCCAGGCCTCGGGCCAGGACATCTCGGCCATTCCGGCCTGAGCGCCGATCCAACGTCATTTCGCCCGCCGGTCGCACGGCCGGGCCGCTAGGGAGGATTTCATGCCGAAAGATACAGGCATCGGCGCTCCGATGAAGCGCCGCGAGGACATCAGGTTCCTCACCGGAAAGGGCCGCTACACGGCCGACATCAATCTGCGGGGCCAGGCCTATGCCGCCTTTGCCCGCAGTGACATGGCCCATGGCCGCATCAACAAGATCGACACCACCGCCGCCGCGGCCATGCCGGCGTCTGTGCATCATGACGGGCGAGGATTTCGTCGCCATGGGCGGCAACCCCGCGGGCTGGCTGATCAACAGCCGCGACGGCACCCCGATGCGCGAGCCAAAGCGCCCCGTGCTGGCGCATGGCAAGGTGCGCCATGTCGGTGATGCCTATGCCGCCGTGGTGGCCGAGACCTGAGCAGCGCGCGGCCAGCGATCGGAGCGACATCACCGAACTGCCCGCCATCGTCGACATGGCCAAGGCTTTGGCCGATGCGTCGAACCGCGTGCATGACGAAATCCCCGACAACCAGTGCTACGACTGGGGCTGGATCGAGGACAACCGCGCCGCGACCGAGGCCGCGTTCAAATCGGCCCCGCATGTCACCACGCTGGAACTGGTGAACAACCGTCTGGTGCCGAATGCGATGGAGCCGCGCGCCTCGCTGGCCGATTTCAACCCCGGGACCGAGGATTACACGCTTTACACCACCTCGCAGAACCCGCACCTGCACCGGCTGCTGATCGCTGCCTTCGTGCTGGGCATCCCCGAAAACAAGCTGACCGTGGTCGCCCCCGATGTCGGCGGCGGTTTCGGGTCGAAAATCTATCACTACGGCGAAGAGGCGCTGGTTCTGGCGGCTGCCAAGCATCTGAAACGCCGGTGAAATGGGTCGCGACCCGGTCTGAGGCCTTCCTGTCCGACGCCCATGGCCGCGACCATGTACGAAGATCCAGCTTGCGCTGGACAAGGACGCACCTTCCTGCGTTGCGCACGAGACGCTGGCCAATGTCGGCGCTATCTGTCGAACTTCTCGACCGCGACGCCGACCTTCCTGCATGGCACGCTGATGGCGGGGCCGTACAAGACGCCGCTGTCTATGTGAACGTGAAAACCGTGTTCACCAACACCGCACCCGTCGATGCCTATCGCGGCGCGGGCCGCCCGGAAGCCACCTTCTCGATCGAGCGGGTGATCGACAGGCGGCGGACGAGCTGGGCCTCGACAAGATCGCGATCCGCCGCAAGAACTTCATCGACCCCGGCGCCTTCCCCTATACCACGCCGGTCGGGCTTGCCTATGACACGGGCAATTACCATGCGACGCTCGACAAGGCGATGGAGCTGGGCGACGTCGCGGGCTTCGAGAAGCGCGCGCGGCGTCCAAGGCCAAGGGCAAGCTGCGCGGCATCGGTTATTCCACCTGGATCGAGGCTTGCGGGATCGCGCCGTCGCATCTGGTCGGCATCCTTGGCGCGCGGGTCGGTCTTTATGACGCGGCGACGGTGCGGGTGAATGCGACCGGCAACATCAGCGTCATGACCGGCGCGCATAGCCACGGGCAGGGGCACGAGACGGTGTTCGCCCAGATCGTGGCCGAGCAGTTGGGGATTCCCGAAAGCTCGGTCGAGATCGTGCATGGCGATACGTCGAAGATTCCCTTCGGCATGGGGTCTTACGGGTCGCGGTCGCTGGCGGTCTGCGGGTCTGCCATGACCAAGGCGGTCGACAAGATCATCGCCAAGGGCAAGAAGATCGCCGCCCATATGCTGAAGCGGCCGAGGGCGACATCACCTTTGCCGACGGCAAGTTCAGCGTGGCGGGGACGGACAAGGCGAAAACATTCGGCGAGATCGCCTTTTCCGCCTATGTGCCGCATAATTACCCGCTGGAAACGCTGGAACCGGGGTTGGAGGAGACGGCTTTCTACGATCCGGCCAACTTTACCTATCCGGCGGGCGCCTATCTGTGCGAGGTCGAGGTGGATGCCGAGACGGGCCGGGTCGAGATCTGCAGCTTCACCGCCGCAGATGACTTTGGCCATGTGATGAACCCGATGATCGTAGAAGGTCAGGTGCATGGCGGCGTGGGGCAGGGCATCGGCCAGGCCCTGCTGGAAAACACCTCCTATGACGAGGGCGGGCAGCTTCTGTCGGGCAGCTTCATGGACTATGCCATGCCGCGCGCCGATGACGTGCCCTTCTACATCGTCGACCACAGCTGCAACACGCCCTGCACCCACAATCCGCTGGGGGTGAAGGGCTGCGGCGAGGCCGGGGCCATCGGTTCTCCGCCCGCTGTGGTCAATGCCGTGGTCGACGCGCTGCGCCGCGCCGGGCACAAGAACGTGACGCACATCGACATGCCGGTCTCGCCCAAGCGGGTCTGGCAGGCCATGCAGGCTGAGGAGGGCAGATCATGCACAATTTCGATTTCGTCAAACCCGCCTCGGTGGAAGAAGCCGTCAAGGCGCTGGCACAGGAGGGGGCGCAGGCCCTGTCGGGTGGCCAGCCCCTGATCGCCACGATGAAGCAGCGTCGGGCCGCGCCGACCACCTTGGTCAGCTGGACCGGCATCGCTGGCGATGAAGGGCGTAAAGGGCCGAAGCGGCACCCTGCCGTCGGCGCCGCCCACCCCCATGCGTTGTCGCCAAAGAGGCGCCTCGGCCTATCCGGCGCTG
Organism: Tetmemena sp. SeJ-2015; assembly: GCA_027382625.1. Lineage (NCBI taxonomy): Eukaryota > Ciliophora > Spirotrichea > Sporadotrichida > Oxytrichidae > Tetmemena > Tetmemena sp. SeJ-2015. Next base: position 132,561 of record JAJKFJ010020752.1, read on the forward strand.
GCCAAGCTGGCCGGGGCATCGGCGACCCCGCCGTGCGCAACCGTGGCACCATCGGCGGGTCGCTGGCCAACAACGACCCCGCCGCCTGCTACCCGTCGGCGGTTCTGGCCTCGGGGGCTACGGTGGTCACCAACAAGCGCAAGATCGCGGCGGATGACTACTTCCAAGGCATGTTCTCGACCGCGCTGGACGAGGGCGAGATCATCACCGGTGTCACCTTTCCCCTGCCGGAAAAGGCCGCCTATGTGAAGTTCAACCAGCCCGCCAGCCGTTTCGCGCTGACGGGTGTGTTCGTCGCCAATTCCCACCGGGGGGTGCGCGTCGGCGTACGGCGCGGGCGGACGGTGTCTTCCGCTGGTCCGAGGCCGAAGCGCCGCTGTCGAGAATTTCTCGGGGCAGCGATCGACGGGCTCAGCGTCGATCCGTCGGGCCTGATGGGCGATCTGCACGGAACGCCGGAATACCGGCGAATCTGATCAAAGGTTCTGACTAAGCGGGCGGTTGCCGCCGCCTGACCTTTGCAGGGAAGATTATGGAAAGGCCCGGGATGTGTCCCGGGCCTTTGCCGTTTTCGGCAGCAATGCCCGGGAATTGTCATCCGGATGAATCCGAATCTCACAAAGGTGGCATCCAAGCCCCCTTGCGATCGTGCCACAGATGCTGGGGGGTTGCGCGGGGCTTTGGCCCAGATATAGTCAGCCCATCGGGGGAGGGTTCCCCGCCCTCGGGCCACAGGGCGCAGCAGACCGGACAGATGCTCCGGGCGCTGCGGGCAAGAGCGGAGTGTCGGACGGCAATGGACGGCGATTTCAGGACACAGTTCGTAAGGGATCCGGCGGCGCTGAAGCATTATCCGGCTTTGGTGCTGAATGCCGATTATCGCCCGCTGAGCTACTACCCGCTGAGCCTTTGGCCCTGGCAAGAGGCGATCAAGGCGGCCTTCCTCGACCGGGTGCAGATCGTGGCGGAATATGACCATGTGGTGCGCAGCCAAAGGCAGGAGTTCCGCATACCCTCGGTCGTGGTGCTGAAGGAATTCGTCAAACCCCAGAAGCGCGTGGCATTCACGCGCTTCAATCTTTTCCTGCGGGACGAATTCTGCTGCCAGTATTGCGGGGCCAAGGGCGATCTGACCTTTGACCATGTCGTGCCGCGCTCGCGCGGTGGGATCACCTCCTGGGAAAATGTCGTCGCCGCCTGTTCGCCCTGCAACCTGCGCAAGGGCAAAAGACCCTGCGCCATTCGGGCCTACGCTGCGCCGCCCGGCCCGCCGCGACCGCCGAGGAATGCAGGCCCATGGCCGCCTTTCCCGCCGAACCACCTGCTGCCCAGCTGGATGGATTACCTCTTTTGGGGATGCGGAACTGGACGCCTGACCCCTGGTGTCACGCCCGCAGTTGGCGCCGTCGAGTGATAGAAGCGGTGCTGGAAAGGCAGGGCTTCGCGCTAAAAACGCCGCTTTAGCGCTAACAGATATCCGAGGAGCCGCCCATGGTCGCGCGTGTCATTCCGGTCGAGGCTTTCGATCTGGTGATTTTCGGCGGCACGGGCGACCTTGCCCGCCGCAAGATCCTGCCGGGTCTGTTCCGCCGCTTCCGGGCCGGGACAGATGCCGCCCGAGGCCCGCATCATCGGCGCCGCGCGGGCCGAACACACGGATGAGGAATTCCGCACACTCGTGCAGAGGCCGTGGCCGAATTCATGCCCAAGGCCGCGCAGGACAAAGAGGCGCTGGCCGCCTTCCTGAAGCGCCTGTCCTATGTCGCGATCGATCCCAAAGGGCACGCAGGGCGGGGCGCAACTAAAGGGAAACCATGCGTCCCGATGTGGTGCAGGCCTATTACTTCTCGGTCGCCCCGGGCGTTGTTCGGCGATATCGCCCTGCGCCTGACCGGCACGGCATCGCGGGCCTGATGCCCGCATCGTGTGGAAAAGCCCTTCGGTCGCATCTCGCCTCGGCCCGCGCGCTGAATGAAACCCTGGCCAAGCATTTCAACGAGCAGCAGATCTACCGGATCGACCATTATCTGGGCAAAGAGACGGTGCAGAACCTGATGGCGGTGCGTTTCGCCAATATCCTGTTCGAGCCGCTATGGAAGGCCGAATACATCGACCATGTGCAGATCACCGTGGCCGAAACCGTGGGCGTCGAGGGGCGCGGGGCCTATTACGACAAGTCGGGCCCGATGCGGGACATGGTGCAGAACCATCTGATGCAATTGCTGTGTCTGATCGCGATGGAGCCGCCCTATCACTTTGACCCCGACGCTGTGCGGGACGAAAAGCTCAAGGTGATCCGCGCGCTCGATCCGGTCCAGCGCAGGATATCGTGCGCGCCATTTATCTTGCGGTGGGGGCGAGGGGCAGCTATCTGGAGGATTCCGAAAATCCGCACAGCCGCACCGAAAAACTACATCGCGCTGAAGGTTGCGATTTCCAACTGGCGCTGGAAGGGCACGCCCTTCTATCTGCGCACCGGCAAGCGCCTGCGGGCGCGGGCCAGCGAAATTGCCGTGACCTTCCGCGAGCCGCCGCATTCGATTTTCGACGATGCCGAAGGCTGGCGCGAGAATGTCTTGGTAATCCGCCTGCAACCCGATGAAGGGATGCATCTGATGGTCATGATCAAGGAACCGGGGCCGGGCGGGATGCGGCTGACCCAGGTGCCGCTCGATATGTCCTTCGCCACGGCACTGGGGCCAGAAGCGGCCGAGGTGCCCGACGCCTACGAGCGGCTGATCATGGATGTGATCCGTGGCAACCAGACGCTGTTCATGCGCGGCGACGAGGTCGAGGCCGCCTGGGCCTGGGCCGATCCGATCATCCAGGGCTGGGAAGAGCGCGGGCAGAAGCCGCAGGGCTATGATCCGGGATCCAGCGGGCCGGAAGATGCGTTGATGCTGATGCATCGCGACGGGCGGCGCTGGCGGGAGATCAAGGATGGGAAGTTGAAAACCCATCCCGGGCCGGAATTCTATCTTGGCCCTTTCGGAAGGATCGCGGGGGGGTTGGGGGATTTCCTGCGGCGGGAGGGGAAGGCTTCGCTTTCGGTGCCGGGGGGGACGACTCCGGGGCCGATCTTTGACACGCTTCCGGTGCGACCTGGATGGGCCAATGGGCGCGGTTCCCGAAGACGAGCGTTTGGGGCCCGAGGGAAACCCGCGGTCGAACACCGCTTTGCGGGAGCGGTGCTGCGCGGGCGGGCGGCGCGGGAAAATCGTGCGCTGCACCATGAAGGGCCACCACTCCCGAAAACGCTCGAGGCGCTGGGCCGAGGGATCAGCCGCATCTGCCGATTTCGGTGCTGCTGCTGGGGATGGGGGCGGATATGCACACGGCCTCGCTTTTCCCCGGCGCGGACCGGCTGGACGAGGCTTTGGCCAGCGATGCGCCGCTGTTGCTGCCGATGCGGGCCGAAGCCGCGGGCGAACCGCGCGTCACCCTGACAGCGCCCGCCTTGGCCGGGGCGATGAACATCCATATCCTGATCACTGGCCCGGAAAAGCGCGCTGCGCTTGAGCACGCGCAGGGCCTGTCCGCCAGCGAGGCGCCGGTCAAGGCGGTGCTGGCCAATGCCACCGTCCACTGGGCCGAATAGGAATTGCCGCCATGACGAACTGGGATGCGCTTGTCGCCCATGCCAAAGCCACTGCCGACCGGCCCATCCTGGATCTTTTCGCCAAGGGCGACCGCGCCGCCGATTTCTCGGTGACGGCGGACGGGATGCTGTTCGACTACGCCAAGACCGGCATCGACGCCAAGGCGCGCGACCTCCTTCTGGCGCTGGCGGAAGGCGCGGGTCTGGCCGCGCCGCGCAGGGCCACGTTCGAAGGCCGAAATCAACGAGACCGAGGCCGCGCCGTGCTGCATGTGCGCCCGGCGGCGGTGATGAGGCGGATCCGGCCCATGGCGCCGATTGCGCCCGCGAGGTCCGCGCCATTCCGGCCCGCGCCTGCCTTTGCGAGGATTGCGACGGCCGTTCACGGGCAGGGCGCCGCATCACCGATGTGGTCATATCGCATCGCGGATCGGACCTTGGCCCGGCCATGGCGACCCTGGCGCTGGCACCCTTCCATGACGGGCCGCGACTGCACTATGTCTCGAATGTCGATGGCGCGCATATCCATGACACGCTTCGGGGCCTGAACCCAGAGACGACGCTGGTGATCGTGGCCTCGAAGACATTCACCACCATCGAGACGATGACCAACGCCGAAACGGCGCGCGAATGGATGGCGGCCAAGGTTGCGAACCCGGCCGCGCAATTCGCGGCCGTGTCGACGGCGGCGGACAAGACGGCGGCCTTTGGCATCGACGCGTCGCGGGTGTTCGGGTTCGAGGATTGGGTCGGCGGGCGCTATTCGATGTGGGGGCCGATCGGCCTGGGATTGATGATCGCGGTCGGCCCGCAGGATTTCGACGCTTTCCTCCGGGGCGCGCGCCATGGACCAGCATTTCCTGTCCGCGCCGCCGGCGCAGAACATGCCGGTGATGCTGGCCCTGGTCGGCATCTGGCATAATCAGGGCTGCGGCCATGCCACCCGCGCCGTCCTGCCCTATGACCAGCGGCTTTCACGCCTGCCGGCCTATCTGCAACAGCTGGAAATGGAGAGCAACGGCAAGCGCGTCGGCATGGACGGGGCGGATCTTGCGATCCATTCCGGCCCCGTGGTCTGGGGCGAGCCGGGGACCAACGGGCAGCATGCCTTCTATCAGCTGATCCATCAGGGACACCCGCGTCGTGCCCTGCGAATTCCTGATCGCCGCCATGGCCATGAGCCCGGCCTTGCGCATCAGCACAGGCTTCTGATGGCGAATTGCCTTGCGCAATCCGAGGCCCTGCTGCGCGGCCGCAGCCTGGATCAGGCCCGCGCCATCATGGCGAAGAAGGGCCTGACCGGACGGAACTGGAACGTCAGGCCCGCCACCGCGTCTTTCCGGCAACCGGCCCTCGACCACGCTGGCCTATGACAGCCTGACCCCTTCACCCTGGGCCAGATCATCGCGCTTTACGAGCATCGGGTTTTTGTCGAGGGCGTGATCCTCGGCATCAATTCCTATGACCAATGGGGGGTGGAACTGGGCAAGGAACTGGCGCTGGCCCTGCAGCCGGTGCTGGAAGGCAAGGCGGATACGGCAGGCAAGGACGGCTCCACCGCCGCCCTCGTCGCCTTCCTGCGCGGCTGACGCCGCGCCCGATCCTTCGCGGAAGGATCGTTGGCCCGGAACAGACAAAGGGGGCCGCAAGGCCCCCTTTTCCGAACCTGCGGCGCAGGTTCGCTTATTTCAGCGCGGCGGTCACGATGACTTCGACGCGGTAATCGGGGGTGGCGAGCTTTGCCTCGCCCGTGGCGCGGGCGGGGGTGTGGCCCTGCGGAACCCATGTATCCCAGACGCCGTTCATGGCGGCGAAATCGGCCATGTCGGCGAGCCAGATTTGCGTGGACAGGATGCGGGTCTTGTCGGTGCCTGCCGCGGCGAGGATGCGGTCCACCTCGGCCAGGCATTGCTTGGTCTGCTCGCCCACCGCGTCGCCCGGATTGCCGACCTGTCCGGCCACCCATAGGATTCCGTTATAGGCCACGCCTTCGGACATGCGCGGGCCGGTGCCGTAGCGGGTGATATCGCTGGTCATGATGGGGCTCCTTCTCTTGTGCCGCGACCCTTCTAGCGGTCAGATCTGCGGCGCGAAAGGGGGCGGCGCGATGCCGTCCCCTCGCTTTCTCTGGCCACGGGCCATGGTCACATGCCCAGCAGCGCCATCGCCTCGTGCAGCTTCGCTTCCGAAGTCGGATGATCGCCCGCTTCGTGCGCGGCCTTGCCCTCTTCATACAGGGTCATGACCTGAGCCTTGGTCGCCTCGTCAATGGTCGCGGTCTTGAGCGCCTCGTCAATCTGCCCCATCAGCATCGGGCATTGCGTCGCAAGCGCGGGTCCAGCCAGCAGCAGAGCGATGGCGACGGTCGAAAACAGCTTCTTCATGGCACATCCTCCCAATCAACGCGGGCGGATGGCCCGCAATGCCAAGCATAGGCCGGAACCTGCGCGGCACAAAGTCCAACGTCGGGCTCCGGGGTTTCAGGGCAGGGGCCTGCACAGGAAGCTGTCACCCGAGACCGCCGAGTACCATCCCATCGTGCCGTCGGCATTCATCTCGAGCGAGATCTGATAGTCATCGGCAAAGGTCAGGACCCAGACACCGTCTTGCTGCGTGGCATCCAGGATCTCCATCGGATCATCGCCCGGATCGTAGAGCTGGCCTGTGAAGGTGAATATGCCGATCCCGCAATCCCACTTGCCCTCGAAGGGCAGGGTATCGGCCATCACCGGACCCGCGCCGCAAAGCAAAAGGACAGCGAAGCCAAGGCGCATGGGCCTGATCCTGTTCTGTCTGGGGGATGGAGCGGGTGAAGGGAATCGAACCCTCGTATTCAGCTTGGGAAGCTGCTGCTCTGCCATTGAGCTACACCCGCGTCAGGCTTTGACCTATGCCAGGACGGGCGGCGCGTCAAGCTGGTCGCGCCGCCCGGATTCCGGGGGTCAGGGTTTTGTCAGGGTCAGTTCGACCCGTTGGCCGTCGGCCAGGCTGACCGGCTGTTCGACCACGGCGCCATCCCCGAAATCTGCCGTCACGACATAGTCTCCTGGCGGAAGCATCGGGGCAGAGGCATCGCTGTAATCGCCATGGATCGATGTGCGCTGGCCGTCGAGGCCGGGCTTGGCAACAAGGAAGGCGATCTCGCGCGCGCCCGGTGCCGAGACCGCGATCACCCCGCGCGGAATGACGACCGTCACTTCGCTGCGCTCGCCATCCTTGACCGTGAAGGCGCCTCTGCCGTGGCACGGCCCGCCGTGGCCAGTGCCACATAGTCGCCGGGCGGCAACAGGCGTTCCGAGGTGGCGCCGTAATCGGTGAAGATCACCTCGCGCGAGCCATCAAGGCCCGGCTTGGCCGCCAGAATGTCGATCTGGTTGGCATCGTCGGCCCTGACCGCCGCCATTCCCGCGGCCAAAGCGACCGTCACCTCGACCCGCTCAGCCGCTTTTACCGTAAAGGCTGCTTCGGCCTTGGCGCCGTCCCGTGCGGCCACGGCGACATAATCGCCCGCCGTCAGCGTCACCTGCGCCGCGTCGCCGTAATCGGTGCGGACATAGGGGCGTTTGCCGTCAAGCCCGGCCTTGGCCCGGTAGATCTCGATCGAGCTGGCCTTCGGCGCGGACAAGCCGCGATCCCGGCATCCAGCACGATCGCGACATCCAGCCGCTCGCCCGCCTTCAGCGTGAAGGGTTGCTCGACCACGGCTTCGTGCAGTTTGGCCTTCACCACATAGTCGCCGGGCGGCAGGCTGGGCGAGGCGGTGACACCGTAATCGGTGCGGATGCTCTCGCGGCTGCCATCCAGCCCCTGTTGGCCCGAAAGAACCTCATAGGTCATGGCGCCATCCTCGACCGCCAGCCGGGGCGTAGAAGGCGGTGAAGACCGGGATGCCCACGGCAAGATCACGGTCTTGTCCAGCACCTTGCCGGCCTCGATCACCACCGCTTCCTTGGCGGCCATTTCGCCAAGCTTCGCATCCAACTCATATTCTCCAGCCGGGAAGGCGCGATAGGTTTTTGGGCGTAGCCCGCATCATAGATCCCGCCCGCGCCATGCATTTCCCAAGATGCCTCGGCGGCAGGCTCGCCACCCGCCTCGGCCAGGAGCGTCAGCGCCAGCACACCGGCATCCAGCACGCCTTCCGGGGTGTTCATCTCGGTCGCGGACAGGGTGACGTCGGCCTCGGCCGTCGCATTGTGCAGGGTGGGGCATGACATAGCGGCCGGGGGTGATCAGTCCCTTGCTGGCGCCATAGATCGTCTGCGGCTGATCGCCCCGGCTGCATCGGCGGCCAGCGGGAAGAATTCGAAATAGGCGTCGCCCAGCAGGTCCCCCGTAATCTCCTCGCCCCCCGCGACAAGGCGCAGCACCGGGTCGACATTCTCGGGCCAGGGCGGCGGGCTGCGGCTCGGGCGTGGGCTGGGGGCGGGCGCAGGTTCGCCACCGCCGTTTCCAGCGCCGCGACCAGCGCACCGGCATCCGCCGCCTCGATATACTTGCCGCCGGTGTTCTCGGCCAGGCAGGCCACCGCGCGGCCCTCTTCCTTGGTCAATCCGAAGCCCACGACATGGGCGGTGAAATCCACGCCGGATTGTTCCAACTCGGTGCCAAGCGCGCAGGGATCGGCCTCGCACGTCTCGATCCCGTCGGTGATCAGGATCACCGTCGCCTTGTCCTCGGTCGAATGCAGATCTGCCGCCGCCCGGCGCACGGCCTCGGTCAGCGGAGTTTTGCCCAGGAATTTCATGCTGTTCGCGGCACCAATGATCGCGCCCGCGGTTCCCTGCGCCGGGGGCACCACCAGTTCGATATCGCCGCAATCGCCCTTGGTCCGATGGCCATAGGCCATGAGGCCGATCTCAGTTTCGGGCGGAATGCCTTGCAAAACGGTCGCCAAGGCCTCGCGCGCGATTTCCAGCTTGGGCCTTCCGTCGATCTGCCCCCACATCGAGCCTGAGCCGTCCAGAACGATGATCGACCGCCCTTCGGCCAGCGCAGAGCAGGGCAAAAGACCGGCCACAAGGGCCAGGGCTTTGAGAATGCGCATGAAAACCTCTTAGTGCAAATGCATCAGACAAAAGCCTAAGGCCAAGCGGGACGGCCTGGCAAGAAGGTTGGCCGCCCGGCCCCATGCAAAACGGCTGCCGGCGAGGGACCGGCAGCCGCCTTTCGCTTCGCGCGGGCTGGGGACTTACATCGCGGGAAGCAGAACCGTGTCGATCACATGGATCACGCCGTTGGACTGTTTCACATCGGCAATCGTGACAGTGGCAACATTGCCCTGGCCGTCCTCGATCATCACCTTGCCATCCTTGGCCATGGCGGTGAATTCGCAGCCGCCGACGGTCTTGACCGTGTGCTTGCCGCCATCATCCGCCACCATCTTCTCGACATCCGCCGCCAACGCATTGGCGGCAACGACGTGGCAGGTCAGGATCTTGACCAGCGTGTCCTTGTTTTCCGGCTTGAGCAGGGTTTCGACGGTGCCTGCGGGCAGTTTGGCGAAGGCTTCGTTGGTCGGGGCAAAGACGGTAAAGGGGCCGGGGCCGGACAGGGTTTCCACCAGACCCGCGGCCTTCACCGCGGCCACCAGCGTGGTGTGATCGGCCGAGTTCACCGCATTCTCGACGATGTTCTTGTCCTCGTACATCGGCGCGCCGCCAACATCGGGATTGGCGGCAAAGGCGGTCGAGGCGGTCAGCGCCAGAACGGCGGCAAGGCGAAGGGCTTTCATCAGGTCTTTCTCCCCTTGGACCGGCAGGACCATTCCGCCGTTGTGCCCGAAGTTACGGGGCGGCGAGACCGGAGTTTCAGCACGGGAAGACGATCACGCAGCCGTGATCAGGCGCCGATCTCGGCTGCCATAAGGACCGGCCCGGTGGGCTGGCCGGTCGGGCTGCCGCCGACCGGCTCAAGCGAGACGGCCAGCGTCCAGCCCGCCTGGGGCTTCGCTGTGGCGATGGTCAGCGGCGCGCTTTCCAGCAGGCCAAGGGCAACCGGCGCACCTCCGGGAGGGATCAGCCACAGTTCATGCACCTGGCCCTGAGGGGCCGGATCGCCCGCGACACGGGTGATGGTCAGATCGCCTTCGACCCAGGTCGCCTCATAGGCGGTGGCGCCGTCCTGTGCGGCAAGCCGCGCCAGATGTTCGGGGCCAGGCTGAAGAAGCGGCAGGAAGACAAAGGCCAGCACCGCCACGGCGGCGACCAGCCCCCCCAGCGCCCAGCCCAGCCAGCCGCCCCGGCGCAAAGGCGCGCGCGGAAAGCGCGCCTCGATCAGCGCGAAAAGTTCGGGCGGGTCGGGCGCGTCCTCATAGCCCTCGTTCACGGGCGAGCGGTTTTCCCAACGCGCGATCACGTGCGGCGAGGCGCGTCGGTGCGCACCCGCGCCTGGCGGCAGCCGTCCGGCAGGGTCAGCACGCCCAGCACAATTCCGCGGCCAGGGCATCGCTTCGTCTCGGGGGTCAGGGACAGGGGTGTCGCTCTTTGGGTCCAGACACTCCGCAGCGCAAGACTGCGGCGAGCCAGGTGCGCAGGGTGTTCAGGGCACTGCATGGGACGAGCGAGTTCGCATAAGCACAGGCCGACCAGATAGGCCCGCGCACCGCCTCGGCGCCGGTCGGTCCAGCTGGCAAAGCAATCGGCATCGCCGAGCTTCGCCCAAGCCACCAGCCGCGTCTCGGCGCGCAGGCGTGCTCGCGCACCAGCGCCACCGGTCCTCGCCCCCTCCCCCCGGCTTCGGGGGGCGGCGCGCAGGCGGTCGATGGCATGGTTGCGCGCGATGGCGATAAGCCATGTCATGCCGCGCCCCTTTTCCGGGTCATAGCGCCCGGCCCGCAACCATGCCCTTGTATAGACTTCCTGCAAGGCATCCTCCGCCTCGGACCTTCGCCCAAGGATACGGAGCAGGACGCCCATGAGTTTCGCCGAAGTGTCGCGATAGAGCGCAGAAAAAGCCGCGCGATCCTGCGCGGCGCAGCGGGCGAGCAAATCGGCGACAGGGTCCTCCATGCGGCGATCCTGACGCCAATGTCGGATCCGGGCAAGCCCCGGCGCGGCTCAACCGGCCTCTTGCCGCCGCCGCCGCCCGCGCCCTTCGCCGCCGCTGCCGCCGGCGTTGAAGCTGACCTGGGGCAGGGTGACGATCTGCGCCAGTTCCGGGAAGGGATCGACCGCATGCGGAATCGCATTCGCATTGACAAAATGTTCCTGAAAGCGCGGTTCGATCGCGGTTTCGACCTTGTGGATGTGATGGACCACATCCTCGATCTGGTCGCGCGCCGCCCGGTTCAGCAGCGCGATCCGCGCGCCGGTGCCTGCGGCGTTTCCGGCGCTTGTCACCTTGTCCAGTGGCACATCGGGGATCATGCCCAGCACCATCGCGTGTTTGGGGCTGATATGCGCGCCGAAGGCCCCGGCAAGGGTGACGCGGTCGACATGGTCGATGCCCATTTCGTCCATCAGCAGGCGCGCGCCGGCGTAGAGGGCGGATTTGGCAAGCTGGATGGCGCGGATGTCGCCTTGGGTGACCATGATCTTCGGCCCGCCCGCATCGCGGCCGTCATGCAGCAGATAGGAATGGGTCCGGCCATAGGGCAGGCAGCGCTCGGTTCCGGTCTGTTCGGGGCTGCCGATGAGGCCGCCCGGATCGAGCAGGCCCGCAAGGCGCAGTTCGGCCACGGCCTCGATGATGCCCGAGCCGCAGATGCCGGTATCGGTACGCTGTCGCCCGGCAAAACCGGATCGATCCGACACAGATGTCAGACCCGATCACACGGAAACGCGGCTCTTTCGTCACCGGGTCAATCTCAACTCGCTCAATCGCCCCCGGCGCGGCGCGCTGCCCGCTGGAAATCTGCGCGCCTTCAAAGGCGGGGCCGGTGGGCGAGGAACAGGCCAGAACCCGCGTCTCATTGCCCAAGAGGATCTCGGCATTTGTGCCCACATCGACGATGAGGACCATGTCCTTGGATTTGTTCGGCTCTTCCGACAGGGCCACGGCGGCGGCATCGGCCCCCACATGGCCCGCGATGCAGGGCAGGATATAGACGCGGGCGGCGGTGTTGATGTTGGTCAGGTCCAGTTCGCGCGCATCGAGCGACATGGAGCCCGAAGTGGCAAGCGCAAAGGGCGCCTGTCCGAGTTCGACGGGGTCGATGCCCAGAAGCAGGTGGTGCATCACCGGGTTGCAGACAAAGACCACCTCGTAGATCAGGGCGGGATCGATCTTCGCCTCTGCGGCGATCGAGGCCGCCAAGGCGTTGATCGCCTCGCGCACGGCGCGGGTCATTTCCACATCGCCGCCGGGGTTCATCATGGCGTATGAGACGCGGGACATGAGGTCCTCGCCAAAGCGGATCTGCGGGTTCATCAGGCCGGATGAGGCAAGGACCGACCCGTCGCGCAGGTCGCACAGATGCGCCGCGATGGTGGTGGAGCCAAGGTCGATGGCAAGGCCAGCAGGCCTTCGTCAAAGCCCGGGAAGATGTCCAGCACGCGATGCGCCGCGTCATGATTGCCACGGTTCAAGACCACCGTGACTTTCCATTCGCCCTTGCGCAGCACCGGCTGCAACCGGCGCAGCACGGTCAGGTCGGTCTCGATCGCGTCGATTCCCCATTGCGCCTTCAGCGCGCGGGCCAGCCGTTCGAAATCGCCCGAGGGTTCCTCCATATCGGGCTCTTCCACCTCGACGTAAAGCGCGCGAGTGGCCGGGTCCATCACGATGTCGCGCTGGGTGGCGGATTTGCGGATGACCTGTTTGTGGACCTGTGATTCCGGTGGGACGTCGATGACGACATCGCCCATCACCTGCGCCTGACAGCCAAGCGGCGGCCAGCAGACCGCGAAATCGCGATTGTAGCGTCCTGACCGCGTTCCGTCCGACAGCGCATCGCCGCGACCGTGACGCCATGCTTCGGGAACTCGCCATAACCCGGGGTGATCTGGCATTTCGAGCAGATGCCGCGCCCGCCGCAGACGGAATCCAGATCGACCCAACTGGCGCGCGGCCGTCAGCACCGGGTGCCAAAGGCAAAGCGGCCCCGCTTGCCCGAGGGGTGAAGATTACCAGCGCGTCCTCGGCCATGTCCGTCTCCCGTTTCTGACCTTGTTCTAGGCCGTGGGGCGGCGCCTGCAGGACGTTTGCGGCAGATGGGGTGCAGGTTGCGCGGCGAACGGCGCGGTGCTCGACCTGGCGGGCTTCGGCGCAGTATTTTGCGCCGATGAAGCGGCGCGCGGTTGACCTTGGCTGCGGCGGGCCTAGCTGCCGCGCATGGCACGCGCACCCCTTCTCCAGCTTTCCGGCATCTCGCTGACTTTCGGCGGCAATCCCGTTTTCGACGGCTTTCCCTGACCGTGCAGCCGGGCGACCGGCTGGCGCTTGTCGGACGAACGGCTCGGCAAGTCGACGCTGATGAAGGGCATGGCCGGGCTGGTGGAACCCGACCGCGGCACCGCGTCGTGCGCAGGCGTGACCGTCGGCTATATGGAGCAGGACCCCGACTGTCGGGCTTTGCACGCTGGGCGACTACGCGCTTGCCTCGCTGCCGAGGCGAGGGCTATCGCCTGTCGTGGTGGCGAGGGTCTGAAGTTCCCCTGAAGCGCCGGTCGCCACCGCCTCGGGCGGCGAACGCCGCCGCGCCGCGCTGGCAAAACTGCTCGCCGAAGCCCCTGAACTCATGCTGCTGGACGAACCGACCAACCACCTCGATATCCAGGCCATCGAATGCTCGAGCCGAGCTGCGCGGCACCCGCACCGCTTTCGTCCTGATCAGCCATGACCGGCGTTCTGAAGGCCCTGTCGCGCGCCGTGCTGTGGATCGACCGGGGCGAGGTGCGCCGCCGCGAATCGGGTTTCGACGGGTTCGAGGAATGGCGCGAAACCATCTGGGCCGAGGAAGACGAGGCCCGCCACAAACTCGAACGCAAGATCAAGGCCGAGGCGAAATGGGCCGTCGAGGGCATCTCTGCCCGCCGCAAGCGCAATCAGGGCCGCGTCCGCGCCCTTGCCGCCCTGCGCGAAGAACGCCGCAGCCAGATCCGCCGTCAGGGCACCGCCGCGCTGGAATTCGAAGCGGGGCCGACCTCGGGCCGCAAGGTGATCGAGGCCGAAGGCCTGACCAAACGCTTCGGCGACAAGCTGATCGTCAAGGATTTCGACCTGCGCGTCCTGCGCGGCGACCGGGTGGCATCGCCCGGGCCGAATGGCTGGGAAAACCACGCTTTCAAGATGTTGACTGGCGGGGGCTAAACGGATTCCGGCACTGTCCGCCTTGGACCAACTTGAACGCCGGTTTCGACCAGCCCCGGGCCGTTTTGGGATGCCGATGCCGCCTGTGGGAGAACTGCCCGGCGATCCCTGATGGCCTTTCTGGGCGACCGATCAGGTTCTGGTCCGGGGCCAGAACCGCCATCGTCGCCATTGAAAGACTTCCTCTTCGACGAACGTCAGGCCCGCGCCCCCGTCCGCAGCCCTTTGGGCGGGAGAAGGCGCGGCTTCTCTGGCCAAGCTGATGGCGCGCCGGCGAACCTGCTGATCCTCGACGAACCGACCAACGACCTCGACGTCGAAACCCTCGACCTCTTGCAAGATATCCTTGGCGATTATGACGGCACCGTGCTGCTGGTCAGCCACGACCGCGATTTCATCGACCGCGTCGCCACCGCCACCGTTGCGATGGAAGGCGATGGCAAGGCCATGGTCTATCCGGCGGCTGGTCGGATTATGCTGCCCAACGCCCCGCGCCCGAAAATGACGCAAAGCCGGTGGTTTCCACGCCGAAGCTGAAGCAGGAGACCGCGCCGAGGGCGAAGGCCGAGGGCCTGTCCTTCACCGAACGCAAGCGGTTCGACGACCTGCCCGCGCTGATCTCCCGGCTTGAGGCCGAGATCGGCAAATGTCCGAATTCCTCGCCCAGCCCGATCTTTTCACCGCCGAGCCGGTCAAGTTCCGCAAGGCGAGCGAGGGTCTGGCCGAACGCCAGGCCGCTTTGGCCGCCGCCGAGGAAACTGGCTCGCGCTCGCCGAACGGGCCTGACCCCGCGGCAAACCGGCCCCTTTCCGCTGATACGGCGCCGGGCGTCGGCCAGTTCATGCTGCACCTGCACACAAGACTTCACAGCGCCATCACAGCCGGGTGACGCCCGTTGCGGGAACCTTCCCCACTCCCAACGTTACCCCGGAAGTCCGCGCCGGAACCGAGCAGGTCGAAGCTGAATCCGGGACCCGAAACGAAGGAGAGTGAAATGAAACGCTTTGCAGCCATTCTGGTGACGTCGACGCTGGCCATGCCCGCTTTTGCCGGCGGCCCGGTGCAGGTCATCGAAGAGCCCGTCATCACCCCGGCCCCCGTGGCCGTCGTCGCGCCCTCGGCCGATTGGGCGGGTTCTACGGCGGTGCGCAACTTGGCTATGGCGATGTCGACTCGAACGGCGCCGGGGCCGATGGCAATGGCATGATCGGCGGCGTCCATGCGGGCTATCGCTGGGATCTGGGCAAGACCGTCCTGGGCATCGAAGGCGACTACGACACCGCGAATGTCGACCTGGGCGCGGGCGGCGCGGCGCGCCTCGGGCTTCAGGTAGGGCACGTGCCAGGCGGCGAAGGTGGGCAGCACGTCCATGCCGACGTAGCCGAGCGTGCCCTGGGTGATGGGCTTGAGCATGGCGGACAGTTCGCCGTGCACGCCGCCTTCGCTGAGCATGTCCTCGCGGCCACCCAGGGTCAGCGCCACGCAGATCTGGCAGCACAAGTTCGACAATTTCGACAATAGCGGTGTGGATCTTGATGCCACCACCTTCTCGGCGCGTGTGAACTACCGCTTCTAAGCGCCCGAACTGACGAAAAAAGGTCCTGCCCCGTCAGGGGCAGGGCTTTTTCATATCCAGCGGCAAAAGGAAGCTGCGGTCATCGCCCGCGGTTCCCGAAATCTCGATGAAATCCTGCGCGCCCTCGAACGCCATGCCACGGCTAGACACCTTGACCAGCACCGCATCCGGGCGCGGCTCAAGGCTGAAGGCGCCACCGTCGCCTTCCAACTCGCAATACATGTCGCCGCCTGGTTCTCGCAATAGGCGGTGGAACCGTAGACCTCGTCCGATCCCGCAGGCGCAACGACAGGTCCGCCTGCCGCCGCGCATCGCTTTTGCAGGGTTCGGCGCCAGCGCGATCCAGCGCACCCGTTGCGCCGGATGGCCCGCAAGATGGGTGATCGTGTAGCTGCGCGCATAGCAGGCGCCCTCGGGGCCGAACAACGCCTCGCGCGGGGCCTTAGCCTGGGCCGTAGCGGCGATCAGGATCACCGCGACAGCGGTGGCAGGGGCAAGCCGGGCAGGGAGGCGCATGATTGTCCGCTCCGAAAGGGCCATGGGGTCAGCCTGCGCCTTCGCGCGCCCGCCCGCAAGACGGGCCTTCCTGACCTCGCCCGCTGCCGCGACAGAAGATTTCGCTTTGCGCCCGGCCAGCACTGGTATATCCCCGCCGCCATGAGACGTTGCGCAACATCCGCATCTGCTGCATTACCCGCTGACCTCGTCGCGCGGGCGCTTTCGTCATGTCTTCCTGACAAAGCCTAGGCCCCGCGCGGGATTGCCCGCATGCGCGAAGGACGCCTGCTAGAAAGACTGGCTTATGGTTTCGATCCGCCTGACCAATTCGAAGACCCGCAGGAAAGAGGTCTTCACCCCCCTGAACTCGCAGATGTGCGCATGTATGTCTGCGGCCCCACGGTCTATGACCGCGCCCACCTCGGCAACGCCCGCCCCGTTGTGGTCTTTGACACGCTCTACCGCCTGCTGCGCCATGTCTACGGCGCGGATCATGTGACCTATGTCCGCAACTTCACCGACGTCGACGACAAGATCAACGCAACCGCCCTGGCCCGCCAACAGGCCGGGCCTGAGACGCTGGAAGAGCTGATCGCCGAGCGGACCGATGAAACCATCGGCTGGTATCATGCCGACATGGACGCCCTCGGCGCGCTGCGGCCCGACCATGAACCCCGCGCCACCGCCTATATCGGCCCGATGATCGCCATGATCGAAACCCTGATCGCCAAGGGCCATGCCTATGCGGCGGATGGCCATGTGCTGTTCGACGTGCGGTCCTATTCTGACTACGGGCGCCTGTCGGGGCGGCTCGGTCGACGACATGATCGCAGGCGCAAGGGTCGAGGTCGCCCCCTTCAAAGAGGACCCGATGGATTTCGTCCTCTGGAAACCCTCGGACGCCGAAACCCCCGGCTGGGCCAGCCCCTGGGGCCGTGGTCGCCCCGGCTGGCATATCGAATGCTCGGCCATGAGCTACGAGATTTTGGGCGCAAGCTTCGACATCCACGGCGGCGGCATCGACCTGCAATTCCCGCATCACGAGAACGAACTCGCCCAAAGCTGCTGCGCCCACCCGCAGGCAAGCTTTGCCAGCGTCTGGATGCATAACGAGATGCTTCAGGTCGAAGGCAAGAAGATGTCCAAGTCCCTGGGCAATTTCTTCACCGTCCGCGACCTCTTGGACCAAGGCGTCCCGGGCGAGGTGATCCGGTTTGTGCTGCTGAGCACCCATTACCGCAGCCCGATGGACTGGACGGCGGAAAAGGCCCGGCAGGCAGAGGCGACGCTGCGGAAGTGGTATGCCATCGCGGCGGCGGCACCGAATGGTTCAGAGCCGGATGCCAGCGTCATCAACGCCTTGTCGGACGATCTTAATACTGCTCAGGCGCTGACCGAACTGCATCAGCTTGCGCAAAGCGGCGAGGGCGCCCGCCTGCGTGGCAGCCTGCACCTGCTGGGTCTGCTTCAGGCCGCCGTGCCCGCTTGGGCGGCGGCACCGGATGTTGACCTTTCCGGTCCGACCGCGCGGCTTGTCGCGCTGCGCGAAGCCGCGATGGCCAGCAAGGATTTCTCTGCCGTCGATGCCATGAAGGCCGCACTCCTTGGTGCCGGCGTCGAGGTGCGCATGTCCAAGGCCGGGGTCGAGCTTGTCCCGGTCCGGGCTTCGATGGCGCCAAGCTTGAGGCCATCCGATGAGCCCGCGCGCAATCCCGAGTTTTCGAGAACTCCGGTCAGTTCTTCTTCGAAGATAATTGCAGATTTCTTCGAAGGAATTGCGGACAGGGCTTCAAATCGTTAACGCTTCATGAATCCCCTGACCCAAGTCCTTGATTTTACTTCCTCCGCAACCTGTCCCACCGTGGGACACCCGCCCGGACCCTCCATGACCGCCGCACCGCCTCTCCCTCTTCGACACCACCCTGCGCGATGGCCAGCAGACGCAGGGCGTCCAGTTCTCCACCGCCGAAAAGGTGCAGATCGCCCAGGGCGCTCGACGCGCTGGGGGTGGACTAATCGAGGCGGCTGGCCGGGCGCCAATCCGACCGACAGCGACTTCTTCGCCACGCCCCAAAACGCGGGCAAAGATGACCCCCTTCGGCATGACCAAGCGGGTCGGGCGCTCCGCCGCCAATGACGACGTTCTGGCCGCCGTCCTGAATGCCGGAACCTCCAGCGTCTGCCTGGTCGGCAAGACCCATCCTTTCCATGTCACAGCCCTGGGCGTGACGCTGGCGGAGAACCGCGACGCCATCCCCGAGACCTTGCCATCTGCGCGCCCTGGGCGCGAGGCGCTGTTCGATGCCGAGCATTTCTTCGACGGCTACCGCGCCGACCCGCTATGCCTGTCATGCCTGCGCGCCGCGCTGGAAGAGGGCGCGCGCTGGGTGGTCCTCTGCGACACCAATGGCGGCACTTGCCCCGAATGGGCCGGGTTGTGGCGAAGTGATCGCCGCGGGCATCCCCGGCGAAAGGCTGGGCATCCATTGCCATGACGATACCGGCAATGCGGTGGCCAATTCCCTGGCTCGGTGAGGCCCGGGGGCGGCAGATCCAGGGCACGCTCAACGGCCTTGGCGAACGCTGCGGCAATGCAATCTGGTCAGCCTGATCCGACGCTGCTCTGAAGGAACCCTTTGCAGCCGCTTCAGGACCGGCGGACAGCGCAGGCGCTGCACGGTCTGGTCAAGACCAGCCCGATCTGGACGACATCCTGAACCCCGTCCCCTGCGCAGCGCGCCCTATGTCGGCGCCGCGCCTTTGCCCACAAGGCGGGGCTGCACGCCAGCGCGATCCTCAAGGACCCGACCACCTACGAGACATTGACCCCGGTTTGGTCGGCAACACCGCCTGATCCCGATGAGCAACAGGCCGGCCAGTCCAACCTGCGGGCCAGGCTGGCAGCGGCGGGTCGGAGGTCGATCCCAAGGACCGCGCCTGTGGCCATCTCGACACGGTGAAGGCGCGGAGGATCAGGGCTATGCTATGACGGCGCGCAGGCAGTTTCGAGCTGGTGGCGCGGCGCGAGCTGGGGCTTTGCCCCGATTTTTCGAGGTCGACGCTACCGCGTCACCGTCGAGCGGCGCAAGGACCGCCAGGGTCGCGTGGTCAGCCTGTCGGAAGCGGTGGTCGCGGTCACCATTGACGGGCAGAAGATGATGTCGGTCTCGGATTCGGTCGATGAGGCGGGCAGCGACCGCGGCCCGGTCAACGCCTTGTCCAAGCGCTGGCCAAAGATCTCGGCCCCTATCAGGCCTGCATCGACGACATGCATCTGGTCGATTTCAAGGTCCGCATCACCCAAGGCGGCACCGAAGCCGTCACCCGCGTCATCATCGACAGCGAGGATGGCCAGGGGCGGCGCTGGTCGACGGTGGGGGTCAGCCCCAATATCGTCGATGCCAGTTTCGAAGCGCTTCTGGATGCGATCCAGTGGAAGCTGATCCGCGACGGCGCGGGGGCCTGAAAGGGAACGGGATGGTGCGGCTTTGGGGACTCACGACGGTTCTGGCTCTGGCGGCCTGCGTCGAAGCGGGGGGCGAAGTGCCCCGCGATGCGGGCGTCGCGCGGATCGAGATCTTCAGCGGGGGCAGTTTCTCGGGCAGTTCCACGGTCACGGTCTATGTCGACGACAAGATCGTCACTGCCACGAGCGGCCCCTTCGGGGAGGGGCCGCGCGCCATGCCGCGCTCGGGCGGCGGGTCTACGCCGAGATGGTGGCTTTCGCGCCAAGGAGGGGCCAAAGGTCGCGCAGCGCCAGCGCCGGACCCTGGTCGCGTGCGAAGATTACGGAACGGATGGCGTGCGGCTTGACCCTGCCGTCGGCGGCTTTGAGGGGCTGAGCGCGAGCTGCCCGGACCCGGCGGTCACCCGCTTCATCGACAGGCTGCGGGCGATGATCCCGGCGCGATGAGGCGCTTTCCCAGGACGCGGGCCTGCGCTATCTGCGGGGCATGAGTCTTGAAGCTGTGCCCTGCTTGTCCAACTGCGGTGACCCCGACCGTTTTCTTGCTGTGATGGCGGCACCGGTCTGGGCGCGAGAGCGGCTCATGCCGCTCTATGCCTTCAACCTTAGGTGGCGCGGCGCCTGTGGCGGCGAAAGAGCCGCTGGTGGCCGAGATGCGGCTGCAATGGTGGCGCGATGTGGTCGAGGCGGCCGGGGCTGGTGGCCCCGCCAAGGCGCATGAAGTGGCCGGGCGCTGCATGATCTGATCCGGGAGGCGGGGCTGCCCGCCGGGCTGCTGGACCGCTTGGTCGCGGCGCGGCGCTGGGATTGCTGGCGGGCGCCCTTCGAGGGGCCGGAGGCGCTGGACGCCTATCTGGATGACACGGGCGGCGGGTTGATGGTGCTGGCGGGCCGGGCGCTTGGCGCGCCGGACGGGGCAGAGCCGGTCTTGCGGGCGATGGGCTGGGCCAGCGGGCTGGCCGGGTTCCTGAAGGCCGTGCCGGAGCTGGAGGCACGGGGGCGGCAACCGCTTCCTTCCGGGGCAGAGGTGGCTGCGCTGGCGCGGGCGGGCTGGACCGGCTGGCCGAGGCGCGGGCCGGGCGCAGGGCCCTGCCCAAGGGCTGCCCCGCGCTCTGCGGGGGCAGACGACGCTGCTGGCGCAGGCGGCGGCCGATCGCAGGTCGTGGCCGAGGGCGGCTGGCCTGTCGGAATTCTCGCGCGGGCGGCTCTTGTGGCAGTCGATGACGGGGCGGTTCTAAGCCGTCCTGTCCACGCAGGGAATCAAGGCGAATCATTCTGAATCAACGTGGCTTGAATTCGGGTCAGAGAATAACCAATTCCGCCGCTCAGCTGACGGACTCTTGCGCGCAGCAAGCCAGATCAGCGCGCCCCCCGCCAGCAAGGAAGGGCAGCATGGCAAGGTTCACCGCCTGCCAACCGGCATGAACCGTCCCGCCGGAACAGTTCATCAACCCGCCCGAGGACAGCGACGCCAGCGTCACGCCGCCGAAGACGATGAAATCGTTCAGGCCCTGAAGGCGGCCGCGCTCTTCGGGCCGTTGCGCCGCCGTCAGCATCGCCGTGGCGCCGATGAAGCCGAAGTTCCAGCCCAGCCCTAGCAGGATCAGCGCGGCGAAGAAATTCTCAAGCTGCACGCCCGCCATGGCGACCGCCCCGGCACTGGCCAGGATGGTCAGGCCAAGGGCGATGATCTTTTCGGCACCGAAGCGCGCGATCAGATGGCCGGTGAAGAAGCTGGGGATATACATGGCCAGAACATGCGCCGTGACCACATCCGCCGCATTCGACTTGGTGAACCCGCAGCCCACCACCGCAAGCGGCGAGGATGTCATGACAAGGTTCATCAGCGCGTAAGAGACGGTGGCACAGATCATCGCAACCGCAATGACCGGGTCGCGGATCAGGGCGCCGCGCGACCGGCCGATATCGCTGCCTGGGGCGGGCGGCCGCGGGCGGGGGATGCGCAGCGCGGCAAACAGCCCCATGCCCAGAAGGTTCAGGACGATCACAGCCAGATAGCTGCCCAGGAAGGGAATCACATAGGCATCCGCCGTCAGCTTCACCAGTTGCGGGCCGACCACCGCCGACAACAGCCCTCCCGCCATGACCCATGAAATCGCCTTGGCGCGGAATGCGTCCGATGCGGTATCGGCAGCGGCAAAGCGGTAAAAGCCTGCGCGCTCATGTAGCAGCCGGTGAACAGGGCGCCGATGCAGAACAGCAGGAAGGACCCGCTATACAGGCCCAGGGCGCCGATCGCCGCCCCGATCGCCCCGCCGACCGCGCCAAGGGCAAAGCCCGCCGCCCGGCCAAAGCGCTGCATGAAGGCCGAGATCGGCGTCGCGGTCAGCATCGAGCCGATCACGGTCATGGTGATGGGCAGGGTGGCCCAGCAGGGATTCGGTGCCAGCGATTGCCCGGCCAGACCGCCGATGGTGAAGATCATCGGCATCTGCGCGCCGAGAATCCCCTGCGCAGCGACAAGCACGGCGACGTTGCGTTTGGCGATGGCGTCCGACATGGCCCATGGGGTAGGGGTTTGGCGGGACTTAGGCAAGAGGGCGCAGGGGCGCATGGTCGGGCGGATCATTCACGGCGATGCGGATGTGGCCGAAGGCGCGGCCTGGCTGGCGGCGCGCCATCCTGCTTTCGCGCGCATCCTGCCAGAGCTTGGCCCCCTGCCGCTGCGCCGCCGGGCCGATGGTTTTGCGGCGTTGCTGGATGCGATTGTGGGCCAGCAGGTTTCCACCGCTTCGGCGCGCGCGATCTGGGCGCGGCTCGAGGCGGCCGGGCTGACCGATCAGGCGGCGGTCGCCCAGGCGGGGGACGAGGCGCTGCGCGCGGCGGGCCTGTCTCGGCAGAAGATCCGCTATGCAACGGCGCTGGCACAGGCGGGGGTGGATTTTCACGGCTGCGCGCGTGCCGGATGAACGAAGTGGTGGCTGCGCTGGTGGCGTTGCCCGGCATCGGTCGCTGGACAGCCGAAATCTACGCCATGTTCGCATTGGGCCGGGCCGATGTCTTTGCGCCGGGCGATCTGGCCCTGCAAGAGGCGGCGCGGGCGCTGTTCGACCTGCCGCAGCGCCCGAGTGAAAAGCAGTTGCGCGTCATGGCCGAGGATTGGACGCCCTGGCGCTCGGTTGCGGCGCGGGCGCTCTGGGCCTACTACCGGGTCGTGAAAAGCCGCGAGGGGATCAGATGAGAGAATTGCAGTTCGGGCGCAAGGGGTCTGACAAGCCAAGGCACTGGTGGTCTTCCTGCATGGCTATGGCGCGGACGGGGCCGATCTTCTGGGTCTGGCCGATCCTTTGGCGCCGCATCTGCCTGGCGTGCAGTTCCTTGCCCCCGACGCGCCGGAACCCTGTCAGGGCAATCCGTTCGGGCGGCAGTGGTTTCCGATCCCCTGGCTGGACGGATCGTCCGAAGAGGCCGCGCGGGAGGGATTGCTGGCGGCGGCCGAGGATCTGAACGGGTTTCTCGACGCGCGCCTGGCCGAGACCGGCCTGACGCCCGCCGCGCTGGCACTGATCGGCTTTTCCCAAGGCGCGATGATGAGCCTGCATGTCGCGCCGCGCCGCGCGGAACCCGTGGCCGGGGTGGTGGCGATCTCGGGGCGGCTGATCGCGCCCGAACGTCTGGCGGGCGATCTGACGGTCAAGCCGCCTGTCCTGCTGATCCATGGCGATCAGGACCCGGTCGTGCCGTTCCAGGACATGGCCGCCGCAGGTAATGCGCTGGTGGGGCCGGGTTCGAGACCTATGGCCATGTGATGAAAGGCGCGGGCCACGGCATCGCCCCCGACGGGCTGGGCGCCGCGTTGAGTTTCCTCAGGGACCGGCTTCCGCTTTAGGCCAGGGCCTCAAGCCAGGCCGCGCAGCCCGTCAGGGCGGCAAAGTCATCCTCGACCACGGTGA
This sequence comes from Tetmemena sp. SeJ-2015, assembly GCA_027382625.1. NCBI lineage: Eukaryota > Ciliophora > Spirotrichea > Sporadotrichida > Oxytrichidae > Tetmemena > Tetmemena sp. SeJ-2015. The sequence continues at coordinate 155,864 of JAJKFJ010020752.1, forward strand.
CCGAGAAATCCTTGGTCAAAGAGATCGACGCGGCGCATTTCGCGGAAGCTTTCGGTCAGGCCCGAATCGGGCGAAATGCGGCGTCATGGCCCGCGACATGCCGCCGATCAGGTAGAGCCCGCCCCAGGGCAGGTGAATCAGCGAAAGATCGGCCAGCATCTGCGCCAGGATCTGGACGTAAAGCCGGGCCGCATGGCTGGCGACCGGATCGCCCGCCTCCAGGAGGCGCAGCACCTCGGCCGATTGCAGGCCGCCCGGAACGCCCGCTTCGGAGGCCGCGAAGGCATAAAGATTGCCCAGGCCACGGCCCGCGAGCACCTCTTCCGTGCCGCAATGCGGCACCTCGCCGCGCGCGGCCAGAAGGCCCTCGACAAAGCGCATCAGGCGGAAGGTTTCCTCGTTGCGCACCGGCATGTTGACATGGCCGCATTCCGAAGCGGGCACGACGCGGCCCGCGCCATGGCCATGGACGGGGGCGGCGTTGACGCCGGTGCCCAGGCCCACGACCAGCATCGAACCGCCGGGCTTTTGCGGACCTTCGATCACCGGGCGCAGGTTGGCTGCGGCCACGTGACCAAGGGGCATGGCCCTGGGCCTGAAGGTCATTGAGGATCGCCACCCGCCGCGCGCCGGAGGCGGCGGTCAGCTTGGCGGCATCCATCTCCCAGTCGAGATTGGTCATCCGCGCCACGCCATCCTCGACCGGGCCTGCCGCGGCGACGCAGACGCCCTGCACCTCGGCCCCGGTCACGGCCAGATAGTCGCGCAGGATCTGGGCGATGTCCTGCCCGCGCGCCTTGTATTCGGCGTTGGGATAGCGGCGGATCGTGTCCGCCCGGACCGTGGCCCTTCGGCCAGCGCCACGCGGGTATTGGTTCCGCCGATATCGGCCAGAAGATTCAGCGCCATGGGGACCTCATTCGTTGCGGGACAGCGCCCGCTTCAGCGCGTGATACGAGGACTTGGGGGTGCGCTTCAAGCTGTCGAAATCGACATGGACCAGGCCGAAGCGTTTCTCGTAACCCAGCGACCATTCGTAATTGTCGAGAAGCGACCAGATGAAGTAGCCGCGAAGGTTGACGCCCCGGGAAAGGGCGCGTTGCGCGGCGGCAAGATGAAGGGACAGGTAATCCGTCCGCTCGGGGTCCTCGACCGTGTCGTCCACGACATCGACCTCGGGCGAGGCCATGCCGTTTTCGGTGACATAGATCGGCAGGCCCCTGGTGTATTCCCGCGCTCGTTCGCAGCAGGAAATCTCAAGGCCTGCGGGTAGATTTCCCAGCCCATCTGGGTTTTCGGCAGGGGACCTTCGACCTCGGCCAGATGGGGCCAGGGACCGGGATCGGGGCCGATCAGCTTGCGGGTATAGTAGTTCAGGCCGCACCAGTCGACCGGGGTGGCGATGGTCGCCATGTCGTCCTGCCAGCCGGGCGGCAGATGGGGCAGAAGGCCCTGAAGCGCGAGGTCGGGATAAGCGCCGTTGAAGATGCCGCCCAGGAACCAGCGGTTGTAGATCGCGTCATAGCGGGCCGCCGCCTGCGCCGCCGCGGGCGAGGCATCGGCGGGATCGGCCCATTCCAGATTGCAGACCGCGCCCAAGTTCTGCATCCCAGCGCGCGCATCGCCTGAATGGCGCGGCCATGGGCGAGAAGGACATGATGCATCGCCGGCCTGTGGCGCGGATGTCGCGCAGGCCCGGGGCGTGTAGCCCAGGAAATGCGATAGCCAGGCCACGCACCACGGCTCGTTCACCGGGCCGCCGACCACAGCCGATCGCCGATGCGGCGGCAGAGCAGGTCGGCATAATCGGCGAACCAGCCCGCGATGTCGCGGTTGCGCCAGCCGCCCAGATCGGCAAGGGCCGAAGGCAATTCCCAGTGGTAAAGGGTCAGCGCGGGTTTCAGCCCGCGTTCCACCATCCCGTCGACAAGACGGTCGTAGAAGTCGAGACCGGCTTGGTTGGGCGTGCCGCGCCCTTCGGGCAGTACCCGCGCCCATGAGGCGGAAAAGCGATAGGCATCCAGATTGGCATCGCGGATCAGGTCCAGATCCTGCGGCCAAAGGTGGTAATGGTCGCAGGCCCGCGCGCCGGTTTCGGCCCGGACGACATTGCCCGGCGTCTCGGCGAAATCATCCCAATGGGTGCGGCCCGCGCCGCCGAACTGATGGCCCTCGATCTGGTAGGACGAGGTCGCGGTGCCAAAGACGAAGCCTTCGGGAAAATGCGAGCGCGCGGGCAACATGGCGGGACCTTTGCCGAATGGACTAGCGGGGTGCGGGGCCGGTGGACTGACCGATGATCAGATCGGCCTCGAGCAGACGTGACGGTGCTTCGGCGTCAGGGTTCGCGATCAGACCCAGCAGCATCTGCGCGGCCAGACGGCCCGCCTCGCGGACCGATGATCTTGTCGCCGTAAAGATGGAAATCCTCGCCATTCTTCATATAGGACAGGTCGTCGTCATGGATGATGACGCTGATGTCGCGGCCAAGCTTCAGCCCGCGCTCGTCGGCGGCGCGGCGCAGACCCATGCCCGAGATCATCGACGAGGCGAGGAAGGCGGTGGGCGGATTCGCCTGGGCCAGCATCCGCTTGCGATACGATAGCCCGAGCCTTCGGTCATTTCCTCGGAACTCATCAGGCGGGGTCGGCTTCGATCCGCGCGCGGCCAGCGCATCGGTAAAGCCGGTGCGGCGGCGGATGGCGAAATCCATGTTCTCCAGCCCGTTGACCAGCGCGATCCGCCGATGACCAAGGTCGAGCAGGAATTCCGTCGCCCGCTGGAACGCCCGGCGGTTGTTCACATCGACCCAGGAATAGGGCAGGGCGCAGCCCGAAGCGCGGCCATGGACGACGAAGGGCAGGCCGATATCGTGCAGAAGGGGGATACGGCTGTCCTCCATCCGCGGGGAATGGACGATGACGCCATCGACATTGCCCTTGGCGCGCAGCGTGCGATAGGTCGCATCTTCCTGATCGTCCGGCACGACCGACAGCACCATGTCATAATCGTTGCGGCTGTAGATCTCGCCCGCACCGGCGATGAAATCGGCAAAGATCGGGTTCATGATCTCATGCCTGGTGGCGATGGGGATGACATGGCCCACGGCCATGGCGCGCCCGGTCGCCAGGCGGATGGCGCGGGCATTCGGCCGATAGTCATGGCGCTTGGCTGCGGCCATCACGCGGGCGCGCGTGGCCTCGTTGACCTCCGGATAGCCGTTCAGCGCCCGCTCACAGTTGTCTGGGCGAGAGGCCCAGTTTGGTGGCGAGTTCCTTGAGGTTCATCGGATTGCGCGCTCAAACGGTTTCAATTCTGCCAAGCTTACAAGCCGCGCGCGCCATGTCAAAGGCAAAGCTTGGCGGCGCTGCACCTGCTAAATCTCTATTCTGCGGCTGCAAATGGCCGGTTTTGGTTTGACTTGCAAGGTTGGATCGGCAAATGTCGATCATCCAAAGCGGTTTGAAAACGATTCTGCGCTTTGACCAGAGTCGTGGTGTCGCAGGTGTAAATGCCCCGCAAGAGCAGCGGGCGAAGGGGAGGAAGAGATGAGGAAATCGCTTGCCGCCAGCGCCGCAGCGCTGGCGTTGCTGTCCGGTGCTGCAGGGGCGCAGGATCTGGTCTTTCCGGTGGGCGAGGGTGCCTTCAACTGGGACAGCTACAAGAGCTTTGACGAGGCCAACAACCTCGACGGCCAGACGCTGACCATCTTCGGCCCCTGGCGCGGCGAAGACCAGGTCCTGGTCGAAACCATGCTGGCCTATTTCACCGCCGCCTCGGGCGTAAAGGTGGAATACTCCTCGTCGGAAAACTACGAGCAGCAGATCGTCATCGACACCGAAGCGGGCAGCCCGCCGGACATCGCGATCCTGCCGCAGCCCGGCCTGATCGCCGACCTCGCCTCCAAGGGCTACTTCGCCCCGCTCGGCGACGAAACCCAGACTGGCTGCCGCAATTACGCCGCGGGCGAAGCTGGGTGGGGCTTGGCTCCTATGCAGGGCCGGACGGGGCCAAGGCGCTTTATGCGTTCCCCTACAAGATCGACGTGAAATCGCTGGTCTGGTATTCGCCCGACACCTTCGCCGATGCCGGCTACGAAGTGCCGCAGACGATGGAAGAGCTGAAAGCCCTCACCGACAAGATCGTGGCTGACGGCGGCACCCCGTGGTGCATCGGTCTGGGTTCGGGCGGTGCGACCGGCTGGCCCGCGACCGACTGGGTCGAGGACATGATGCTGCGCACCCAGGCACCCGATGTCTATGACAAATGGGTGTCGAACGAATTGCCGTTCAACAGCCCTGAAGTCGTGGGCGCGATCGACGAATTCGGCTGGTTCGCCAAGAACGACGCCTTCGTCGCGGGCGGGGCTTCGGCCGTGGCTTCGACCGACTTCCGCGACAGCCCCAAGGGCCTCTTCTCCTCGCCCCCGCAGTGCTACATGCACAAGCAGGCTTCGTTCATCCCGTCCTTCTTCCCCGAAGGCACCAAGGTCGGCACCGATGCCGATTTCTTCTATATGCCGGCCTATGAAAGCAAGGATCTGGGCAAGCCGGTCCTTGGCGCCGGACGCTGGCCTTCATCACCAAGGACACGCGGCCAGCCGGGCCTTCATCGATGCTGAAGACCCCGATCGCGCATGAAGTCTGGATGGCGCAGACCGGTTTCGTGACCCCGTTCAAGGCCGTGAACAGCCGAACTTATGGCGATCCGCGCTGAAAAAGAGGGCGAGATCCTGCTGAACGCCACCACCTTCCGCTTCGATGCCTCGGATCTGATGCCGGGCGTGGTGGGCGCGGGGACGTTCTGGACCGGGATGGTCGACTTCGTCGGCGGCAAGTCGGCGCAAGAGGTTGCCGACGCGATCCAGGCAAGCTGGCCTAAGTAAGCCCGCTGCGCGGCCTGTCTGGGGCAGGCCGCGCCGTTCTTGCAGCAAATTGGGGGAGGGAACGATGCATCCTGCCTTGCAGGCGGTTTTGGTGATCCTTGTCGGTGTCGGCGGTTGTGTGGGCTATTTCTACTTCTCGAACCTGTTTCTCGACAAAGTCCTGTTTCCGGCCCGTGGCCCGAACGCAGGCCGCAACATCAACCGCGCCAACATGATCCGCCCGTGGCTCTTTCTGGCCCCCGCGCTGATCGCGCTGTGCCTGTATCTGGCCTATCCGGTCTTTGCGACCGCCTGGCTGTCACTTCATGACAAGTCCGGCGCCTTCTCCGGCCTGGACAATTACCAGAAGATGTTCGCCGAGCCGAAATTTCGCGGAATCGCTGCGCAACAACATGCTGTGGCTGATCGTGGTTCCGGCCGCCTTCGGCCTGCTTGCAGCGCAACTGTCTGACCGCATCCGCTGGGGCAGCATCGCCAAATCGCTCATCTTCATGCCGATGGCGATTTCTTTCGTCGGCGCCTCGGTCATCTGCAAGCTGATCTACGACACGCGCGATGCCAACCGCCGCAGACTCGGGCTGTGAACGCGCTGTGGCTGAAGGCCGAGGGCGGGCTGGGGTCGTGTCCTCATGCTGCGGCTTCTGCCCTTCCTTCTGATCCTGTGCTTGATGCTGGGACATCCTCTATGTCGGCTACCTGGTGGCGCGGCCGCTTTGGGCCGGGCGTCGGGCGGGCGGGCTGGTCACGGCCGGGCGGGTGATCGGCGGGCTGGTCGCGCTGTTTCTGGGCTATGAGCTGCGCGACCTGGCTTTACGGCATCGCCACGGCGACGCTGCCCTATGGCACGCCGCAGGCCTGGCTGCAGATCCCCTACTGGAACTCGTTCTTCCTTATGGCGGTCCTCGTCTGGATCCAGACCGGCTTTGCAATGGTGATCCTGTCGGCCGCCCTGCGCGGCGTGCCCGAAGACACGGTCGAGGCCGCGATCATCGACGGCGCGAACCCGTTCCAGATCTTTTTCAAGATCAAGGTTCCGCAGATCATGTCCACCATCGTCGTCGTCTGGACCACCATCACCATCGTCGTCCTCAAGGTCTTTGACATCGTCCTCGCCATGACCAACGGCCAATGGGAGACGCAGGTGCTTGCCAACTACATGTATGACAAACTCTTCCGCTCGCTCGACTGGGGCGTCGGCTCGGCCTCGGCGATGGTGATCATGCTTCTGGTCACGCCGATCCTTGTCTGGAACGTCTACAACGCACGCAAAGAAATGCGCTAAGGGGGCCGAAGATGGACAATATCGCAGGCAAGAAACCCGCTTTGGCTGGGCCGTGCATATCGCGGTCGTGGCGCTTGTGGTCCTCTGGGTCGTGCCGACCTTTGGGCTTCTGGTGTCATCGTTCCGCACCACGGACCAGATCACTTCGTCCGGCTGGTGGCAGTCGCTTGCCACGCAGGAAAGCCAGCAACCCGCGATCCGCATAGAGGGCGATGAAGCCCAGAAGGACGGGCTTTTCGCGATAGAGGGCAATCTTTACGGTGGAAAGGGCGGCACGGTCAGCAAATGGGGCACATCCTCGCGCGAGCCTGAAGCCTATGCGCCGGGCGACACGGCCGAGCTGAATGACGGGCTGAAGCTCACGGTGCAGGAGAATGGCGATTTCAGCCTGACCTGCCTGCCTCCATGGCGGACGGGCGCGCGGGTGTTCACCCCCCGGTCGACCCGCCCAAATTCACCACGGAACTACCCAAGTGATTTCCCCCCATGGGGGGATCGTGGGGGCCCTTCCTGAACCCCCTGCCCCTGGCGTCCGCCACATACCCCGACCTTGTGGGGCCTTCGGCCTATGCGGGGCCTGGATGGAGTTTCCGGGGGCCTTTTTGGTCCCCTTTGTTGGGCGCTGGTGTCCCCTTGAAATTTGGCCCTGACCCCTGTTGCATTCCAAAACTTGGCTGGGAAAAGGGGGCTTTTGGGGTTCTGGTGGCCATACCTTTTCGGTCGTGGCATTCCCTGGCGCAATTAATGGGGGGCCCCCCGACATCATCGAAACCCGGTCGATGGGCGAGATTTCCAGATTTTCACCGGGATCATCCTGCCCTGCCCTTCCCCCGCTGGCTGTTGGGATCTTCCAGTTCCTTGGCCTGGAACGCCCTTGGTCGCCTGGTTTCCTGGCACGGGCAATGACCAGCAGGTGCTGACCGGCAACCTCGTCAACCTGATGGGCTCGCGCGGCGGCGATTGGGAGATCCTCTCGGCCTCGGCCTTCATCTCGATCGCCGTTCCGCTTGTCGTGTTCTTCGCCATGCAGCGGTTCCTGGTGCGCGGGCTTCTGGCCGGTTCGGTTAAGTGAGACGGAAATGAACGTGACGAAAGACCCGGACTGGTGGCGCGGCGCGGTGATCTACCAGATCTACCCGCGCAGCTATCAGGACAGCAACGGCGACGGCATCGGCGACCTGCGGGGCATCACCGAGCGCCTCGCCCATGTCGCTTCCCTTGGGGCGGATGCGATCTGGGTGTCGCCTTCTTCAAACCCCCCTGGGGGGCCGAGTTTTTTTGCAAGGCCAGCGGGCCGCTCGGCGTGGTGGCCGGGGGGAACACGGGGCGTGATGATCGATCTCGTGATCTCGCATACCTCGGACAAGCATCCCTGGTTCACCGAAAGCCGCAAGAACAAAACCAACCCGAAAGCCGACTGGTATGTCTGGGCCGACCCGAAACCCGATGGCACGCCGCCCAACAACTGGCTGTCGGTCTTTGGCGGCTCGGCTTGGCAATGGGATGCGCGGCGCGAGCAGTATTACCTGCACAATTTCCTGACCTCGCAGCCGGACCTAAACTTCCACAATCCGCAGGTGCAGGCGGCGGTGCTGGACGCGACCGAGTTCTGGCTGAAGCGCGGGGTCGACGGGTTCCGGCTGGACACGATCAACTTCTATTTCCACGACAAGCACTTGCGCGACAATCCCGGCCTGCCCGTGGAGTTGCGCAATGACCGCACCGCGCCCAAGGTGAACCCCTACAATCACCAGATGCACCTGTTCGACAAATCGCAGCCGGAGAACCTGGCCTTCCTGCGCCGGTTCCGCGCCCTGATCGCGCCCTATGGCGCGGCGGCGGTGGGTGAGGTGGGCGACAGCGAGCGCGGCTTGCAGATCATGGCCGAATACACCTCGGGCGGCGACAAGGTGCAGATGTGCTACCCGTTCGAAATGCTGCAACCCGCGCGCCTGACGGCGGGTGATCTGAAGGCGGTCTTCGACCAGCTTGCCACCGAGGCGCCCGATGCCTGGCCCTGCTGGTCCTACTCCAACCACGATGTCGCGCGCCATGTCACGCGCTGGGGGCTGAGTGAACAGGCCGCCCGGATGTATCTGGTGCTTATGGCCTGCCTGCGCGGCTCGGTCTGCCTTTATCAGGGCGAAGAGCTTGGCCTGCCCGAGGCCGACATCGCCTTTAAAGGAAACCTTCGGGAAACCCCTATGGATCGAGTTCGGGCCCTTTGAATTCAAGGCCGCGGCCCGGCTCCCCCCCCGTCCCCTGGGGGCAGGACAATGCGAATGGCGGTTTCACCAGCGCGCCGCGCGGCTGGCTCCCCGGTGTCGCCCCCCGAAAACTCCCCAAGGGGGTGGCGGTGCGGGGCGCGGGGAAAGGGGGTTTTAACCGCGACACCCTGGCTTTCCGCCGCGCCCATCCGGTGCTGGCGCTTGGCGAGATGTCGGCGGTGACGGTTCGGGGCGTTGTGGCGCATTTTTCCCCCGCAGGGGCCCCGGAAACGATTTTCGGGCGCGTTCCCAATCTGGGGCCCGGGATAGGGCCCGGGGGTGCCCAAATCCCGAAGGGGCTGGGAGGGGGTTTGGCCGGGGTTTTGGGGCAGGGCGTTTCCCGGGGCTGGGGGGAATTTCCCGGGCGGGGGGCTTTCCCGGGCCGGAAGGTCTGGGGAAAAAGGGGAAACAAGGGCCGGAAATTTTTTCCCCCCCCGGGCGTCGAAAAGGCCTATGGCGAGGTCAAGGTGTTGAAGGACTTTCGCCCTCAAATCAAGACGGGCAAAGTTGTCGTGTTTGTCGGCCCTGGGCTGGGGGAAATCCACCTCTTGCGGATGATCCCCGGGCTGGAGCGGATCACCGGCGGCGATTTCTCGATCGACGGCGTGCGGATGAACGATGTGCCACCGGCACAGCGCGGCATCGCGATGGTGTTCCAAAGCTACGCGCTTTACCCGCATATGACGGTGCGCGACAACAGGGGTTTTCGCCGGTGGGAAAGGGCCGCAGGCCGAAATCGCCCCCGACGCGGGGGCGCGGACCTGCCCAAGGCCCCCTTCCCCCGGCGCCCAAGGCGCTGTCGGGCGGGCAGCGCCAGCGGGTCGCGATCGGGCGGGCCATCGTGCGCGACCCGAAAGTCTATCTCTTCGACGAGCCGCTTTCCAATCTCGATGCCGCTCTGCGGGTGGCGACGCGGATCGAGATCGCGCAGTTGAAAGAGCAGATGCCCACTTCGACCATGATCTATGTGACCCATGACCAGGTCGAGGCGATGACGCTTGCGAGCCGCATCGTCGTGCTTGCCGGGGGCGGCATCGCCCAGGTGGGCACGCCCCTGGAGCTGTATGAACGGCCCGAGAATGAATTCGTGGCGCAGTTCATCGGCAGCCCGGCGATGAACCTGACCCCGGGCGAAGTGGTAGAAACCGGGGCCGAAACGGTGATCAAGCTCGCCAAGGGCGGTATGGCCGGTCGCATGTGCCGACCGATGCCGCGACAAGGGGGGGCAGGTCAAGGGGGGGCGGCCCAGAAGATCTGGTCGAAACCCCCGGGGGACCCGATCTTCGAGGGCAAGGTCGAGATCACCGAGGCCTTGGGCGAAGTGACGCTGCTTTATCTGGCCAAGGATGCCGAGGGCCACAGGTCATCGCCAAGCTCCCGGCATCCGGGGAGCTGCGGCCCCAAACCCGTGCGCTGCGGCAAACCGGCCAAGGTGCATCTCTTCGCCAATGGCCAGTCGCTGCTGTATCGCTGATCCAGATCTTCGTCCTGGCCCAAAAATCCCCGGGCTCCGGGGGCCGCGCCCCCGGAGCTTCAAACCGCAGGGAAGTCACCCGCCCTTGCGGGCGTGGAAGATGAAACCCAGGAAGTTCAGCAGCACCTGCGCGGCAAGGATCGCGGTCGAGCCGGAATGGTCGTAATCCGGCGCGACCTCGACCAGGTCCAGGCCGACGATCTCATGCCGCCGGGCGACGCCCTGCAGGATCTCGAGCACCTCGTAATACAGGAACCCGCCATGCGAGGGCGTGCCGGTGCCGGGCGCGATGGAGGGGCAGAAGCCATCAATGTCGATGGTGACGTAAAGCCTTGCATCCTTGGGAATGCGGGACAGGACGCCTTCGGTCCCCAGCTTGCGCACCTGCCGCACCGACAGGATATCATCCCCCATCGCCCGCGCCGCGTCATAGCCGTCCTTGCTGGTCGATGACACGTTGCGGATGCCAAGCGCGGTGATCCCGGTCACATAGTCCTTTTCCGCCGCCCGCCGCATCGGGTTTCCGTGCCCGTGCCGCACCCCGTGGCGCACATCGACGAAATCCAGATGCGCGTCGATTTGCAGGATATGGATCGGCCCACGCCCTTCAAGGCGGGGATAAAGGGATGTTGACCGAAGGTGCCGCCCAGCACAACCGGCAGGCCCCCCCCCAGAAGGCGGGGGACCCCGGGTTTCGATATTGGCGTGGCTTTTCTGGGTATGGGTATGGACATGTCGGCATGCCAATGTCGACGATGTGACATCCGCCCCCAGATAGGTGCATCTCCATGGTCATGGGCCCCGGCAGGGCCAAGGAGAAACCCGGAGGCCCCGCGGATCGCGCGCGGCCAAAAACCCGGGCCCCCGGCGCGGGAACTGGTCCCCAAAATCGAGGGCCCCGCCAGGATCGCGGCATGGGCCTTGGTTCGCCGACCAGTCGCCCTAAAGGGGCCCCCTTTCCCGGGAAGTCGAGATCCGAGAAGGGCAGTTCAGCCCCCCCTTTTCATACTTTTCCCTCCCATTGTTTTTCCCCGTTCGGGCATCGCGGCGTGGGGAGGGGCGCTGCAGCGGGAAAGCGAAGGCAGGCGTTCGGAAAGCCGCCGCGCGGCGGGCGAAAGCGGGGTTTGGGCCCAAGCCGGGCCAGAACATCGCCTCTTGCCCGGCATCGCGGATCGGGCCGGTCACAAGGGGCGGGCCCTCATGGCTGAGGGGCGGGGCGGGGGGTATAGCTGAACCGATGCCCAGCCCATTCGGCGAAACTGCGCATCAACTCAAGCGAGGCAGAGCGATAGGCGATCCTCGGCTGCACGCCGCGCGAGGCGAAAAGCGAGCGGAAATGCGCGATGGACAGGCCCTGATCGGTCAGGACCAGCGGTTCGGGGGCAAGGTCGGCCAGGGTCAGGCTGTCACGTTGCGCCAGCGGATGACCGGCTGGCAGGACGGCATGGGGCGCCACATGCGACACGGGCGTGCGCGCGATGGCCGGGGGCAGGCCCAGATCCCAGGTCAGGGCCAGCGCCACCTCGCCGCGCAACAGGGCCTCGGCCAGGGCGTCAAAGCCCAAAACCTGCGGGGAAAGGGTCAGGCCCTCCTCCGGCAGGCGCGCCATCAGCGGCGCGAGAAGGCCGGGGGCAAGGTCATCGAAGACCGCGAAAGGCACGGGCGCGGTCTCGCCCGGTCCGCGCATGAGCTGGCGCAGATCGGCAAGCCGGGCCTGGCCTCGCCAGCCAGGGCCCCGCGAAGGTGCTGGGCGACATGCGCCCGCGCTGGCGGACACCGGCCTGGCCAAGCTGCGCCTCAAGCTGCGCCACGGCGACCGAGAGGGCGGGCTGGCTGACATTCAGGGCTTGGGCGGCGGCCGTCATGCCGCCATGGCGGGCTATGGCCGTGCTAGACAAGCTGGCGCAGGGTAAGCGATAGCATTTATTTATTGCGGTGTTCCAACATCATTATTGGAATCTATGATTGATCGGGCACATCTTTTGCAACGGCAAAGGAGGCCCCCATGGCGGTGCAAGTGACGGATGAGATGCGCGAGGCCTATGCCCGCGATGGCGTGGTTCTGATCAAGGGCCTGTGGAAAGACTGGGTGAGGTGCTGCGTCGCGGGGTCGAGGCCGACATGGCCGACCGAAACCCTTTCCAGATGGTCAACCTCAAGCCCGGTGAGGCGGGAAGTTCTTCGACGATTATTGCACTGGCAGCGCATCCCGAGTTTCGCGACGCAATCTTCAATTCCGGCGTGGCGCGGGTGGCGGCAGAGCTGATGGGTTCGCAGGGCGTGCAACTTTTCCACGATCATGTCCTGGTCAAGGAACCCGGCACGACCAAGCCGACGCCCTGGCACAGCGACGGACCTATTACTTTGTCGAGGGCGGCAGACCCGGTCAGCTTCTGGTCACCGCTTGACCCGTGAAAGAGGCGTCGCTGCGCTGCGTGGCGGGCAGCCATCTGTGGGAAAAGGCGTGCTGCCGACGCGCTGGATGGCCGAGACCAGTTCTTATCCGGGATCACGATTACATGCCGGTGCGGACCCGATGCCCAAGGGATGCGGTGATGGAATGGGAGATGGAGCCGGGCGATGCCGTGGCCTTCAACTTCCGCACCCTGCATGGCGCGCGCGGCAATACCAGCGCGAACCGGCGCCGGGCCCTTTTCGCTGCGCCTGGTGGGGGATGATGCGTGCTATGTCGAACGGCCGGCCCTGTTCGCCGCTTTCCGGGCCATGGGATGCAGCCGGGAAAGCGGCTGCGGACGCTGGTTCCCCGAACTGGCAGTCTAGGGTCCGGCATCGGCCCCGGCCGTGAGCGGCACTTGGTCGCTCTTGCGCGGGGCGCGGGATCGGGTGGTCTGCGTGGCAAGGAGAAGCCCCGATGGCCAGCCCCCGACCGCGCCGCCGCCGCCCGCACGTCTACCCGCCGCCGGAGTTTCCGCCCCGGCGGCTGCCCGCCTTCGCGCAGGTGCCACCGGCGATCTTTCCGGTTTGCTGGGCCTGCTGGGTCTGGCCGGGGCGCTGCGGCTGGCCTTGAACGGCTGCACCTGCCGCTTGCGGCGGCGGATCTGGTGGCCGGGCTGGTGCCTTGGCCTCTGCGCCTTTGGCCTTCTGGCCTATCTGGTCAAGCTGGGGCGCCGCCCCGGCGTGATCCTTGAGGATCTGCGCGTCATGCCCGGGCGGACGGCGCTGGCGGCGGGCACTGGCAGCGTCATGATGGCGGCGGTCGTGCTGTCGCCTTTCGCGCCCGGCGCGGCGCAGGCCCTGCTGTGGATCGGATTGGGGCTGCATGCCCTGCTTGGGCCCGGGGTGGCGATCACGGTCCTTGCGGCCTGCCGCGCGAGGCGCGCGGGGTGACCCGGGCTGGCATCTTCTTTTCACCGGCTTCATCCGGCGCGCCACCGGCGGCGCTTCTGGGGCATGAAGCGCTGGCGCGCGGGCTGATCTGGGCGACGCTCCCGGTCGCGCTGGCGATCTGGGGCGCAAGTCTGGCGCAGCTTCTGCGCACTACACCGCCCGCGCCCCTGCGGCCGATGCTGGCCATCCATGTTGCCCCAGCCTGTCTCTTCGCCACCGCCTCGGCTTTGACGGGGCAGGCGCAGCTGGCGACGGGCTTTTCGGTCCTGGCGATCGTGATCTCGCTGACGCTGGTTTGGGCCGGGAGATGGATCACCTTTTCGGGCGTCACGCCGCTTTGGGGGGCGTTAGCTTTCCCTGGCCGCGCTGGCCACCGCGTCTGCGCGTCGGCGCGGCGGGTGCCGGTTTCGGCATGGGGGTGCTGGCCGTGGCGCTGGTGGCCGTGCCCTGGCTGGCCTGGAAGGTGCTGAAGGACTGGCCGGGCGGGCGGTTGGCTGCGAAGACCAACGCGGCGACGGCCTGAAGCGCCGCGCCGGGGCCGGGATCAGATCAGCCCGACCCAGGCCCGGGCAAGCGCCAGGCATGCGCATCCGCCGCCGCACCGCGCTTTGCCGCGAGCGCGGCGCGCGCGTCATGCCAGCCGGGCGACAGGCGTTCGACCAGATCGGGAAAGGTGCGGCTCCAATCCTCGACCACGGCCCGCGAGGCTTCGAAAATGGAACTGGGTGGCATAGCCCGCGCGGCCGAAGCGGAAACTCTGGTTCTGCGCCGTGGCCGATCCGGCCAGCCGCGTTGCGCCGGGCGGCAGGCTGAACGTGTCGGAATGCCATTGGAAGATCGGGAAATCCGGGGGCAGGGCGGCGGTCAGCGGAATCGTCGGCGCCATCGGGTGTCAGCGCCACGTTCGCACCAGCCGAATTCCGGCGCGGCACCCAAAATGTTTTCGGCACCAAGGCCCCGGGCAAAGACCTGCCGCCGAGCAGATGCCAGCACCGCCTTGCCCGCGCGGCTGCGGTCTCGGCCATCAGGCCCAGCCAGCCGGGGCAGGTAGGGGTGGCTGTGATCTCGCGCGCCGATTGCTCGCCGCCAAAGACATCAGCGCGATCGGTTTCCAGCCTGCCGGGCAGAACCTGCCCCGCCCAGGGTTTCACAAGGTCGATCCGGGCCGCCGCCTCATGCAGCGCCACGCCCACCTGCCGCGTGATGGGTGACCCGCGTGTTTTCGACGATGGTGACATGCATGCGTGACTTCCGGCCCTTGCTGCGGCACAATCAGCATGGGGCAGGCGGCTTTCAAGCCAAGATGGCGGTTCCCGCTTGCGCCCTGCAGCCAATGTGTGAAACAGGGAACCGCCAAACGATGATCCCCAAGGAGGGACCCATGGAGATTCGCGAGGCTCTTACATTCGATGACGTTCTGCTGGTTCCGGCGGCCAGTTCGGTCCTGCCCTCCGAGGCGGATACCTCGACCTATGTGACGAAATCCATCCGCATGAACATTCCGCTTCTGTCGAGCGCGATGGATACCGTGACCGAGGGGCGCATGGCGATTGCCATGGCGCAGGCGGGCGGGATCGGGGTGATCCACCGCAATCTCGACACCGAAGCGCAGGCGCGGGAAGTGCGGCGGGTGAAGCGGTTCGAATCGGGCGTGGTCTATGCGCCGATCACGCTGACGCCGGAACAGACGCTTGCCGATGCCAAGGTGCTGATGGAGCGGTATAACATCACGGGCTTTCCGGTGGTCGATGCCGCGGGCCGCGTGGTCGGCATCGTCACCAACCGCGACATGCGCTTTGCGTCGGACGACCGCACGCCGGTTTCGGTGATGATGACCGCCGACAATCTGGCGGTCCTGAAAGAGCCGGTCGACCGGGCGCAGGCGATCAGCCTGATGAAGGCGCGGCGGATCGAAAAGCTGCTGGTGACCGATGGCAAGGGCGTTCTGACGGGTCTTTTGACGCTGAAGGATACCGAAAAGGCCGTGCTGAACCCCCATGCCTGCAAGGACGAGATGGGGCGTTTGCGCGTCGCCGCCGCGTCAACCGTGGGGGATGCCGGGTTCGAGCGGAGCCAGGCGCTGATCGAGGCGGGGGTGGACATGGTGGTGATCGACACCGCGCATGGCCATTCCGAAGGCGTGGCAAAGGCGGTCGAGCGGATCAAGACGCTGTCCAACACCGTGCAGGTCGTGGCCGGCAACGTCGCCACGGGTGAAGCCACCCGCGCGCTGATCGGCGCGGGCGCGGATGCGGTCAAGGTGGGCATCGGCCCCGGCTCGATCTGCACCACGCGGATCGTGGCGGGTGTGGGTGTGCCGCAACTGACCGCGATCATGGATTCCGCGCGGGCGGCGGGGGATATTCCGGTCATCGCCGATGGCGGATCAAATACTCCGGCGACTTCGCCAAGGCGATTGCGGCGGGCGCGCCCTGCGCGATGGTCGGCAGCGCAATTGCCGGAACGGATGAATCCCCCGGCGAGGTGATCCTGTGGCAGGGGCGGTCGTTCAAGGCCTATCGCGGTATGGGCAGCCTTGGCGCGATGGCGCGGGGGTCGGCGGATCGCTATTTCCAGAAGGACGCGGCATCCGACAAGCTGGTGCCCGAGGGGATCGAGGGGCAGGTGCCCTACAAGGGCAGCGCTGCGGCGGTGATCCACCAGATGGTCGGCGGTTTGCGCGCGGCGATGGGCTATACCGGATGCGCCACGGTGGCCGAGATGCGGTCGAACTGCCAGTTCGTGCGGATCACGGGCGCGGGGCTGAAGGAAAGCCATGTGCATGATGTGCAGATCACACGGGAAAGCCCGAATTACCGGGTGATGTGATGCCCCCCGCCGCCCGGGCCGCCGCGGGCCATTGCGTGCTGGGACCGGGTTCTGGTCGGAGAGGAATGCCGAAAAGCGCTGACCGGTGGGGCCCGGGCCGCCGCGCGCTATCCCGGGGTCGCGACCGGGGCGGCTGCCGATCTGGTTTTTGAACGCGCGCTGCGCTGCAAAACGGTCCTTGCCGACTGGCCGGGGCGATGTCGGGGCGGGCTGGGGGGCCTGCTTCGGTTTTGTTGCGGGTGGCGGGGGCCGAACGCGCCTGGGTTCGAGGGATGCTTACCTCATTCGCGGACTGGCCTGGTGGGCTGGTGGCGGAGGCGGGGCCCGCGCCCGGGATGCCATGGGCCCGGAGGGGGCTGCGAGGCGGCGGGCTGTTGAGCCGCTGCAGGGGCGTGGAGGCCCCCCGCGACGATGGTTCTGGACCTTTGCGCCGGGCGGGCACCCGATGGGCTGCGGGGGGATACGGCCTTCGCCATGACAGCGCCGTTGCGGCCTTTGCGGCGGGCCCAGGGGGGCCGGGGAAGGCCTTGCCGCAAAAGACGGCCCCATCGACGCTCACCGAGTGCCCTGTTCCGGTTCCGGCCTGGCGGCGCGATCCGAAGGAAAATGGCGGCTGACGCCCGTGCGGCTGGGGGAAAATTGCAAGGCTTGCAATCGCAGACCCTGGCCGCCGCGGCGTTTGGTGCGCGGGGGCTTTTTGGGCCTTTGCCACCTGTTCCTTCTTCGGGCCGAGAATGAAGAGGGATTTCCGCCTTTTGGCCGCCATGCGGCCGGGCCCTGCACCGCGCAGCGGCGCTTCGCCGCTCAGGGCGGCGACGGCTTTTTCCTGGCGCTGCTGGCGCGCGGCTGCCGAACCCGCGCTGTTTCCCAGCACGCCGTCAACTTCCGGCTGTTTTTCCGACGAAGTTAGTCACAGTTAACGAATTTCACGGCCTATTGACCCCGGGGAGAGTCGATTCCCGGACGGAGGTTTGGGTAAACGGGGCTGACCAGGACATACGGGCGGGGATGTCCACGGCGCGCGGGATTTCGGGCGGCCTCCCGCTGGTTGCGGCGGCGGCGATCAAGCCTGGGGCCCGGTTTTCCCTCGACGATCCGTTCAACGCTACTTCTGGCGGAACCGGCTTTTCGCTGCCTGTGTCGCCCTTGGGTTGCGGCTGGTCGGCAGCCTGACCGGCGCAGGGACGCGCGGCTTGGGGGCGCAGCTTCAGGCCCTGGTGGGGGGAAAACGCCTCGCCCTGCTTCACCCCCGATGAGCTTGGCCCGATCTTTATCGCAACGTGTCCGCGATGGGCCCCTTTGGGAATGCGACGGCACGCTGGTGGCTTTTGTGCATGAGCAGTTTGCCTCGCCTCGGCGGTGCTGTTCCGGCTTCAGTCGCGCGCCGCAAATACCGGCGCCGCGCGCGAGGATGTAGTGACGCGCCGCGGCCATCTGCGCCTGTCAGTGCATCGCGTCGCCGAGCGGCGCTTTCTGTGGCGGCTGGAGGAATTCCAGGACCGCAGCCCGACCGGGCGCGGGGCCGAGGGGTTGAGCCTGCCGATGGTGGTCGCCAATCGCAACGGCGTGGTGCTGTTCTCGAACGAGGCGATGCGGCGGCTCTTGGGCGAAAGGCCCAAACGTCTGGACCGCATCTTCGTGCAGCCGCGTTTTTCTTCGGGCGAAGAGGTGCAGGTCACGTCCGTCACCGGGCCGATCCGCGCCATCGTGGCCGAGGTCGAGGGGGCGGGGGATCGCCGCGAGTTGTTCCTGCTGCCCGCGCCGGACCATCACGGCGAGGACGATCTGCCGACCGATTACGAAAGTCTTCCCGTCGCCCTGATGAAATTCGCCCCGGATGGCAAGCTGCGCAGCGCCAACCGCGCCGCGCGGGACTTGCTGGGCAATGAGCCGCTGACCGGCCTGTCTTTCCATGACCTGTTCGAGGATTTGGGGCGCCCGGTGAATGACTGGCTGGCCGATATCATCGAGGAGCGCCTGCCGGCCGGGCGCGAGGTGCTGCATGTCCGTCAGGGCGGCGAGGAGAATTTCCTTCAGGTCCAGTTGCGCCGCATCGTCGAAATGGCGCCCCGGGGCGCTGGCGACCCTGTCCGACGCCTCGGCGCTGAAGAAGCTTGAAACCCAGTTCAACCAGAGCCAGAAGATGCAGGCGATCGGCCAGCTTGCGGGCGGCATCGCCCATGATTTCAACAACCTGCTGACCGCGATCTCGGGCCATTGCGACCTGCTGCTGCTGCGCCATGGCCGAGCGGACAGCGAATATTCCGATCTTGAGCAGATCCGCCAGAATGCCAACCGGGCGGCCGCCCTGGTCAACCAGCTTCTGGCCTTCTCGCGCAAGCAGACGCTGAAACCGACACGGCTGGATCTGCAGGATGTGCTGTCGGACCTGACCCATCTCCTGAACCGGCTGGTGGGCGAAAGGGTCTCGCTCAAACTGGCGCATGACCCGTTGCTGGGGCCGATCCGGGCCGACCGGAGGCGGCTTGAGCAGGTCTTGATGAATCTGGTGGTCAATGCCCGCGATGCCATGCCCGAGGGCGGCGCGATCCGCATCGAGACCGAGGCCGTGACCCTGCATGAACCGACGCCACGGGACAAGGTGGTCATGCCGCCGGGCGAATATGCCGTGATCCGGGTGATCGACACTGGCATCGGCATTCCGCCGGACCGGCTGGACAAGATCTTCGAGCCCTTCTTCACCACCAAACGGGTGGGAGAGGGCACCGGCCTGGGCCTGTCGACGGTCTATGGCATCGTCAAGCATCGGGCGGCTATGTCTGTCACCGACAGTCGCCGGGCACAAGTTCGAGCTGCATTTCCCCCTGCATGAGCTGACCGAGGCCGAGCTCGCCGCAGCACAGGACGGCCCGCCCGCGACGCCAGGGGGTGATGGCGCGCAAGGGGGGAGGCGTTGTCCTGCTGGTCGAGGACGAGGCGCCGGTGCGCGCCTGCAAGCCGCGCGCTGCGGATGCGGGCTATCGGTGCTTGAGGGGAGAATGCCGAAATGCGCTGACGCTGAGGACCCGGCGCTGGTTGATATCTTCGTGACGGATGTGGTGATGCCGGCAGGACCGCCGGGGTGCGGCAGGCGCTGGAGGCGCGGCCCAATGTGAAGGTGGTCTTCGTCTCGGGCTATTCCGAAGAGGCCTTTGCCGAAGATCAGGCGCGCATCCCGAATTCCGTCTTTCTGGCCAAACCCTTCTCGCTCAACGATCTGACCACGACGGTGCAGGGGCAATTGCACTGACCCAGGCGGCACGGGCGCAATGCGCCGGCTCGGCCCGACGGGGCGGCGGGGCCCAAACGGTCGCGCCTTCTCGGGTCTGTCAGGAGGCCGGCTGAGGTTGTGCGTCGGACGGGATGCCTGCGCCCCCGGGCGCGGAAGACCGGCAGGGCGATGGCCAGGCCTGAAAGGCGGGGCTGAACCGCGGCGCAGAGCAGTTTCTCTGTAGGGCCGGGCTGTCGGCCAGGGCTGTCAGGTCAGGCAGTCGGGCCAAGCAGTCGGGCCGGGCAGACCGCCGCGCCGCCGGGTCAGGGCTTCAATGACGCGTAAAGTTCGAAATCCTCGGCCGCGACCTGGTGCAACAGGGCCTCGGTTTCGGCCGACAGATCAGTCGCGCCTTTGGGCGAGACATTGACGCGGGGCAGGGTGATCTCGCAGCCCAGACGGTCTTCCAAGAAGTCGACAAATGTGTCGATCTCCTCATAGCGGAACAGCCGGTCGACGCCCTGGCCCTGACGCGGCCGCAGAAAGCGCGCCTGGCTGCCGACATCGGCAAAGGCGGGCCGGGGGTCCTGGCACCAGGCGCGGACGAAATCGTCAAAGCTCATGCCGCGGGTCGAGCGGCTGGGATCGGGCTGATCCTCGCGCGAGCGAAAGCGATACCACGATCCCAGCCAGTCGCGCGGCTCGCGCATCATGGCGACCACGGTCCAGTCGGTCTTGGACGCGGCCTCGAGATAGGGGCCGAAGAAGCGGCGATAGCGATGGACGGTGGTGTGCTTGAGAAGCGGCGGACGCTGGATCGATACCGAAGCCAGCGATTCGAGCGCCATGGCCAGCGCCGTCGAACCGGCCTTCGGCGTGGCCAGAAAGACCAGCCGCTCTTCCCAGAATACCAGCATTCCTGCCCCTTTTTTCCCGCTCCGGCCCTTGGCGGCCCGGTTTTCATTGGCGGCTTAAACTATCCTTTAACGGAATCGTGCAAAAGCTGATTTTGCGACAATTTGCTTGAAATGTTCTCTCTTTGTGCGCATAAGACAGCGAACACACCGGGAACATGGGCCAGGATTGCCCGCCTTGGGCGGCTGTGGAATAAGGGAGACGACAATGGCAGTGGCGAACCTTTTCGAGCTCGGGGGCAAGCGGGATATGGACAAGACGAAGGCGCTGGAAAGCGCACTGGCGCAGATTGAACGGCAGTTCGGCAAGGGTTCGATCATGCGTCTTGGGGAAAACAACCCCATCATGGATGTCGAGGCAACCTCGACCGGATCGCTGGGTCTGGATATCGCGCTGGGAATCGGTGGCCTGCCCAAGGGCCGGATCATCGAAATCTATGGCCCGGAAAGTTCCGGCAAGACCACGCTGACGCTGCATGTGGTGGCCGAAGAGCAGAAAAAGGGCGGCGTCTGCGCCTTTGTCGACGCGGAACACGCGCTGGACCCGCAATATGCCAAGAAGCTGGGCGTCAACCTTGACGAGCTGCTGATCAGCCAGCCCGACACGGGCGAACAGGCGCTGGAAATCGTCGATACGCTGGTGCGGTCGGGGGCGGTCAGCCTTATCGTGGTCGACTCGGTCGCGGCGCTGACGCCGAAATCCGAGATCGAGGGCGACATGGGCGACGCGCAGGTCGGCGCACAGGCGCGTCTGATGTCGCAGGCCATGCGCAAGCTGACGGCGAGCATCGGGCGCAGCAATTGCATGGTGATCTTCATCAACCAGATCCGCATGAAGATTGGCGTGATGTTCGGCAGCCCCGAGACGACGACGGGCGGCAACGCGCTGAAATTCTATGCCTCGGTCCGTCTGGATATCCGCCGCATCGGCGCGATCAAGGAAAAGGACGATGTCGTGGGCAACACCACCCGCGTCAAGGTCGTCAAGAACAAGGTCGCCCCGCCCTTCAAGCAGGTGGAATTCGACATCATGTATGGCGAGGGGATTTCCAAGACCGGCGAGCTGGTCGATATCGGCGTCAAGGCCGGCGTGGTCGAGAAATCGGGGTCGTGGTATTCCTATGGCGACGAGCGGATCGGACAGGGGCGCGAGAATGCGAAGCTGTTCCTCAAGCAGAACCCCGGCACCGCGCAAGAGATCGAGGACAAGATCCGCGCTGCCAACGGGCTTGATTTCATGATGGCCGATACGGGCGAGGAACCCGATGTCGTCGACATGTAAGGCCTGACCGCAGGGTCAAAAGCCGGGCCGGAACCGCAGGGTTCCGGCCTTTTTTCTTTGCCCGCGCCCCAAGCGGTGGACAGGGGCGCGGCGGGGGGCTAATTGAGGGTCCGAAAACCGGCTTTCCGCCTTTTGAAAGGGCATTCCGAGCATGGCGTCGCTGAACGATATCCGCTCTACCTTCCTTGATTTTTTCCAGCGCAACGGGCACCGCGTTGTCGAGTCCTCGCCGCTTGTGCCGCGCAATGACCCGACGCTGATGTTCGCCAATTCCGGCATGGTGCAGTTCAAGAACTGCTTCACCGGCGTCGAGACGCGGGATTACAAGCGCGCGACCACGGCGCAGAAATGCGTGCGGGCGGGCGGCAAGCACAATGACCTCGACAATGTCGGCTATACGGCGCGGCACCATACGTTTTTCGAAATGCTGGGGAATTTCAGCTTTGGCGACTATTTCAAGGCCGAGGCGATCGCCTTTTCCTGGGAATTGCTGACCAAGGATTTCGGGATCGACCCGAAAAAACTGTGCGTCACGGTCTATCATACCGATGACGAGGCGGCGGGGATCTGGAAGAAAGTGGCGGGGCTGGACGAGGCCCGCATCATCCGCATCCCGACGGATGACAACTTCTGGCGCATGGGGCCGACCGGGCCTTGTGGTCCCTGTACCGAGATTTTCTACGATCACGGCGACCATATCTGGGGCGGCCCTCCGGGATCGAAGGATGAGGACGGCGACCGGTTCATCGAGATCTGGAACAACGTTTTCATGCAGAACGAGCAGTTCGCGGACGGGTCGATGCGCCCGCTCGACATGCAGTCGATCGACACGGGCATGGGGCTTGAGCGGATCGGGGCGCTGTTGCAGGGCAAGCATGACAACTATGACACCGACCTGATGCGGTCGCTGATCGAGGCATCGGCCCATGCGACGAGCAACGATCCCGACGGTCCGGGCAAGGTGCATCACCGTGTGATCGCGGATCACCTGCGGTCGACCTCGTTCCTGATTGCCGACGGGGTGATGCCGTCGAACGAAGGGCGCGGCTATGTGCTGCGGCGGATCATGCGGCGCGCGATGCGCCATGCGCATATCCTTGGCGCGCAGGATCCGGTGATGTTCCGTCTGGTGCCTGCCCTGGTGCGGCAGATGGGTGCGGCCTATCCCGAGATTGCACGGGCGCAATCGCTGATCGAAGAGACGCTGAAGCTGGAAGAGACCAAGTTCAAGCAGACGCTGGACCGTGGGTTGAAGCTACTTGATGACGAGCTTGTCGCGCCTGCCGAAGGCGGCGATCTGCCCGGCGCGGCGGCTTCAAGCTGTATGACACCTATGGTTTCCCGCTCGACCTGACGCAGGACGCGCTGCGCGAAAAGGGCCGCGCGGTGGATGTGTCCGGTTTCGATGCCGCCATGGCCGAGCAAAAGACCAAGGCGCGGGCCGCATGGTCGGGCACGGGCGAGGCGAAGGATGCGAAAATCTGGTTCGAACTGGCCGAAGCGCATGGGGCGACCGAATTCCTTGGCTATGACACCGAAACCGCCGAGGGCGTGATCGCACTGTCGCGACGGCGCGGCGATCGGCCAGCGCGGCCAGCGGCGAACGGTGCAGATCGTTGTGAACCAGACGCCGTTCTATGGCGGAATCGGGTGGTCAGCGTGGCGATGCGGGCTGGATCCGCACCGATACCGGCCTTGCGCATGTCACCGACACCAGGAAGGCCGCCGGGGTCTTCATCCACATCGCGACGGTGACCGAGGGCAGTATCCTCAAAGGCCAACCCGCCAAACTGGAGCTGGACCACAAGCGGCGCGGGGCGATCCGCGCCAACCACTCGGCCACCCACCTGCTGCACGAGGCGCTGCGCGAGACGCTGGGTAGCCATGTCGCGCAGCGGGGCAGCCTGAATGCGCCCGACCGGCTGCGGTTCGACTTTGCCCATAACGCTGCCCTGTCACCGGTGGAACTGGCCAAGGTCGAGGCCGAGGTGAACGGCTATATCCGCCAGAATGGTGCGGTCGAGACCCGGCTGATGGCACCGGACGATGCGCGCGCCTTGGGCGCGCAGGCGCTGTTCGGCGAGAAATACGGCACGAGGTCCGCGTCGTGTCGATGGGGGTGCAGGACGGTTCGGGCAAGGGCACGGATGGCAAGACCTATTCGATCGAACTGTGCGGCGGCACGCATGGGGCCGCTGGGCGAGATCGGGCCTATGCTGGCGCGATTCCCCCTCTCGGCAGGCGTGCGCGGGCGTGATCGAGGCGCTGACCGGACGGCCGGTCGCTGGCCATCTGCGCTGCAGCATGCGGCCTGCCGAGGTGCGGCGTGAAAGCGCCGGTGACCGAAGTGGCGACCGGTTGAAGGGCACTGTTCGACGAACGCCGCGCCTTTGGGCAGAACGAGGTCGCGCAGCTGCGCCGGCGAGGTGGCGATGGCGGCAAGGGCGCAGGTCCGGAGGCCAAGGAAATCAATGGAATCAAGCTGATCGCCCAGGTTCTAACTGGCGTTTCGGGCAGGATCTGCCCGCGCTGATCGACGAGATGAAGGCGCGGCTCGGGTCGGGCGCGGTGCTGCTGATCGCGGATACGGGCGCCAAGCCTGCGGTTGCGGCGGGGGTGACGGCGGACCTGACGGGGCGCATCAGCGCCGTGTCGCTGGTCAAGGCGGCGGCCGAGGCGATGGGCGGCAAGGGCGGCGGTGGCCGCCCGACTGGCCAGGCGGCGGGGCCGATATCGGCCAGGCCGAGCAGCGATCAAGGCGGCGCGAAGCCGCGATGGGGGTTGAGATGCCGGTTGCCTATTGGATTGCCCATGTCGAGGTGACCAATCCCGAGGCCTATGCGCTTTATGCCGGGCGCCGGACCGGCGATTGCCGCGCATGGCGGGGTGTTTCTGGCCCGTGGCGGGCGCTATGTGCAGCTTGAAGGCAATGACCGCGCGCGCAATGTCGTGGCGCGGTTCCCCAGCCTCGAGGCGGCGGTGGCCTGCTACAACTCGGCCGAGTATCAGGCGGCGCTGGAACATGCCAAGGGCGCGGCAGAACGCGATCTCGTGGTTGTCGAAGCGCTGGACTAGCCGATTGTTTCAGCGCCCGGCGGATTATCGCGGGGATTTCAACGCATTCGAAGGGCCGCCCGCTACCGCTGGGGCGGCCTTTCTGTTACAAACGGGCAAAGCCTGCGGGCAGCGAGGGGTATCATGTGCCGTTGGGCGGCCTATATCGGCAAGCGGATCTTTCTTGAGGAAATCGTGTCCCGCCCGGGCCACAGCCTGATCCATCAAAGCCATTGCGCCACGCAATGCCATACGGCGACCAATGCCGATGGCTTCGGCATCGCCTGGTATGACGAACGGCCTGAGCCCGGCCAGTATCGCGACATCATGCCCGCCTGGTCGGACCCGAACCTGCGCAGCCTGACGGCGCAAGTCCGATCGCCCCTGTTCCTGGCGCATGTCCGGGCCTCGACCGGCACGGCGACCAGCCGCAACAACTGCCACCCTTTCACCCATGGGATCTGGAGCTTCATGCATAACGGCCAGATCGGCGGCTATGACCGATTCCGCCGCGATGCCGACATGATGATCCCCGACGCGCTATACCCCAACCGGCGCGGCGCGACCGACAGCGAGGCGCTGTTCCTGATCGCCGTGGCCGAGGGGCTGGACCATGATCCGCGTTCCGCGCTGGAACGGGCGGCGGCGCGGTTCATCCGGCTGGCGCGCGAAAAGGGCGCCGCCCCGCATCTGCGGATGACGGCGGCCTTGTCCGATGGCAAGCAGCTTTACGCCGTGCGCTATGCCACCGACGATCTGGCGCCCAGCCTGTATTACCGCTGGTCCGACACCCGGATGGGCATGGCCGTGGTGTCGAGCCGCTGGAATCCGACGAGGGCAACTGGACCGAAATCCCGCAGCCAGTTTTTGCAGCTTTGACGATCGCGCGGCGTGCTGGTCGAGGATTTCTATCCCTGCCGTCTGGCTTCGGCCGCCTAGGCCTGTTTCACCGGGCAGGTGTTGAAGCCCAGGATCGAATAAAGCGGCAGTCGACATCAGGCCGGTCAGCAGGGGCACGATGCCGATCAGCTTGGCCCAGTGCCAGAAGCCGTTGCCGTGATCGAAGACGAACCAGGCGATCAGGGCAAGGCCGATGGCGATGCGCAGGATGCGGTCGATGCCGCCGACATTGGTCTTGAACATGTCTGTCTCCTTCAAGACGAAGCATCGGACTTATACGTCAAACCACAACACATTCATAGATGATTGATTGTCACAGATGTGATCGCTCGGGCGCGGGAAACGCCCGGTCCCTGCGGGAACCCGCCGTGGAACCATATCCGCAACGGCGGCACGGTGCCGGGGATGAACGGCGTGGAGAGGCTTCTCTGGAAATGCTGCCGACCAAGGCCAATGTCAGGGCTCTGGCGCGACCAAGACGTGTCAGGTCAACCCTAACCCATGGAGGATGTCAGGATGACCGACCCCAGAGACCCGACCAGAGAGCAGCCCCGCGATCCGCGGCAGCCGCAGGTGCGCGACCCGCATCAGCAACCCGACCGCGCGCCGGGCGCAGCAGGAAGCAGCAGGACCCCAGCGCCGCCCGGACAGCAGCAGGGCGGCGAGCAACCGGGCGGCCAGGGCAGTCTCCCAGCGCCGCTGACGCGGAAGGTTCTGAAAATTGTATATCGGCGGCATTTGCCCCGCCGTGCTTTCAAACTGCGCCCAGGCTTAGTCGAGCGCCTTGAAGTTCAGGCTTGCGCCTTCCTTGATGCCCGAGAACCAGCGCGCCGTGACGGTCTTGGTCTTGGTGTAGAAGCGGAAGGCGTCGGGGCCATACTGGTTCAGGTCGCCGAAGGCCGAACGTTTCCAGCCGCCGAAGGAGAAATAGGACAGCGGCACCGGGATCGGGAAGTTGATCCCAACCATACCGACATTCACCCGGCTGGCGAAATCGCGCGCGGTGTCGCCATCGGCGGTGAAGATCGCGGTGCCATTGCCATACTCATTGTCCATGACCAGCTTGAGCGCATCGTCATAGGTCTTGGCGCGGACCTGGCTTAGGACCGGGCCGAAGATCTCTTGCTTGTAGATCTCCATATCGGCGGTGACATTGTCAAAGAGCGACGGGCCGACGAAGAAACCGTCCTCATAGCCTTGCAGCTTGAAGCCGCGCCCGTCGACGACCAGTTTCGCGCCTTGTTCCACGCCGGAATCGATCAGGCCAAGGATTCGGTCCTGCGAGGCCTTGGTGATGACGGGGCCGAAATCGACATCGTCGCCCGCCGTGTAGGGGCCGACCTTCAGCTTTTCGATCCGCGGAACCAGACGTTCGATCAGCGCGTCGGCGGTCTTCTCTCCCACAGGCACCGCGACCGAGATCGCCATGCAGCGTTCGCCCGCTGCACCGAAGCCCGCGCCGATCAGCGCATCCGCCGCCTTGTCGAGATCGGCATCCGGCATGATGATCATGTGGTTCTTGGCACCGCCAAAGCACTGCACGCGCTTGCCGTTGCTTGCCGCGCGGCCATAGATGTATTGCGCGATCGGGGTAGAGCCGACAAAGCCGACGCCCCCTGGATCACCGATGATCCCAAGATACCGTCGACCACCGCCTTGTCGCCATTGACCACCTGAAGCACGCCATCGGCAGACCGGCCTGCCTTAAACAGTTGGGCCAGCAGCATGGCGGTCGAGGGCACGCGCTCGGAGGGTTTCAGGATCATCGCGTTCCCCGCTGGCGATGGCCGGGCCCATTTTTCCCACACAGCGGGATCATGGCGGGGAAGTTGAAGGGCGTGATGCCCGCAACCACGCCCAAGGCTGGCGCATGGCATAAAAAGTCAATGCCCGGACCTGCCCAATCCATTATTCGCCCTTTGAGCATGGCGGGTGCGCCCATGCAGACCTCGACCACTTCCAGCCCGCGCTGCACATCGCCGCGCGCATCGGGCAGGGTCTTGCCATGTTCGCGGCTGACCAGTTCGGCCAGCCTGTCCATGTTCTTGTTGATCAGGGCGCCGAAGGCCATCATCACCCGCGCGCGGCGCTGCGGGTTGGTCGCGGCCCAGGCGGCCTGGGGCCCCGGCGGCCTTGGCGATGGCGTCGTCCAGCTCGGCCTGGCTTGCCAGCGCGACGCGGGCCTGAACCTCACCCGTGGCGGGGTTGTAGATATCCGCGAAGCGGCCCGAATTACCCGCCACCCGCTTGCCGTTGATCCAGTGACCGATCTCTTGCATGACGCATCTCCTCCGATAGGTTGCGGCGGTTTTACCCTTGCGGAATTGCCAGACAAAGCGGCAATCTGGCAAAAGGGTTTTGCAGGATTGCAATATGGACTGGGATGATCTGCGCGTCTTCCTGGCGGTCGCGCGCAGCGAAAGCCTGTCGGGGGCAGGGCGGCTGCTGCGGATCGACCCCGCAACCGTCGGTCGCCGGGTTTCGCGGCTGGAAGAGGCGATGGGCGCGCGGCTTTTCGTCAAAAGCCCGCAGGGCTATGCGCTGACGGATGCGGGCGGGCGGCTGATCGCCCATGCCGAGCGTGCCGAGGCGGCGGCACTGGCGGCCAGCGAAAGCCTGTCGGGCGCGGGGGCGCAGGGCGAGGGGTTGGTCGGCCAGGTGCGGCTGGGCGCGCCCGATGGCTGCGCCAATTACCTGCTGCCGCAGGTGATCGCCCGGATCGGCCGCGACAATCCCGGCCTTGAGTGCAGCTTGTCGCCCTGCCGCGGGTCTTCAATCTGTCGAAGCGCGAGGCCGATATGGCCATTGGCGTGTCGCGGCCCGAGACCGGACGGCTGACCGTGCAGAAGCTGGCCGATTATCAGCTTCACCTCGCCGCGAGCCGCGCCTATCTGGCCGAGCATCCGGTCACGGGCGCCGAGGATCTGCAACGCCACCGCTTCGTCGGCTACATCCCCGACCTGATCTTCGACAAGGAGCTGGACTATCTGGCCGAAATCGGCGCGCCGCCGGTTTCGTTTTCGTCGAACTCGGTCTCGGTGCAATTGAACTTTCTGCGCCAGGGCGCGGGGCTGGGCGTGGTGCATGATTTCGCCCTTGCCGCCGCGCCGGAACTGCAGCGCGTCCTGCCCGACTTGATCGGCCTCAGCCGCAGTTTCTGGTTGATCCGCCATGCCGAGGACACCCGCGTCGCCCGGCTGGCGCGCTTTGCCGAAGACCTGATCCGCGAATGCCGCGCCGAGATCCTGCGCCTGGAAGCTAGAGGCCTTGAATCAAGGGCTTGAATGAAAGGAGGGCTTGACAGACTCGGGGGCAAGGACAGACCCTTCCACTGACAAGACGGGAATGCGGAGGAGGACCGATGCTTGTCAGCCAGATCCTGAAGTCGAACGCCCGAACAGGCGGTCTCCACCATTGCGCCCGGCGCCACGCTGGCCGAAGCGGCTGCCATGCTATCGGAAAAGCGGATCGGGGCGGTGATCGTATCCTCCGATGCAAGCATGCGGCGGGGATTCTTCCGAGCGCGACATCGTGCGCGAGCTGGGCAAGCGCGGACCGTCCTGCCTGACGATACGGTCGACACGGTGATGACCGCGAAGCTGGTCTCTTGCGCGCGGGCCGATCAGACCGACGCGGTCCTGCAAAAGATGACGGACGGGCGCTTTCGCCACATGCCGGTGATGGAGGGCGACCAGATGATCGGCCTCATCTCGATCGGCGACGTGGTAAAGGCGCGGCTGATGGAGCTTGCGATGGAAAAGGACGCGCTCGAGGGGATGATCAAGGGTTTCTGACCCGCCGTCGCAGCAGGCCCGTTCCGCGCTGCGGCGAAAACGCCCTTGCATGTCGTGACGCAATATTGTTGCGTTGCATCCCGCTGGGGGCAGGGGGGCATCCATGCGTATCGGCCTTTATCCGGGAACCTTCGACCCGATCACGCTGGGTCATGTCGACATCATCCAGCGGGCGATGGCACTCGTCGACCGCTTGGTGATCGGCGTCGCCATCAACCGCGACAAGGGGCCGATGTTCTCCCTCGAAGAGCGGGTGGCGATGATCAAGGCCGAGTGTGCCGCGATCACCGCGGTTACGGGCGGCGAGATCGTCGTGCATCCCTTCGAGAACTTGCTGATTGATTGCGCGCGTGATGTGGGCGCGGGGATCATCATCCGCGGGCTGCGGGCCGTGGCGGATTTTGAATATGAATTCCAGATGGTTGGCATGAACCGGGCGCTCGATTCCTCGGTCGAGACCGTGTTCCTGATGGCCGATGCGCGGCGGCAAGCCATCGCGTCCAAGCTAGTGAAAGAGATCGCGCGGCTCGGCGGCGACGTGTCGCGCTTCGTCACCCCGCCGGTGGTGCGGGCCTTGAAGGACCGCTACGGCAAATAGCAAAAGGGGGCCAAACGGCCCCCTGTGTCATCCAGCAGCCCTGGGCCGCGGATCAGCTCCGGCCATAGACCGCGATCATCGCCAGCTTGTCGGCATCGCCCGGATAGATATCCAGGTCCAGCGCCACGTTCAGCGGCATATTGGCAATCTCGTCGCGGGTGCGGCGAGGTAGGCCCGGCGCTTGCGGGCAGCTTCTTTCCAGTCTTCGAACATCGTCAGCATCATCTTCGTCCTTTCGTGCAAGAGCCCGGATGGCCTTTGCATGTCCGGAATATGCGCCCGCATGTTAGCGCGAACAAGATCTGATGCCGCACTGCGGCGTTGCGCTGAGCGCATAGCTCGCCCAGAAATGCAAAGGGCGCCCATGGGCGCCCCTTTCGTGGTTTCGATCAGCCCCTGAGGGTCAGATCAGCTTGCCCATCGCCACGGCAGTATCCGCCATGCGGTTCGAGAAGCCCCATTCGTTGTCATACCAGGTCAGGATCGACACGAATGTCCCGTCCATTACCTTGGTCTGGTCCATATGGAACACCGAGGAATGCGGATCGTGGTTGAAGTCGGACGAGACATTCTTGAACTCGGTATAGCCCAGAATACCCTTGAGCGGCCCGCTTTCCGCCGCCGCCTTGATCGCGGCATTCACCTCTTCCACGCTGGTCGCGCGCTTGGCGATGAACTTCAGGTCCACGACCGAAACATTCGGCGTCGGCACGCGGATCGCGAAGCCGTCCATCTTGCCCTTCAACTCGGGCAACACCAGACCCACGGCCTTTGCCGCCCCGGTCGAGGTCGGGATCATGCTCAGCGCCGCAGCACGGCCCCGATACAGGTCCTTGTGCATCGTATCCAGCGTCGGCTGGTCGCCGGTGTAAGAGTGGATGGTGGTCATCATCCCCTTTTCGATGCCGATGGCATCGTTCAGCACCTTGGCAACCGGCGACAGGCAGTTCGTCGTGCAGGACGCGTTGGACACGACCAGATCGTCCTTGGTCAACGTGCCGTGGTTCACACCGTAAACGATGGTCTTGTCCGCGCCGTCACCGGGGGCCGAGATCAGGACCCGCTTCGATCCGTTCTCGAGATGGGCGAGGCATTTTTCCTTCGAGGTGAAAATCCCCGTGCATTCCATCACGATATCCACATTGCCCCAGGGCAGTTCGGCGGGTTTTTGATCGCCGTGACCTGCATGTGGCCCCGGCCAACATCAATCCAGTCAGGCCCCGTGGTGACCTCTACCGGGAAGCGGCCATGCACCGAATCAAAGCGCAGCAGATGCGCGTTGGTCTCGACCGGGCCAAGGTCGTTGATCGCGATGACCTGAATGTCTTGCGGCCCGATCGATGATCGCACCGCAGCACCTTGCGGCCGATGCGGCCGAATCCGTTGATGGCAACCTTGACGACCATGGTCTTCCTCCGAAGCTTGCTGGATCCGGAACGCGGTGATAGCGCTAACAACGCCAGCCGCGCAGAAAAGCAAGCCCAGTCTGCCCGGGTCAGTCCCAGAATTCCAGCATGTCCATCATGCCAAAGAACTTGCGCACAACGAAAAGCAGGCTTTCGCCGCCGGTCAGGGCGAAATCGGCCGCGATCCCGGCCAGGATCACCAGGGCCAGGATCAGGGCAACGCGATCGGTCAACGGCTTCTCCCTAGTTGAGAAGCCGCCCCATCACACCGGCCACGTCGGCCATGCGGCAGGAAAAGCCCCACTCGTTGTCATACCACGCCAGCACGCGCACGGTGCGGCCACCGACCACCTTGGTCTGGTCAGGCGCGAAGATAGACGATTGCGGCGTATGGTTGAAGTCGATCGACACTTTCGGCTCGGGGTCATAGGCCAGCACCATCCCCATGTAGCCCGCCGCCGCCTCGCGCACGATTTCGTTGACCTCCTCTACCGTCACCGACTTGCCCGCGACAAAGGTCAGGTCGACCGCGCTGACATTCGGCGTCGGCACGCGGATCGCCGATCCGTCCAGCTTGCCCGCCAGCTCGGGCAGCACCTCGCCAATCGCCTTTGCCGCCCCGGTCGAGGTCGGGATCATCGCCATCGCCGCCGCCCGCGCGCGGTAAAGGTCACTGTGGCGGCGGTCCAGCGTGGGCTGGTCGCCCGTATAGCTGTGGATGGTGGTCATGATGCCCGATTCGATGCCGATGGCGTCGTTCAGCACCTTGGCCAGCGGCGCAAGGCAGTTGGTGGTGCAAGACCCGTTCGACACCACCAGATGCTCGGCGGTCAGCGCGCGATGGTTGACGCCATAGACCACGGTCTTGTCGGCATTCTTGGCCGGGGCCGAGATCAGCACGCGCTTGGCGCCGCGACCAATGAACGCGGCCTTGTCGCGGTCGTTGAACTTGCCGGTGCATTCCAGCACCACATCCACGCCCTGCCAGTCAGTTCCTGCGGGTCATACGGTAGACACTGCGGATCGGGCCGCGCCCAGATCAACTGGCCGATCGGTGACCTTCACCAACGCCGTGAAGCGGCCATGGACCGAGTCGTATTAGAAGATGGGCGTTGGTCTCGACCGGACCCGTGGCGTTGATCGCCACCACCTGCACGTCGTTGCGCCCCGATTCCGCGATATGCGCCAGGGTGCAGCGCCCGATGCGCCCGAATCCGTTGATCCCGATGGTGATGGTCATAGATCTCGCGCTCCGGCTTGGCTTTTACTGGAACTCTTCAGGGCATAGGCTGTTACCTAATGTGTATCCCGGAGTATTCAAAGCCCGAAAACGACGTAATTTCATGTTGTTAGCGCAAACCTGGCATGTTTGCGCTAACCGCGTCGCTGCTTTGCAGAATCTCTGGCGAATGGTTAACTCGACAAAGGTTTTCAAGGGGAAGCAGCAAGATGAGTGGACTTCTGGCACTCCTGGACGATGTGGCCGCGATCGCCAAGGTTGCGGCGGCTTCGGTCGACGACATCGCCGCCGCCGCCGCAAAAGCCGGGGCCAAGGCCGCGGGTGTGGTCATCGACGATGCGGCGGTGACGCCCAAGTATGTCCATGGCTTCTCAGCGGACCGGGAATTGCCGATCATCTGGCGCATTTCGCTCGGTTCACTCAAGAACAAGCTGGTCGTCCTTCTGCCCGGGCTTCTGGCGCTGGACTATTTTCTGCCACAGGCGATCACGCCCCTGCTGATGCTGGGCGGGGCCTATCTCTGCTTCGAGGGCGCGGAGAAGCTGTTTCATGCCATGGCGCCCCATGCGGACGAGGCTGTCGCGGCGGATTTCGACCAGAAGGATGCAGCGCATCTTGAAGAGGAAAAGGTCGCAGGCGCGATCAAGACCGATTTCATCCTGTCCGCCGAGATCATGACCATCGCCCTTGCACCACGAAACCCGAATTTCTGGTGAGCCAGCGCTGCGCGATCGTCGGCGCGATGATCACAGTTGCGGTATACGGCGCGGTGGCGCTGATCGTGAAGATGGACGATGTCGGCCTGCATCTGGCGGCCAATGCCAGGGGCGGCTTTCTGCGCGGCCTTGGCCGGGGGCTGGTGCGCGGGATGCCCAAGCTGATGGCCTTCCTGTCCACCGTCGGCACGGCGGCGATGCTTTGGGTCGGCGGCAACATCATCCTGCACGGGCTTGAGGTGACGCATCTCTGGCCCTGGCCCTATGAGATGATCCACTCGATTGCGGTAACACTCGCCCAGGCGATGCCGCGGCCTTGCAGGGGGCGACGGAAGGATGGTGACGGCGGCGCTGGACGGGGTAGCGGGGCTGGTCCTGGGGCTGCTGTTGATCCCGGTCGCGACGCGGGTCGTCGGGCCGCTCTGGGCCAGGCTGACCGGCGGCAAGGCGGCGGCGCATTAAGCGCCGCCCCTCAGCGGCGGCGCAGCACTGCGGTCAGATAGGCCGCAAGCGAGGCCCAGATGAAGGCAAAGCCCAGAAGCTTGCCCGCACTGAACGGCTCGCCGAACAGGAAGACCGCCGTCAGGAAAATCATCGTCGGCGCGATATATTGCATGATCCCGATGGTCGACAGCTTCAACAGTTTCGCCCCGTTGGCATAAAGCATCAGCGGAACGGCCGTCACGACACCCAGCCCCAATAGCAGCAGGTCGTCTGAAAGATTGCCCTGAAGGAAATGGCTTTCGCCCTGTGCTGCCAGCCAGATCACATAGGCCAGGGCGAAGGGCAGCAGGATCAGCACTTCCAGCGCGAACCCCTGGTTCGGCCCCAGCGGCAGGCGGCGCTTGAGATAGGCATAGAAGCCCCAGGTCACGAACAGGCCAATGGCGACCACCGGAACCTTGCCGCTTTCCACGGTCAGGATGATGACCGCGATGGCCGCGCCGGCAATGGCCACCCATTGCAGGCCGCGCAGCCGCTCGCCCAGCAACAGCGCGCCCAGCAGGATCGAGAAAAGCGGGTTGATGTAATAGCCCAAGGCCGCGTCCAGCGCATGGCCCGACTGGATGGACCAGACATAGATGCCCCAGTTCATCGTGATCAGCGCCGCCGTGACCGCCCCCATGCCCAGCATCTTCGGGCTGCGCAGCGCGGCGCGCAAATCGGCGGTGCGCCCGCGCAGGGCCAGCAGGGCCACCGCCACGGGAACCGACCAGATCACTCGATGCGCCACCACCTCGGACGAGGGGATATGGGCAACCAGCTTCATGTAAAGCGGCAGGAACCCCCAAAGCAGATAGGCGGAAAGGGCATAGAGAAACCCAGCGCGGGTGTCGCCATGCAGCGGGGGAGAAGTGGTCTGGGACATGCGCCGGGTCTAGAGCGCCGCGCCCTGCGGCGCCACGGCAAACTTGTGCCCCTTACAATGGCGGATCAGCGGCGGCGGGCCAGATAGTCTCGGGTAAATGCTGCATAGCCGTCAGCCGTGACCCTGAGATGCGCCTTCATCCGCCGGTGCAGCGCGGGCAGGCGGTGGAAGGGCACTGCCGGATAGGTGTGATGCTCGGCATGGTAGGGCATGTTCCAGGCCAGGAAACGGACAATCCTTGTGGTAAAGGTGGTGCGCGTGTTCAGGAACATGTCGGCCACTTCAGGGCAATCGCCATGCTCGGCCAGAAGGTAAAGTCGCAGGCAGGGCTGACCCAGCAGAACGGGAACCAGCCAGACCCAGAGAAGCGCCGGAGTGAAAAACAGCGTGAATGCCGCAGCGGCGTAAAGCGCCAGCAGGATGCGAGCCTCGCGCTGCATCCGGGGCAGGGCGGTTTCGGGCAGATAGGGCGCCCTCACCCGACCCCGCGCCAGAGACCAGAGCAGCGCGATCCCCGATTTCCAATAGGGCAGGCCAGAGACATGCCAGGCCCAGGCCCGCAGGGTGGCGGGCTTGTCACTGTCAAGTTCGGGGTCCTTGCCGGGCTGGTTGGTCCAGCGGTGATGGGCCAGATGGAAGTAGCGGAACCATTCGAAGGGCAGGACCAGCACCAGCCCGCAGGCCCGCCCAACCGCTTCGTTCAGCCGTTCCGAGGCGAAGGGCGTCTTGTGGGTGCATTCATGTTCCAGGGTGAACAGGAAGACCAGCAGCACGCCCTGCACCGGCAACAAGAGCGGCCAGAGCGGCACCCGCAGCAGGATCAGCGTCGAGGTTACGGCGATCAGCCCCAGATGCCCGGCCAGATGCCGAAGGCCCGCCAAGTCCGACCGCGCGGTCAGCGCCGCCTTCTCGGTGGCGGGAAGGGTTGCGAGAAAGGCCTTGTGACCCGTCTCAGCCATGGGGCAGTTCCCAGCCGGGCGGGGCCAGTTCGAACCCCTCGAAGCGGAAACCGGGCGAGACGGTGCAGGACACCAGCGTCCAGTCCCCCAGACTGCGCGCCGCCTGCCAGTGACCGGCGGGCACCATGATCTGCGGGCATTCATCCGCCAGGACATCCGGGCCAAGCCGATGATCGCGCGCCACTGTCTCTCCCATCGACAGGGTCAGCGCCGCGCCGGAATGCCAAAGCCAGATCTCATCGGCATCGACCCGGTGCCAATGGCTGCGCTCGCCTGCCTTCAGCAGGAACAGGATCGCCGTGCCCGTGGCGCGGCCATTGACGTCCGGCCCGATCCAAGTGCGGCGATACCAGCCGCCTTCGGGATGGGGCTGAAGCCCCAGTTTCGCGATGATCCGCTCGGCGGTGGTCATGCGTCTCTCCACTGTCCCGGCGCCAGGCCCTCAAGCGTCCAGTCGCCCACCCGCCAGCGGATCAGCCGCAGGCAGGGCAGGCCGACTGCCGCGCACATCCGGCGCACCTGCCGGTTGCGGCCTTCGCGCAAAGTCAGTTCGATCCAGGCGTCCGGCACGGATTTCCGCTCGCGGATCGGTGGCGTGCGCGGCCAAAGCCATACGGGCGTATCGACCAGACGGGCGCGGGCCGGGCGGGTCATTCCATCCTTCAGCCTCACGCCTTCCGCCAGGGCGCGCAAGGCCTCGGGGCCAGGCACGCCTTCGACCTGGGCAAGATAGGTCTTTTCAACTTGTGGCTGGGGTCGGCGATGCGGGCCTGCAAGCGACCGTCATCGGTCAGGACAACCAACCCCTCGCTGTCGCGATCCAGCCGCCCGGCAGCATAGACGCCCTTGACCGGCAGCACGTCGGCCAAGGTCGGCCGCCCTTCGCCATCGGTGAACTGGCACAGCATGTCATAGGGTTTGTTGAGAAGGATGAGCCGGGCCATGACCCTAGCTGCCACGGGCGGGCGGCTTGTGCAAAATGAATCTGGTAGCGGCCAAGCCTGGTTGCGCCCGGACCCGCGGAGGTTTAACCAGCTCCACGGTATGTTACGTTATTACATACGACTCAGTTGGAAAAAAGGAAAATCCAATGCGGCGACCGACCTCTCTCGCGCTTCTGATCCTCACCGCGACGCTGGCGCTTGGGCCAATGGCCCAGGCCGAAACCGCGACGGACGGGCACGATCATCATCATATGACCGAAGCCGAGAAGCTGATTTACGACGGCGTTTTCGAAGACAGCCAGATCCAGCCTCGCACCCTCTCCGACTGGGCCGGCGAGTGGCAGTCGGTCTATCCGCTGCTGAAAGATGGCACTCTGGACCCCGTCATGGAGGCAAAGGCCAAGACCGGCGACAAATCGGCCCAGGAATACCGGGCCTATTATGAAGTCGGCTATAAAACCGATGTCGATCGCATCAAGATCGAAGGCGACAGCGTGTCCTTTCACAGTGGCGACAAGGTCGCGAGCGGTACGTATGCCTCGGACGGGTACGAGATCCTGACCTATGAAGAGGGCGTCCGCGGCGTGCGCTACATCTTCAAGAAGACCGGCGGAGACGATGCTGCTCCGGCATGGATTCAGTTCTCGGACCATGCCATCGCGCCAAAGGCTTCAGGAAATTACCACCTGTATTGGGGCGAGGACCGCGCCAAGGTGCTGACCGAGCTGACGAACTGGCCGACCTATTATCCCGCAGCTCTGAGCGGCGGCGATATTGTGCATGAGATGCTGGCACATTGAATCGAAAGCGGGCGCCCCAGGGGCGCCCGCTCTTGTTTCGGCGCTGCGGCCTGTCAGCCCTTCAGGATCGAGCGCGGCAATTCCGCCGTTTCGCCAGCAGCTCTTCGATGCGGATCAACTGGTTATACTTGGCCAACCGGTCCGACCGCGACAGCGATCCGGTCTTGATCTGCCCGCAGTTCGTCGCGACCGCCAAATCGGCAATCGTGGCGTCCTCCGTCTCGCCCGACCGGTGGGACATGACATTGGTATACCGCGCCCGATGGGCCATATCGACGGCTTGCAGCGTCTCGGTCAGGGTGCCGATCTGGTTGACCTTGACGAGCATCGAGTTGGCGCAGCCCTTAGCGATCCCCTCGGCCAGACGGCGCGGGTTGGTCACGAAAAGGTCGTCGCCGACCAGCTGGACCTTGTTGCCCAGTGTATCCGTCAACAGCTTCCAGCCCGCCCAGTCGTCCTCGGAACAGCCATCCTCGATCGAGATGATCGGGTAGTCCGCCACCAGACGGGCAAGGTAATCGACATTCTTGGCGGGGGAGAGCGTCTTCTTCTCGCCCGCCATGACGTAATTGCCCTCGATGAAATATTCGGTCGAGGCGCAGTCCAGCGCGAGGCAGATGTCATCGCCGGGTTTGTAGCCGGCCTTCTCGATCGCCTTGAGGATGAAGTCCAGGGCCACGCGAGAGGATTTCAGGTTCGGCGCAAAGCCGCCCTCGTCGCCCACATTGGTGCCATGGCCCGCCGCCGACAGTTCCTTCTTCAGGGTGTGGAACACTTCCGACCCCATGCGGATCGCGTCGCGGATGTCTTCCGCACCGACCGGCATGATCATGAATTCCTGAATGTCGATCGGGTTGTCGGCATGTTCGCCGCCGTTGATGATGTTCATCATCGGCACCGGCAGGACACGGGCCGAGGTGCCGCCGACATAGCGGAACAAGGGCTGGCCGGTCACTTCCGCCGCCGCCTTGGCGACCGCAAGCGACACGCCGAGGATCGCATTCGCGCCAAGGCGCGACTTGTTCGGCGTGCCGTCCATCTCGATCATGGTCCGGTCGATGCCGACCTGTTCGGTGGCGTCAAAGCCCACGATCTCTTCCGCGATTTCGCCATTCACGGCAGCCACCGCCTCGAGCACACCCTTGCCCTTGTAGCGCGCCTTGTCCCCATCGCGCCGCTCATTCGCCTCATGCGCACCGGTCGAGGCACCCGAAGGCACCGCCGCGCGGCCCATCGCGCCGCTTTCGAGGGTGACGTCGACTTCGACCGTGGGGTTGCCGCGGCTGTCGAGGATTTCGCGGGCGTGGATGTCGATGATCGTACTCATGGTGACCTCACGGAGTGCTGGATTTGCCCCCGTTTAGCCCCCCTTTGGCCTGCAAGGAAAGCGCCGCCTTGCGCTTGCGTTCGCGGGCGAATGTGTAAAGGCCCGAGCCGACCACGATGGCCGAGCCGATCAGGGCATGCGCCTCGGCCGCTCGCCCAGGAAGATCACCCCCAGAGCCACGGCAAAGACCAGGCGGAATAGCGGAAGGGCGCTATGGCCGAGACCTCGCCGATGCGCATGGCGTGGACATGGCGAATAGGCGACCAGCCCGGTCAGCAGCGCACCGCCCAGGTTCAGGGCCGCGGGCAGCGCAGGGAGGATGAAGGCGTCGCCCTGCATGACCATCAGCAACACCCCCGCAGGAACCGTGGCGAAATAGCCCCAGGCCGAGACGCTGAACGTGCCGAGCGAGGGCTTCATCCGCCGCGTGGCCAGATCGCGCGCCGCCAGCGTGACGACGCAGAAGATCATCGCCACGCCCGCGATGTGAAAGCCGCCTTGCCAGGGCGACAGGATGACCAGCACGCCAAGAAAGCCGACGCTGACCGCCAGCCAGCGCCGCCAGCCGACGGATTCGCCCAGAAACAGCGCCGCGCCCAAGGTCACGATCAGCGGCGGCCTGCAGCAGGGCCGAGGCAGCGCGAGCGGCGCCAGCGCCAGTGCGATGATGTAGAAGAAGGCGGCCGAGGCCTCGCCCAGGTGCGCACGCAGCGCCGCCCTTCAGCGCCTCGATCGAGAACACCGCTCGCGCCCGACAGGCGATCAGCCGAAGACCATGTCCGGCGATGCCGTTGATGATCAGCACTTCCCGGGGGAAGATCGACCGTGGCACGTTTCAGAAACAGTCCTCACCGCGAATCCGCCATGGACAGAAGCATCCACAGCGCCGCCCGGCATTCTCGCCGATGCCGCCGAACCTGCCATTGTCATGCCGCCTCTCCTTGCACATGCGGCACACCGGCACAGCCCGCCTGCATATCGCCGGCGGCGGCGGACGGAACCCCATCCGCGACTCTCTGCGTCGGTTCGGACAAGTGGCGCTTGACCCTGCCGGGCGATAAGCCCGGGAAGGCAGGAGGCAATGATGCGCAGGGACAGGCTGGACAGTGCGGGGCTGCGATGCTTCTGGGGGTGCAACTGCTGCTGGCCTTCAACCAGATCGTCGTGAAGCTGGTGAATGCTGGCCTGCAGCCGGTGTTTTTCGCCGGGTTGCGCTCGGCCCTGGCGGTGGTCTGCCTTTGGCTCTGGCTGCGCGCGCGGCGCCGCCGCGGCTGCGGCGGGCGCATTTGGCAGGGCTTGCTGATCGGGCGTCTTCTCGGCGGAATTCCTGTTTTGTTCGTAGCGCTGGATCTGACACGGTGGGGGGGCCTGGTCATCATGTATTCCATGCCGGTCTGGTTCCGATCCTGGCCACATTTTCGGCGGGGCGAGCGGGTGACGCGCAACACGCCCTGGGCCTTCCCCTTGCCTTCGCGGGCTGCGCCTGGGCGATCCTGTCGCGCGCCCGGCGAGGGCGGCAGCCTGACGGCGATCTTTGCGCGCGGGGGCCCGGCCTGGGCTGGGCAGGCACGGCCTTTGTGGCGCGCCGCCCCGTGATCGGGCCAGGGGGCGGAAAATGCAGCTGTTCTGGAATGGTGCTGGGTCCGACCCGATTCTACTTCTGCCGCGCCGTTCTTTGCCCTGATCCGCGCCCTTCACCGACCCCATCTGGCGGACGGGTGTTTCAATCGCGGGGTGTGGTTCGCGATTCATTTCCTGGTTTGGCTGATGTCGTCTACCCTTCGGGACGGTGGATCCTTCTCTTCCTGACGCCGGGTCCTGTCGTCCTCCTGGGCGGGGCGCTGATGGGCGAGTTCGCTTTCGCGCAATCCTGGGGGGTTCGGCTGGTCGCGGCGGGGATGTGCTCATAACGGGCGCCGCGGGGCAGGTGGCGACGGACGCAGAATCGCGTCGGCCAGACGGATCGCCCCAGTTCACCCAAGGCATGAGGGTCGCCAAGGGCCGGATTTGGAAAAAGACCTGTTAGAAATCACTCCAAGTTGTCCACAGGGCTACCCACAAGATGTATGGCCACCCTGGTGTGGCCCGTTCCATCACGAAACCCGTTTAAGCAGGAAAATCTCCAGATGAACAAAAAAAGGGTTTGAACCTGCTCCCTTTTACGACAGTTTGACACGGCAGTCCGGCAAGACACTAAATCTAGTGCGGATGGCGACAGCAACGAAACGTTCCCTGGCGCCCGTATCATCGGCGCCAAACCCCTGACCACAAAGCGTGGCCCGGGCAGGTCGTTTTGTCCCTTCGCCACTGACGGGTCGGGCAAGAAATCAACCGGCGCGCCGAATGGCGGCCTGAGCGGAAGGGACAAGGGGTCATGAAGATCGAGCGCAAGTTCACCACCGAAGCAACCGGGGCCTATGGCGCCCTGGCCTTTTCGGTGACCACGTCGGAAATCCGCAACCCGGATGGCAAGACCGTGTTCAAGAATGACGCGGTGGAAGTGCCGGAAGGCTGGAGCCAGGTCGCCTCTGACGTGCTTGCGCAGAAATACTTCCGCAAGGGGGGGGTTCCAGCCATCCTGAAGAAAATGCGCGAAAAGGGCGTGCCGGCTTTCTGTGGCGCTCGGTCCCCGACGAGGATGCGCTGGCAAAACTGCCTGTGGATCAGCGCTTTGTCGGCGAAACCTCGGCCAAGCAGGTCTTTGACCGTTTGGCGGGCGCTTGGGCCTATTGGGGCGTGAAAGGTGGCTATTTCACCACCGACGCCGATGCCCGCGCCTATTACGACGAAATGCGCTTCATGCTGGCCCGCCAGATGGCCGCGCCGAACTCGCCCCAG
The DNA here is from genome assembly GCA_027382625.1 of Tetmemena sp. SeJ-2015. Lineage (NCBI taxonomy): Eukaryota > Ciliophora > Spirotrichea > Sporadotrichida > Oxytrichidae > Tetmemena > Tetmemena sp. SeJ-2015. Next base: position 197,301 of record JAJKFJ010020752.1, read on the forward strand.
TGGTTCAACACCGGCCTGCATTGGGCCTACGGCATCGACGGCCCGGCGCAGGCCATTTCTATGTCGATTACAAGACCGGCGCTGACCAAATCGAAGCGCCTATGAACATCCGCAGCCGCACGCCTGCTTCATCCAGTCGGTCAAGGATGATCTGGTCGGCGATGGCGGGATCATGGACCTCTGGGTGCGCGAGGCGCGTCTGTTCAAATACGGTTCCGGCACCGGCACCAACTTTTCCTCGCTGCGGGGCGAGGGCGAAAAGCTGTCGGGCGGCGGCAAAAATCCGGATGGGGTTTCCGGTGGGGCCGTCGGCCGGGGCATCAAATGGGCGGCACCCCGCGTCGGGCTGCCAAATGGGACTGCAATGGATCACCCGGATACGAAAGTTCATCAACGGAAGGTCACGAGGAAAAAAAGGGGCCCGCTGGGGGGGTCCAAAGGGGAGAAAAAAACTGAAGAATTTTCCGGCATTCGCCTGGGATGGCTCGTGAGCCCGGATCCCCCAAGAACCCGCGCTGAAGGCGGGATCCGGGGCGCCAAGAAGGGAAGACCCCCACACTACACAACCGCGTGCTCAATATGCGGGGGCAGGGGTATGTTTGATCGAATTCCCCACCTATGACGTCGATTGGGACTCCGAGGCCTACATCACTGTCTCGGGCCAGAACTCGAACAACTCGGTCCGCGTGACCGACGCCTTCCTGACCGCCGTTCGCGAGGACCTGCCCTGGGAGCTGGTGCGCCGCACCGATGGCAAGATCGCCAAGACCGTGCAGGCCCGCGACCTGTGGCAGCAGATCGGCCACGCCGCATGGGCCTGCGCCGATCCGGGCATCCAGTTCCACGACACGGTCAATGCCTGGCACACCTGCCCCGAAGACGGGCCGATCCGCGGGTCGAACCCCTGCTCGGAATACATGTTCCTTGACGACACGGCCTGCAACCTTGCGTCGATGAACCTGCTGACCTTTTTCAAGGACAACCGTTTCGACGCCGAGGCCTATATCCACGCCACCCGTCTTTGGACCGTGACGCTGGAAATTTCGGTGATGATGGCGCAGTTCCCGTCCAAGGAAATCGCCCAGCTGTCCTATGACTTCCGCACCCTCGGCCTTGGCTATGCCAATATCGGCGGTCTCTTGATGAACATGGGGCTGGGTTACGATTCGGTTCAGGGCCGGGCGCTCTGCGGCGCGCTGACCGCAATCATGACCGGCGTGGCCTATGCCACTTCGGCTGAGATGGCGCAGGAGCTGGGCCCGTTCCCCGGCTATGCCCGCAATCGCGAGCATATGCTGCGGGTGATCCGCAACCACCGCGCCGCCGCCTGGGGCAAGACCGAAGGGTATGAGGCGCTGAACGTGAACCCGGTCGCGCTGGACCAGGTGAACTGCCCCGACGAAACCCTTGTGGCGCTGTCGAAATCCATCTGGGACGAGGCGCTGGCCCTTGGCGAGAAATACGGCTACCGCAACGCCCAGACGACCGTGATTGCCCCCACCGGCACCATCGGTCTTGTCATGGATTGCGACACCACCGGCATCCCCAGCCCGACTTCGCCTGGTGAGTTCAAGAAGCTGGCTGTGGCGGTTACTTTCAAGATCAATCAACCAATCCGTTCCGGCGTCTTTGGAAAAAGCTGGTTACCCCGCCTTCAGGTTTTCCGAAGATGTGGCTTATGCCGGGGGGCCACGCCTCGTGGCGCAGGCGCCGGGGGGATAACCACACCGCGCTGATCGGCCACGGCTTCGGCCCCGCGAGATTCGAGAAGGTCGAAGGCAGCCCTTCCGACCGCCTTCGACATCCGCTTCGTGTTCAACCAGTGGACGCTGGGGCCGAGTTTCTGCACCGGAACCCTTGGCATCCGCCGAGAAGCTGAACGGGCCCGACCTTCATCTGCTGCGCCACCCTTTGGTTTTACCAAGCCCAGATCGAGCCGCCAAGACCATGTCTGCGGGACGATGACGCTGGAAGGCGCGCCCTTCCTGAAGCCGGAACATTATTCGGTCTTCGATTGCGCCAACCCCTGCGGCAAGACGGGCAAGCGCTATCTGTCGGTCGACAGCCACATCTACATGATGGCTGCGGCGCAAAGCTTCATCTCGGGCGCGATTTCCAAGACGATCAACATGCCGAACTCGGCCCGATCTCTGAAACCCTGGCGGCTTACGAGCTGTCCTGGTCGCTGGGATCAAGGCCAAGCGCTTACGCGACGGTCGAAACTGTCCACCGTGGCCCGCGTGTGAGGATGACGAAGAGGCCGAAGAAATCCTCGCCACCGGTCCGGCGCAGGAAAAGGCCCGGTATGCGAAAAGTCGTCGAAAAGGGGTATCTAAGGGGACATCGTCGCACGCGAAAAGCTCCGACGGGGCAAGGGCTTTTAAAAGGGCATCGTCGGGGCACAAGGTCTATCTGGGGACCGGGAAATTTCGGGGGGCCGCTGGCGAGATCTTCATCACATGCACAAGGAAGGCGCTGGCTTCCGCGCGATGATGAACAACTTTGCCATCGCTCCCCTCGGCTCATAGGGTCCGCTGGGGAATTGTCGAGGCCTTCACCTTCACCCGTTTTGAACCCCGGGCATGGTGCAGGGCAATGACAGCAGCAAGAACGCGACCTCGATCCTTGACTACATCTTCCGCGAACTGGCGATCAGCTATCTGGACCGCACCGACCTTGCGCATGTCGGCCCAAGGGCCCTGCCCTTTTACGACCTCGGTGCGGCGAGAGGAAGGCAAGGAATGTCGGGAAGTCAGCGAGGCGGGGCACCAAATGTCGAGTGTGAAGTCGATTCCTCGACCCCGGGATCTGCGCAAAAGCCTGCCGCAGGGCTGATGGTGTCAAGGGGTGGAATCGCGGATGGGGGACCGGCGCTGGCCACCGGCACCGATGCCCCCCAGGCGGAATGTTTGTGCCCGGAAAAAGCCGCAGTGTGGCCCTTTCGGGCGGGCAGTCTCGCGTTTTGGCCGCAATGCCGGGGGCGGGCCCCAAAATGCGGGTTTTTTACCGGGGACAGCTGCTCGGATTGCGGCAATTACACTTTGGTCCGCAACGGCACCTGCATGAAGTGCAACACCTGCGGCTCGACCACCGGGTGCAGCTGATCAGATCCAGTCTATGCAAAGGGGGCGGCAGGAGCGATCTTGCCGCCCTTTTCGTTCCCCCTTCATCTTGGCCCAGTTATCCCGCAGGGGTCCGGGGGTATGAAACGCGCGGCGGCCTGCCAATGGCACTGCGCAGGCATGGAAATCCCCACCCGCGCGGGCCGCTTCTGATTTCCCGTCTGGTCCTGCCGCCTATAGTCCGCCTTGCGCCGACGAAGCGCCGCCTTTGCGGGAACGCTGGCCCTTTGACCGGAAAGACCACCCGTGACGAAACCACCTGCCTTCGGGCCGCCGCGGCCAAGCGCCCGACCTTGCCGCCTGGGCAAGATCAAGAACCGCCGTCCGGACCGGCTGGCTGTGGCTGACCTGATCGCGGGCTGTGGCGCGGGGGCGGGTATTTTTCCAGCGAAACCACGGCTCCCGTCCGTTATGACACGGCCAGCGTCGAAAAAGGCGCGCTGACGGTGACGGTCGTCGCCACCGGCACGGTGCAGCCGACGACCCAGGTCGATATTTCCTCGGAACTGTCCGGCACGCTTCTGTCGGTCGATGTCGATTTCAACGATGAGGTGACCGAAGGCCAGGTTCTGGCCAGGCTCGATGACACCAAGCTCAAGGCCCAGGTGTCGAATGCCGAAGCGCAATTGATCGCGGCGCGGGCAAAGCTCGCCTCGGCCCAAGCGACCGTCAGCGAAACGGCGGATGCATTGGAAAGCGCCTCGGCGCTGGGGCAAGCGCGGGTTGTCGACCGCAGTGTCATTATCTCGGCCAAGGCGGCGCAGACCGGGCCCCTGGCGGCGGTGGACTCGGGCCCCGGCCGATGTGACCCTGGCCGAGGCCAATCTCGCGCTGCAAAAGGCCGATCTGGAAAAGGCCGAGATCCGCTCTCCCATCAAGGGGATCGTGCTGAACCGCGCGGCGGAAAAGGGCCAGATCGTCGCCGCCACGCTGAATGCGCCGGTCCTCTTCACCTTGGCCGAAGACCTTGCCCGGATGGACCTTCAGGTCTCGGTCGACGAGGCCGATATCGGCCGCGTCGCCGTTGGTCAGAAGGCCACCTTCACCGTCGATGCCTATCCGGGCCAGAGGTTCGAGGCGGTGATCACCAGCCTGCGCTATGCGCCGGATGATACCGAGGGCGTGGTGACCTATACCGCCGTTCTCAGCGTGGCGAATGACAGGCTGCTTCTCCGCCCCGGCATGACCGCGACGGCAACGATCACCGTGGCGGAACAAGGCGACGTGCTGCTGGTCCCCACCGCCGCGCTGCGCTATGCGCCCCCGGCGACCGAAAGCGCCAGCCGGTCAGGCAGCGGGCTTCTGGGCTATATCCTGCCGGCGCGGCCGTCGCAGGGCGGCAATCGCGGGCGCGGCGAATGGCTCGGGTCTCTATGTGCTGAAAGGCGGCGTGCCGATGCGGGTCAAGGTCACCCCCGGCGCGACCGATGGCAGCAAGATCGCCGTGTCCTCGGACGAGCTGTCCGAAGGCGATGAAGTCATCCTGTCGCAAAGCACGGGCGGCTAGGCGATGGATGCGCCGCTGATCGAGTTCCGCGCCGTCTCGCGGCTTTACGGCGAGGGCGAGGCGCTGGTGCGCGCGCTCGACGCGGTGATCTGGTGATCCGCAGGGCGAGTTCGTTGGCGATCATGGGCCCATCCGGTTCAGGCAAGTCGACGGCGATGAACCTCATCGCTGTCTCGACCGGCCAAGCGCGGGCGACTATCTGTTCGAGGGCGTGCCGGTGCAGGGGCTTGCCGCCGATGCGCTGGCGCTGCTGCGGCGGCATTATCTGGGCTTCGTCTTTCAGGGCTTCAACCTGCTGCGCGCACTTCGCGCAGGAGAATGTGGAACTGCCGCTGATCTACAAGGGATGCCAGCGGCAGAGCGCAGCGCAAGGGCGCGGCAGCGCTGGCGCAGGTCGGTCTACAAGGGCGCGAGCATCACCAGCCCTCGCAGCTTTCGGGCGGGCAACAGCAGCGTGTCGCCATCGCGCGGCGCTGGCGGGCGATCCGATGTGATCCTGGCCGATGAACCCACCGGCAATCTCGACAGCCAGCGCAGCCATGAGATTCTGACCCTGCTGCAAGAACTGAACCGCCGCCAGGGCATCACCATCGTCATGGTCACGCATGAAGAGGACATCGCCGCCTATGCGCGGCGGCTGGTCGTGTTCACCGATGGCAGGATCGTCAGCGACACGCCGACGGCTCAGGAGGGCGCGGCATGATCCTGGAAGCGGTGCGTCTGGCCCTGCGGTCAATCTTCCGCAACAAGCTGCGCTCCTTTCTGACCGTGCTGGGCGTGGTGATCGGCGTTGCCGCCGTGATCGCGATGGTCACGGTCGGGCAGGGGTCATCGGCCCAGGTCTCGGCCAGCGTCGAAAGCCTGGGCTCCGACATCGTGTGCTGCGGCCCGGCCAGCGCGGCTTTGGCCCGCCGTCGGGCGCACGCCGACCCGGCGCTTTACCCTGCGCGACGCCCGATGCCGTGGCGACGCTGCCCGTCGCGCGGCGGTGGCGCCGATTTCCACCGCCTCGGCACGGTGGTCTTTGGCAATGCCAATACACGACCTCGATCACCGGCTCGACCGAAGCCTGGCGGAAGTGTCGAACTGGTCCTTTGCGGCGGGCGCAATTTCAGCGCCTCCGAGGTCCGCGCGGGGGCGGCGGTCTGCCTGATCGGGCAGACGGTGCGGGCGAATCTGTTCGGGGCGGGCGATCCGGTTGGCCACAGATCCGGGTCAAGCAGATTTCCTGCGAGGTGGTCGGGCTTCTGGAGTCCAAGGGCGCGGGCAGTTTCGGGCAGGATCAGGACGATCTGGTGGTCATGCCGGTGCGGCTGGTGCAGCGGCGGCTGAACGGGGACGAGGATGTGAACTCGATCCAGATCGCGCTGCAAAAGGGCGGCGACACGGCGGCGGCGATCCTTCAGATCCAGGACCTGATGCGCGAGCGGCGCAAGATAGGGCTGGGCGAGGCCGAGACTTCTCGGTCACCGACATGAAGGAAAGTGGCCTCGATGCTGAACTCGGTCAATTCGGTGCTGTCGGGGATGCTGTCCTCGGTCGCGGCGGTCAGCCTGCTGGTGGGCGGGATCGGGATCATGAACATCATGCTGGTTTCGGTGACCGAACGGACGCGCGAGATCGGCATAAGACTGGCGATCGGGGCGACGGCGCAGGTGCTGACGCCAATTCTGGTCGAGGCGGTGGTCCTGTCGCTGCTGGCGCGTGTGGGGTCGTGTCGGGCTGGCCTGGCTTGGGGCGCGGGCGGTCATGTGCCCTCCTTCACCCGGACCTGGTCGTGGCCATGGCCTTCGCCTTCTCGGCGGTGGTGGGCGTGGTTTTCGGATACTTCCCGCCGGCGCGCGGCGCGGCTGGACCCGATCGAGGCCTGCGCCACCAGTGATGTCCCACGCGGGGACAGGGCTTTGATCAAGTGATTTCAAAGGGTTGACCTTGCAGAATTAACCTTTGGCAAGGTTTGCCTCAGCCGTTGAACCGCAGACGCAGGCATGCGATAGCCCGGCTCGGTCAGGCCCTTGGGCGCTTTCGGAAAGGGTGCGGCACCCTGCACGGCCCGCACCGCCGCGCGATCCAGCGCGGCTGAGCCGGAGGATGCGGTGACGGTGACGCCAAGCAGCGCGCCCGAAGGGGCGACGGTCAGTTGCAGTTTCACCGTGCCCGAAGCGCCGCCGCCCTCGGACGGGTAGGTTTGCCGCCGCTCGACCCGCGCCTGAACCTTGGCGCCCCAGGTCGCCTTCAGATCGGCGATCTCGGATTTCGACAGACCGGCCCCGGCGCTGCCACCCTGTCCGGCGCTTGTCCCCTTGCCCGTGCCCGACGCTTGGCGGCGGGCGGGCGGGCGCGGGGGCGGCGGCGCTTTCGCCGGTTTCCGGCAGGTTTCTTCGCGGGTTCTTTGGTCTTCGGTGCGGGAACGGGCCCGGCCTCGGCTTTGGCGTGACGGCGCCTTTCGACGGGCGCGGGGGGCGGCAGGTCGCCGACCGGCGGGTTCGGGATCCAGCAGGCGATACGGGGCGGCAGGCCGTCCGCCGGGGGTGCGGGCTGTGACGGCGAGGTGAGCTGGGGGCGAGGTCTTCCGCCATGGCCGGGGCCAGCGCTTGCAGATCAAGGACCGGGGCGTGTGGTGGCGTCGCGGGCAGAAGGTCGGCCTGGCTCACGATCTCGACCGTCATGGCGGTGGCGGCAGGCAGGCTGTGCAGCGCATGGCCTCTTCGCCCGCGAGCCGAGACCGAGAAGGTGCCGCAATGGCCAGGGCCCAGCGCGCTGGCATGAGCAGCCCGACGAGGCCAGTGCCGCCCAGGCCGGCGCGGCGGCGGGTCCGGGTTTCGGTGCGGATTGCGGGATCGGGCCGGGCAGGGCGGCAAGGGGGGCAGCGTGCGGGCGGGACAGGGCGCAACCGCGCAGGGGCCGGGGCGGGCGGAACGATCCGCCCGGAAATGCCCTTTGCCCAAGTCTGGCTCATCCGCCTTGCCCCCGCGATACCGCCCCGTGCCTGCGCTGCCGGGCGACGCTTGTCAAGCGGCGGGCGGGGCGGGTTGCGGCTGATCTTGCGGTCTGGGCGGGATCAGCGGGGCGACAGAGGCGACCGTCTCGCGCCCGAGGGCGGCACCCATCTCGGTCAGGACCAGCATTGCGCCTCGCGCCGGACCAGCCCGTCATCCAAGGCGCGCAGCACCACGTTGCGGATCTGGCGGCGCGGCCAGCGCAGATGGCTTTCCAGCGCGGTGATGGCGTTTTCCTCGTCGACCCGCGGCCCCCCGGCATGGCTGTGCAGATGGGTCACCAGCGTGCGGCAGGCAAAGGCAAGGCGGTCATTGCGGCGACGCAGCAGCGTGGCGATCACGCCCTTGCCGGGGGCCGCCACCAGCGCCAGCGCGAAGAAGGCCCCGGTCATCAGCGCCATCGTGCCGCCGATCGACACATCCAGCGCCAGCGCCGCCTGCTGGCCCGCAAGCGCCGACGCCATGCCGATCAGCGCGGCGAGCGTGACCATGACCGCAAGGCTTTGGGTCAGAAGATAGGCGGTGGCGGGCGGGACGATAACGAAAGCGACAAACAGGATCGCGCCCACCGCATCGAAGGCGGCCACGGCGGTGGCCGAGGTCAGGGCGAAAAGGCCGCCCAGCACGAGACCGGGGCGCAGGCCCTGCAAGGCGGCGAAATCCGGGTCGAAAACCGCAAGTTTCAGCGGCTTCCAGAACAGCAGGACGAAGGCCAGGTTCAATCAGCGAAGACCGTCAGGCTGATGACGGCATTTGGAATGTCCATCCCCGGCGATCGGGGTCGTGTCAAGCCGACAAAGGGCGATCTCGCCAGAAGCACGGTATCGGTATCAAGATGGATGTCACGGGCGTAAAGGTTGATGATCAGCACCCCGCGGCAAAAAGCGTGGGGAAGACAAGTCCATGGCCGCATCATTGTCAGACGGCGGGTGCGGGTCAGCGCCTCGATCAGCAGCACGGTCAGAAGGCCCGCCGCAGCCGCCCCGGCGATCTGGATCGGTCCGGAGATATAGCCGGTCGCCAGCCAGGTCAGCGCGATGCCGAAGACGATGGCATGGCTGATCGCATCGGTCATCAAGGACGAGCCGCGCAGCACAAGAAAGCAGCCGGGCAGCGCGGCGGCCAGCGCGACCAGAAGCCCGGTCAGCAGGATCATCGCATCCGGGTTGGCGAAGAAGGCGGTCATGCGCGCCTCCGGGACCAGGCCGCGGCCCGCGGGGCGAAGAGGATCGACAGCAAGACCAGCCCCGCCGCGACCAGCACGATCACCGGGCCGGTGGCCAGGCCGCGCGCGGTCGAGGACAGAAGCGCCCCTTTGAAACGCCCGCCCCCGCGCCCAGAAGGGCGGAAAGGAGGACCATGGGCAAAAAGCCCCTCGACCCATTGCCGGGCGGCGACGGAGGGGCGATCAGAAGCGCGACCATCAGGACGACGCCGACCACCTGAAGCCCCGCGACGATGGCGATGGCCCGGTCACGGCGGCCAGAAGGCTTTCCATCGCGGCAACCGGGCGGCCGAGGCGCGCGGGCATAATCACGGTCGAAAGCGCGAAGTTTGAGGTCCTTCCAGAAGGTTGCAGGATCAGCAGCACCAGCGCGGAAAGGCGGAAAGCAGCGTCACGTCCGAGGCCAGCATAGCGGCGGCCTGCCCGAAGAGGAAACTCGACACCCCGGCCTGCGCCGCGCCCCCCGAATGCTGGATATGGCTGAGAAGGACGACGCCGAGCGCGAAGAAGGTCGACAGGATGATTCCCATGGCGGCATCGGGCTTGATGCGGGTGAAGCGCAGGATGAGCTGGATCAGCCCGGCGGCGATCAGGCCCGCGATCAGGGCGCCAGTCAGCAGGGCAGGCAGGCTGCGTTCCTGCGCCACGAGAAAGCCGATGCAGATGCCGGGCAGGGCGGCGTGGGACAAGACATCCCCCCTCAGGCTTGCTGCGCGGACGCAAAGGGCCAAGCGCGCCCGCCAGCGCGCCCAGAAGCGCCGTGCCAAGCGCGACGGTCAGAAGCGGGCTCATCGCCATGCCCTCATGGCCCAGGCCGTGATCGGCCGGGTCAAGCACCCCCAGTTGCCCGCCATAGGCGGGGCGCAGATTGTCGCGCGTGTTAGGTGGTGGCGACCGGGCCCTGCGCCACGACGCGGCGGTTTGAGCATGATCAGCCAGTCGAACCAGGTTTGACAGTGGAAAGATCATGATGGACGACCACGACGGTCTTCCCCTGGTCGCGAGGCGCTGAAGGATCGCGATGATCGCCGCCTCGGTCGTTGGCATCGACCCCGGCCATCGGCTCGTCCAGGAAGTAAAGGTCGGCCTCCTGCACCAGGGCGCGGGCAATGAAGACGCGCTGCTGCTGGCCGCCCGACAATTGGCCGTTTTGGGCGGTCGGCATAGTCGAGCATGCCGAGGTCGGCCAGCGCCTTGAGCGCTTTTTCCCGCTGGGCCCCGGGCGGGGCGGCGGAACAGGCCCAGGCGGCCGTAAAGCCCCATGTGACGACGTCGATCACGGTGGTGGGGAAATCCCAGTCAACGGTCGAGCGTTGCGGAACATAGCCGACGCGCGCCCGCGCCTGGGCCAGGGGTTGGCCGAAAAAGCGGATATGGCCAGCAGCGGGGCGGAAAAGGCGAGGCAGGATTTCAGGAAGTGCTTTTGCCCGAGCCGTTCGGGCCGACGATGGCGGCCATCACGCCGGGGGGAATGTCGATATCGGCATCCAGCAGCACCGGCGCGCCGCCATAGCCGACGGTCAGATCCTCGACATGCAGGGCGAGGTGGGGTTCGTGCAGGGGGTCGGGGTGGTCATGCTCAGCCCTCGGGCCAGGGGCGGGGGCCGCCCAGCGATTCCGTGATCACCGTGACATTGTGGCGGATCATGCCGATATAGCTGCCATCTTCGCTGCCCTCGGCCCCCATCGAATCGGAATAGAGCTGGCCGCCGATCTTCACATCGCCGCCCTTGGCGCGACGGCCTGCAACAGCGCCTCGATGGTGCGCGGGTTGACCCATGCTTTCGACGAAGACGGCGGGTACGCCGGCCGAAACGACCGTATCGGCCACGGCGTCCGATATCGGCGATGGCGGCTTCGGATTTGGTGGAAATGCCTGGATCGCCGCGACCTGCATGTCGAAGGCGCGGCCGAAATAGGCGAAGGCGTCATGGGCGGTGACAAGGTGCGGTGGCCCGAAGGAATGGTGGCCAGCGAGGCCCCGGCCCAATCGTCCAGCCTCTGGATCTGCGTCTCGACCGCGCGGCATTGGGGCGATGGACCGGCGCAATCGGGCCGGGCTCGGTGATGGCGGCGGCGATCACCGGACCGTACCTTTCCAGGCCCGGGTCCATCCAGACATGCGGGTCGGCAGATCCTTGGCGGTCAGGCGGGGGTCTTCCGGCACGGCGCCTTCCGAAACCGCCACTGTGGGGCGGCTTTGGCCCAGCTTGGCCAGAACCTCGCCCAACTGCCCCTCGAGATGCAGCCGCCATAGAGGATGATCTCGGCCCCCTGCAAGGCGCGCAGGTCGGAGGGCGCGGGCGAGAAGAGATGCGGGTCGGTGCCCGGCCCCATCAGGGTCGCGACCTGGGTACAATCGCCGCCGACCTGCGCCGCGATATCGCCGATCATGCCGACCGTGGCGAGGACCTGAAGCGGCTCTTGCGCCGCAAGCGGCGTGGCGAGAACGGTGGAAAGCGAAAGGGCGGCGAGAAGCGAAAGGGGGCGGTGCGGGATCATGCCGGGCTTTTCTTTTCAGTTGCAGGGACAGGTTACATGCAGATGAGAAGCATTTGCAAGTAGCTTCGCTGTGACCGGCCTTGCAAGCCAGATTCGCATCTGCGGGTTTTCAGTTGCGAATGCCTGTGCTAGAAACACCTATGAGAATTCGAGCCGACAAGACCGAGAGAATGACCCAGGCGCTGCGCGATGGCGGCGTACGGGTGACGCGCCAGCGCGAGGCGCTGCTGCGGGTGCTGACCGAAGCCGCCGACCACCCTGACGCGGCGGAATTGCATCGCCGGGCCAAGGGCATAGACGACACCGTCTCGCTGGCCACGGTCTACCGCACCCTGTCCGTGCTGGAGCGGGAAGGCGTGGTGCAGCGCCATTCCTTCGAATCCGGCGGGGCGCGGTTCGAGGTCGCCGACCGCTCGCATCACGACCATATCGTCGATGTCGATACCGGCGCGATCATCGAGTTTCACAATGACCGGATCGAGGAATTGCAGCGCCAGATCGCGGCGGAGATGGGATATGAGATCGTCCATCACCGGATGGAGTTGTATTGCCGCAAGAAATAGGGGCGCCGCCGACGCCCCCGCCAGAGGCGGAGCTTGCCACAGCAGATAAGCCTCAGGGCGTAAGGGCCTGTTCCGGCAAGAGTTCCGCGATTTCGCGGCGGAAGGGCAGCACGTCGCCGGGCAGGCCGTCATCTGGCGCATCCAGAGCCTCGGCCCAGGCGCGGCCAGCATAGGTGGCCCAGGCGATCGGTCCGGGGGCGGCGCAATCGCCGATCCTTTGCAGGGTCTTGATGCCCGCGCCTTGCCAGTCAAGCGCCATGGCCTGATGCCAGAGCCCGTCATTGGGGCTGCGGGAGGTGACATAAACCAGCGCCTCGGCGGGGAGGGTGGAGGTGGCGCCGGTCCAGGTGCAACCAGGGGGACCTCGGACGCGCCGATGGCTTCGGGGGCCTTGGAGGTGTGGACCGTGACGCCGATTTCCAGCAGGCGGCGCATGATGCGGGCCTGTTCCAGCGTGTTGTCGGCCCATTCCGCCACCTTTACGGCGGGCGGGCATGAAATCCACAGTGCAACCCGCGCCACCAGCACTTCGGCCAGGACCGAGCCCATGTAGAAATGATCGTCGTCATAGAGGGCGACACGCTTGCCCTGCGGCAGATGGCCGGACATCAGGTCATCGGGGGTAAAGACCGGCATGGCCGGATCGGTCGGGATCGGTGCCAGGTGCAGGCGGGCGACGGCATCCCTGCGCCATGTCGCCCCGGTCGCGATGGCGAAATGCTGGGCGTCGAGCGACAGCAGGTCTTCGGCGGTCAGGGTAGACTCGCGGTAGATCTGGACATTGGCCAGCGGCAGCAACTGGCCGGTGCGATAGTCGGCGACGCGCCCCAGGCCGAGAGCCGGGCAGGGCGCGTTCCTTGCTGACCCGGCGCCCAGCGTGGAAGAGGCTTCGGCCAGCGTCACCCGATAGCCGCGTTGGCGGCTGCGGCGCTTCCAAGCCCGAAGGGCCGGCGCCGACGATCAGACAGCTCCGACGCTCCCTTGGGGTGCATCCTTTCGGGATGCCAGCCCTTGCGCCATTCCTCCATAAAGGCGGTGTTCTGGGTGCAGCGGCTGATACCTTGGGTCATGTCGCCCGAGACGCAGATATTGCAGCCGATACATTCGCGGATATCCTCGAACCGACCCTCTGCGATCTTCTTCGGCAGGAACGGATCGGCGATCGAGGGCCGCGCCGCGCCGATGAAATCCAGAATGCCCGAACGGATTTGCCGCACCATCGCATCGGGCGAGGTGAAGCGACCGACCCCCACCACGGGTTTCGCCGTCAGCGCCTTGATCGCCGCGACCAGGTCTTCCTGCGCGGCTTCGGGGGTGAAACGCGAGGTGCCCGAGCAAGCCTCCCATGTGCCCTGGGCAAGATCCCAGAGGTCGGGCATGTCGCCCTGCATGGCGATGAAATCGCGCAAATTCCGGGATTGGAAAAGCCGAAAGCCCCGCCCTCGTGCAATGAAAGCCGCAGCGAGAGGGCGAGTTCGCCCTTGGTCTCTTCGCGCGCGTCCTCGACGATCTCGCGCAGAAAACGGGCACGGTTTTCCAAGCTGCCGCCGTATTCGTCGGTGCGGTGGTTGGTGGCGCGGCTCAGGAAATGTTGCAGGATGCCAAAGCCATGCGCGCCGTAAAGGCAGATGAGGTCAAACCCCGCGTCTTGGCTGCGGCGAAAGGCGTTGCGGAACCAGCGGCGCAGGTCCCGGATATCCTGTTTGTCCATCGTGCGGGCCTGCACGGGGTCCGAGGTAAAGGTCAGGATCGGCCCGCCCGACACCGCAAGCGGCACTTCGCGGCTGTAAAGGTTCGGCCCGTTGATACCGGAATAGGCAAGCTGGATGCCCGCCAGCGCCCCGTGGCTTTTCATCGCCTCGGCCATGCGGGCCAAAGCGGGAATGTCGCGGTCGTCCCACAGGTGCTGTTCGATAAAGGGCGTGATTTCCGATGTGGGGTGAATCTCGGTCTGTTCGGTGAAGATCACGCCCCAGCCGCCCTCGGCCTTGGTGCGCCGCATCTCGACCACGGCCGAGGGGTCACGGTAGCCGCCGCCGTTGCAATGGGGCACCTGATAAAAGCGGTTCTTTGCGGTCTTGGGGCCGATCTGCATGGGGGTGAACAGAAGGTCATGGGCGGGGGCGCGCATCTAGATCAGCCTCAGGTCAGCGGATTGGGTGGACAGGCGCGCCGGGTCGCGCGGGGGCAGTTCGGCGATCAGCAGGGTCGGGGTCTCGCCCGCCTGGGCCAGTACCTCGCCCTGCGGCCCGGTGATCAGGCTGCCGCCGAGATAGGCCAGATCGCCCTCGGTGCCGCAGAAATTGGCGTAGACGATGGCGAGGCCATGGTTCGCGGCCATGGCGGGAATGGTGTGGCGGATGACATGGGTGAAGGGCTGCATATTGGCGGTGGGGCACAGGATGACACGCACGCCCCGGTCGGCCAACATCTTCACATGCGGTGCGAACTCCACGTCGTAACAAATCAGAAGTGCTGCGTTTCGCCGTTTCAGTGAAAACGTCGCATATTGGTCGCCCGGGGCGAAAAAGCGCCCTCTCGCGCGGGCCGAAAAGCTGGATCTTGCGGTAATGGGCAAGCGTTTCGCCCTGGGGGCCAAAGGCGATGGCGCTGTTGTAAAGGCAGGCGCCGTCGCGTTCGGCATAGCCCGTCACAAGGGCGCAGCCCGTTGCGCGGGCGGCGTCCGCCAGACGGGCCAGCGGGGCGCTGTCGCGGGTCAGGCTCTTTTTTGCCATATCGGGCTGGTTATAGCCCGGCAGCCACAACTCCGGCAGGACCAGCACCGACGCATCCAGGGCCGCAGCCGCGCGCAGGGCGCGTTCGGCCTGGTCGACGGCGTCGTCGATGTCGGACAGCGGCGAGACGCCCTGCCACAGCGCCAGTTTCATGGTCATACCCCCGGTGTTGGCCCGTTCAGGCTATTTCAGTTAGATTGAGGGGTATATACCCCCGGAGAGGTATCATGCAGCCCCCGCCCGAGAGTTCAGAGTCAAAGCTTGCCACGGCCATTGCCGAATTGGGCGGCCCCGGCTTCCCGGCGGCTTTTGCGGGCTGGCTGCAAACCCTGGCCGGGCCGGACAACCTGATCCTTCTGGCCTTCCGCGATGCCGGGCCGCCCGAACTTCTGTACCGGCACAGCCGCGCGCCGCAGGTGTTTTCGCGGCTGGGAAAGCGAGTATCTGGCCGGGGCCTATCTGCTGGACCCCTATCACGGTCTGCATCGGCGGGGGGCCGAGACCGGGCTTTACCGGCTGCGCGACATCGCGCCGACGCTTTTCAGCGCAGCCGCTATTTCACCGATTACTACCGGCAGACCACGCTGATCGACGAACTGGCCTTTCTGGTTCGCCCGGCGCCGGGCGTGTCGCTGACCCTGTGCCTTGGCGCGCGGCCCGTGTCGGGCAGGCCCTTACACGCCCCGCGAGATCGGGATTGTGCAGACCAGCCCCGGTCGTGGATCGCGCTGGCGGCGCGGCATTGGTCGGGACTTGCGGCCCGCGCGGGGATGCCCGGCGACGTGACCGGCGATGTGAACGGGCGCTTGCTGCGCGGTCTGGCGGGCCAGGGCATCGCGCTGACGCCGCGCCAGGCCGAGGTCGCGCTGCTGATGCTGAGCCATCCGGCGCCGATCGGACTGCGGCTGGGTTCGCGCCCAGACGGTCAAGGTCTTCCGCGCCAGCTTTACGCCCGCTGCGGCTGACGAGCCAGGCCGAGCTTTTCGCGCTATGCTGCCGCTTCTGCCGCGACGGGTAGGTCCTTGACAGCCCCTCCGGCGCATGGCGGCCTAGATTCCTTGACCAGCCGCAGGCGTCATAGATCGCGGCATGGTGTGCGGGCTTCGACCGCATCGCCGATGCGATAGAGGCGAAAGCCATGCGGACCCCTGCCTTCAGGCTGGGGTTGCCCCGCGATCAGCGCGTCGTAATCCACTGCGCCAAGATTTTCCGACAGCGGCTTCAATTCGAAATACAGGTCCGCATTCGGGGCGGTGCCATGGTTCACGACGATCTGGTCGAAGCTGCGCGTCTCGCTGCGGTCCAACAGATAGTCCGACCCGACCACCGCGGTCAGCTGGTTGCCCTCGGGCCGCACCGCATTCAGGCGATAGGTCACGGTGAAGCGCGTCTTGCCGAATTGCAGCGCCCGCATATAGGGGACAAGGTTCATTGCCATGACCTCGGGCGCAAAGCTGCGGTCGGGGGTCATCACCTCGACGCTGGCGCCGGAAGCGGCAAGGACCTCGGTCGCCTGCAGGGCCGCATGATCGCCCGCGTCGTCGTAAAGCAGGACATTCTGCCCAGGGCGCACATCGCCCGACAGGATGTCCCAGGCGGTGACGACCCGATCCGCGCCGGAGGCCAGGTCGGGCAGTTGCGGCATAGCCGCCCGTGGCGATGATCACCACATCCGGCTTTTCGGCCAGAACATCCGACGCCTCGGCAAAGGTGTTGAAGCGGAACTCCACCCCCCGCGCCGCGCATTGCGCCATGCGCCAGTCGATGATGCCGATCATTTCCGCCGCGCTGCTTTGACGCGGTCAGGCGACTGCCGCCGGCTGTCGGCGACCTCGAACACACGTCACCGATGCCGCGCGCCGCCGCGACGCGGGCGGCCTCAAGTCCGGCGGGCCAGCGCCGACACCACGACCCTCTTCTTCACGTCAGCGGGGCGATGTCATGGGCATCGTCTCTTCGCGGCCCGTGGCGGGATTGTGCAGGCAAAGCGCCATGCCGCCCTGATAGATGCGGTCCAGACAGTAGGTCGCGCCGACGCAGGGCCGGATCTCGTGTTCGCGGCCCTCCGAGAGTTTGCGCACGATATGCGGGTCGGCCATATGCGCCCGCGTCATGCCGACCATGTCAAGAGGCCATTGGGCGACGGCGTGGCGTGCCGTGGCCACATCGGGGATGCGGGCGGCGTGGAAAGGTGGCAGGCCGACCTCGGCGCGGATGCGGCCCGCAAGGTCCAGATGCGGAGCCGACCGCATTCCCTGAATCGGGATCACATCGGTCATCGCCGCATCGGTGTGGATACGCCCCTTGATGATGTTGACGAAATCGACAAGGCCCGATGGGCCCTTTACGCCGGCATTGGACGCCTTTCGACCGGATCGCCCGCCTCGGCCTCATCCGCCACATAGCGCATTCCCATCAGGAAGCCGGGACCAACGCGCTTGCGGCAGGCTTCCAGCACCTCGAAGGCAAAGCGCAGGCGGTTGTCGAGGGAGGAGGCGTCATAGGGCCTTCGGGCATGGCATTCGTCAGCGGGCTGATGAAATTGTCCATCAAATGCCCGTAACATTCGAACTCCACCCCATCGAGTCCGGCGACTTTCATCCGTTCTGCGGCATCGGCATAGTCCTGGATGACGCGGGCGATATCCCAATCCTCGGCCACTTTCGGGAAGGCGCGGTGGGCGGGTTCGCGCGCGGGGCCAGCGCCCAGGACGGGCAGCCAATCGCCCTTGTCCCACCGCGTCCGGCGGCCAAGGTGGGTCAACTGGATCATCACCGCCGCCCCCGCCTCGTGGCAGTCATCGGCGAGGCGCTTCATCCATGGCACGACCTCGTCTTTCCAGACCAGCACATTGCCGAAAGCGGGCGGGCTGTCGCGGCTGACGCTGGCGGAGCCGGCCGTCATCACCATGGCGACGCCGCCCTTGGCGCGTTCCAGATGATACAGCCGGTAGCGGTCCTTCGGCATCCCGTCCTCGGGGTAGGCGGGTTCGTGGCTTGTGGTCATGATCCGGTTGCGAAGCGTCAGGTGCTTCAATTGATAGGGCTGGAGCGGGATCATTCGATGCGGGGACATGGGGCGGGCCTTGGACATGGACATGTCGGGCCAGACTAGCCGCTGGGGCGCGGCCGGACAGGCCGGATACGACCATGCGCGGTCGGATTCAGGTCAGGCGCAGAAGGAGCCCGTGCAGCAAGCTGCGCTCTTCGGCGCTGAGCGGCCGAGCGTTTCATCCGAGACCATCAGCGCCACCGTTTCAGCCGGCCGAACAGGGCCGCGCCCGTCGCGGTTCAGCCCCACGGTCAGGCGGCGGCGGTCCTGCGGGTCAGGCGGGTTGCGCCCATGGCCCAGCCGCACCAGCCGGTCGACGACACCCTTGATCGTGGCCGCATCCATTGCCGTCTCGCGCCCGAGCGGGTTCTGCGACAGCGGGCCAAGCTGGGACAGGCGGGCCAGCCGGCGAATTGCGGGGTGGTGACTTCGGGATAGGGTCGGAAAAGATCGCCAGATGGCGCTGCGTGACCCGGCGCAGGACGAAGCCGATCTGGTCATCCAGCAGATAGGGCAGCGCGGGGTCGGATTGGGCCAGGGCGTGCAGATAGACGCGGCGACGGGCTTTGGGCAAAAAACATCACCAACGGGCCCGGGGGCCAGAGAGAAGCGTTGACAGATGGGTCGAGTGGGACGCAACTTGTTTGCATACGAATGATCTTCCCGGGGGCCCAGGGATGGGGTATCACCAAGCCGCGACACTGACCGAAGCGCTGGACCTTGCGGGCCGGGGCGCGCGTCTTCTGGCGGGGGGCACCGATCTTTACCCCGGTGCCGGGGCGCGGCTGGCGGGGCCGGTGGGGGACATTGCCGGTCTGGCCGAGCTGCGCGGGATCAGTGGGGGGGATGGCTGCGGATCGGCGCCTGCACCACCTGGAGCGAGATCGCGGCGGCGGCTCTGCCCCCGGCCTGCGCAGCTTTGCAGGAGGCGGCGCTTCAGGTCGGCGGGCGGCAGATCCAGAATGCGGGCACGGTGGGCGGCAATCTTTGCAACGCCTCGCCCCCCGGGTTTGGCTGCCGCCCCTGCTGGCGCTTGTGCGAGGACGGGGCCGGGGCCGGGGCCTGCGCCGCCATGCGCTGGCGATTCCCTCCCTGGGGCCGCGCCGGTGACCTCCCGCCCGGGCGAGGTGCTGGTCGCCCTGCATCTGCCGCAGGCGGCGCTTGCCGGGCGTCGCGGTTCGAGGAAGCGGGCGCGCGGCCTATCTGGGATCTCGATCGCCATGGGGGCGGTGCGGCTTGAAATTCTGGACGGCCAGATCACCACGGCCCGGGTGGCGGCGGGGCCTGGGGCCGGTCGCACGGCGGCTGGCTGCGGTGGAAGGGGCGCTGCCTGGCCTTGTGGAGGGGCAGCGGACCGCGTCGATGCGGCGCAGGTTGCGGCGGGGCTTTCGCCCATCGCCGATGTGCGGGCCAGCGCGGCATACCGCCCCGGGGCGGCGGCGGAACTGATCCGCCGGCGGGGGGCATCTGGCATGATCCGTTTCCCGCTCAACGGTCAGGATGTTTGGGTCGAAGCCCGGGGACGAGCGGCTGAGCGAGGTGTTGCGCGAAAGGCTTGGCGCCGCGGCAAAAAGGGGTGCGATGCGGCGATTGCGGCGCCTGCACGTGCTGGTCGATGGCCGCGGGTTTGCGCCTGCCTGATGCCGGCGGGGCGCGTCGCCGGGGCCGTTGTGGTGACGGTCGAGGCCGAGACGCCGGAACTGACCCGGCTGCGTGCGGCCTTCCTGCGCCATGGTGCGGCGCAATGCGGCATCTGCACGCCGGGGATGCTGCTGGCCGGGGCCGAGTTGCTGGCCCGCAATCCCGCACCTTCTGAAGCCGAGGCGCAAGAAGCGCTGGGCGGGGTTCTGTGCCGCTGCACCGGCTATCGCAAGATTCTGGCGGCGGTCTGTGATACGGAAAGCGAGGCGCCTTCGCCGGAGACCGGCATCGGCGCGCGGGTGCAGCGGCTGGACGGTGCCGCCAAGGTGGCGGCGATGTCTTTGGCGCGGATCATGCGCCAGAGGGGGCCTTGCAGGTCCGCGCCATTTCCCCTCGCCCCCCCTCCCATGCCGCGTTGCCTTTTCGACCTTGCCCCTTCGCGGCGCGGCCCGGCATCGCCGGGTCTGGACCGCCGCCGACATCCCGGGCGCAAGCCTTTCCCGCATCCCGCCCTTTGCCGACCAGCCCGCCATCGCCACTTGCCCCGCCGGCTTCGCGGCGAATGCGTGGCGTTGTGGCCTTCGACCGGGGGCCGAACCGGATCTTGCCGAATTTTCCCGATCCACCTGGCAGGCGCTGCCCGCCCTGCTGACCCCGCCGAGGCCGAAGCGCGGGCGCGCAGCTGATCCATGGCACGCGGGCGCGAACCTGCTGATCGAGGGCCGTGTGCGGCGCGGCGATGGCCGCGGCGCTGGCCCTTCGGCCCATGTCGGTTCGAAGGCAGCTTCGAACCGCCTATGTCGAAAAATGCCTATATCGAGCCTGAGGCCGGGGTGGCCTGGATGGAGGGCGATATGTTGGTCATCCGCGCCTGCACCCAGGCGCCGGGCATGGACCGCGAGGATACCGCCGCCGTGCTGGACCTGCCGCTGGCGCGGGTGCGGATCATTCCTTCGGCAGTGGGCGGTGGCTTCGGCTCGAAGCTCGACCTGTCGCTGCAACCGCTGATCGGGTTGGTCGCGCTGAAAACCGGCCGCCCGGCGCGGATGATCTATTCGCGCAGCGAAAGCATGGCCTCGACCACCAAGCGCCATCCGGCCGAGATGAAGGGCCGGATCGGCTGTGACGGGGAAGGGCGGATCACGGCGGTCGAATTCGAAGGCCGCTTCAACACCGGCGCCTATTCAAGCTGGGGGCCGACCGTGGCGAACCGGGTGCCGGTCCATGTTTCCGGCCCCTATTACACGCCCGCGATTTCGGCGCGGGCGCGGGCGGTCCACACCCATGGCCCGGTCTCGGGTGCCTTCCGCGGCTTTGGCGTGCCGCAGGGTGCCCTGTGGCAGGAGACGCTGTATGACCGCCTGGCCGAGAAGGCGGGGCTGGACCGGCTGGAGTTCCGGCTGCGCAACGCGCTGCGCGACGGGCAGGCGACGGCGACCGGGCAGGTCGTGCAGGCCGCCGGCATCGCGCCCTGCCTGACCGCCCTGCAACCGCATTGGCAGGCGGCGCTGGCCTGGGCGGGGCAGGCAGGGGCAGGGGGTCGGCATCGCCTCCTGCTGGTATGGCTGCGGCAATACCGGCCTGCCCAACCCCTCGACCATGCGCATGGGCATTGCGGCCGACGGCAGGATCGTGCTGCATCAGGGCGCGACCGATATCGGCCAGGGCTCGGGCACGGTTGATCCCGCAGATCGCCGCCGCGGCCTTGGCGTGCCGTGCAGGCGCTGCATCTTCTGGGCCGATACGGCCTCACCCCGGATGCGGCAAGACCAGCGCGTCGCGCCAGACCTATGTCTCGGGGCCGGGCGGCACAGGCGGCGGGGGCGGCGTTGCGGCGGCGATCCTGCGGATGGGCAATGCCGGGCCAGGGGCCGAGATCGTTCCTGACACTGGAAAGATCATCCTGCGTGACGGCGCGACCCGGCGTGAGATCGACCTATCGGCCCTGTCGAGGGATTCGCGCGGCTACGTGCTTTCGGTCGAGGAAAGCTATGATCCGCCGACCAGCGGCCTTGATGCTGACGGCCAGGGCAAGCCCTATGCCGTCTACGGCTATGGCGCGCAGATCGTGGCGCTCACGGTCGATCTGGCCCTTGGCACGGTGAAGCTCGACAAGATCACCGCTGCGCATGATCTGGGCCGCGCGATCAACCCGACCCTGGTCGAAGGCCAGATCGAGGGCGGCATCGCCCAGGGCATCGGCCTGCGCTGAGAGGAGTATCTCGCCGCCGCACCGAGAACCTGCATGACTACCTGATCCCGACCGTGGGCGATGTGCCCATAATCGAAAGCCTGATCCTGGAAGTGCCCGATCCCGAAGGGCCGTTCGGCGCCAAGGGCCTGGGCGAGCATGTGCTGATCCCGACCGCCCCGGCGATCCTGAACGCCATCCGCCATGCGACGGGCGCCGCGCTGACC
Organism: Tetmemena sp. SeJ-2015; assembly: GCA_027382625.1. NCBI lineage: Eukaryota > Ciliophora > Spirotrichea > Sporadotrichida > Oxytrichidae > Tetmemena > Tetmemena sp. SeJ-2015. The sequence continues at coordinate 219,064 of JAJKFJ010020752.1, forward strand.
CGGGTTCCCGCGCTGCCGCACCGCATCCTCGAAGCGATGAAGGGCAAGGCATGATCCGCGCCCCTTCCTCCTGGCTCAAATATCCCAAGGGCCTCCGGCGGGGCGAAACCCCCGGGGCCCGCAGCAAGGATGGCCGCCATGTCTGATGCCGCGCCCGAGAAGATCCGCTGCGATGCCTGTCCGGTGATGTGCTATATCGCGCCGGGCCAGACCGGGGCCTGCGACCGCTATGCCAATGCGGCCGGGCGCATCGTGCGCACCGATCCGGTCGTGATGCTGTCGCACGCCCTGACCGGCGGCCAGCGCATCGTGCCCTTCGCCGCCGCCCACATCCTGCCCGACAATCGGACCGGAGGCGCCTGCACGCCCGGTGCCGCCTTCGCCGCGCCCTTTATCTGCCTCGCAGGGACGCGCGGTCGGCACGTGGTGACCGAGGCGATCTTTTCCTATTGCGGCGTCAAGGTGAAGATCGACACGGACCGCTTCTCTTGGACCGGAAGGCGCTGTGATCCGGGTGCAGGGCGAACCTGTGGGCCATGTCACCACGGCCGAATATGGTAGCCAGATGCTTTCCCTGGGGGGCGTGCATCACCTGACCGGCGGATCAAAGCCCGAAGGCCGCATCACCTGCGCCGCCATGCTGTCCTTGTGCAATGGCGAAGCGGTCGAGATGGAGATCGAGGGCGGCGCGCGGGTGGTGGTGCAGGCGGGGCAGCCGCCCATCGTCGATGGCAGGCCCGAACGGCGGATGCGGGTCGGCTGCGGCTCGGCCACGATCGGCATGTTCGCGGCGCAATGGCGCGGGCTGGTGGATGAGGTGGTGGTGGTCGACGATCACATCACTGGCGTCGTCTCGGAACATCAGGCCGGCAAGGTGCTGGGATGGCAACCGACCGGGATCAAGATCAAGGGCCACCGCTCGACCCCCGGCCGCTATTTCCGTGTGTCCGAGCCGGGGCTGGGCTGGGGCGGCACAAGGCTGACCGATCCGCTGGAAATCCTGGGCGACTGGCAGGAGAAGAAGGGGGCACGGCCGGGGCTGACGCTGCTGATGGTGTCGACCACCGGCGAGGATCACGCCTATTATGTGCTGGACGAGCACTGAAGCCCGTGCAACAGCCCTTGCCCGAGGCATTGCACGGCACCGTCGCCCTGATCGACGAGAATGCGAACCCTCGCTCTGCACCGTGCTGTTCGTCGGCGGGGCGGGCGGGTCTTTGCGCGCGGCGTGCCAAGAACCCGGTGCGGCTGACCCGCTCGGTTCAGGGCGGTGTGACACGGCTGACCTCGGGCGGGGCCGAATGCTTTGTGTGGCCGGGCGGCGGCATCACCTTCATGGTCGATGTGCTGGATCTGCCCAAGGGGGCCTTTGGCTATGTGCCGACCCCCGCCCTGGTGGCGCCATTGGAGTTTACCCTGCCGCGCGCCGATTATCTGGCGATGGGCGGTCATGAAGCCGCGATCCGCAGCCTTGACCGCGCAGTGGCCGAGGGTGGCGAATACCCGACCGCCGCGCGGCTGGAAAGCTGGCCCCTGCGATGAGCGGCGCTGTCGCAGCCCTTTTGCCCGACGGCAGGCTGCATTTGCAGCATGGGCCGATTGATATTGTGGCGCAGGGCTTTGGCCCGGATGATGCGCTGCGCGCGGCCCATGCCCGTGCTGCCGCGCGCTTTGCCACCGTGCTGGACGAACTGGTCGCCGAATTGCCGATGCTGCGCAGCGAAATGGGTCTTGTCAGCGGAAAGATTGCCCGGCGGATGGTGCTGGCCGTCTTGCCCTATCGGCCCGCCTTCCTGACGCCCATGGCGGCGGTGGCCGGGGCGGTGGCCGAAGAGGTCTTGCAGGCCCTGGCCGGGCCCAGGATCACGCGGGCCTATGTGAACAATGGCGGCGATATCGCGCTGCATCTGGGGCCGGGCGAAAGCCTGACCTGTGCCCTGGCCGTCACGGGCGGGCTGGAGCAGGTCACAGTCGCGGGTTCTGACCCGGTGCGCGGCATCGCCACATCGGGCTGGCGCGGGCGCAGCTTCTCGCTGGGCATCGCCGATGCGGTGACGGTGCTGGCGCGCACCGCCGCAATGGCCGACGCTGCGGCGACGATGATCGCCAATGCGGTCGATCTGCCGGGCCATCCCGGTATCCGCCGCAGACCTGCGCAGGAGATGCAGGCCGACAGCGATCTGGGCGCGCGGGCGGTGACGGTGGATGTGCCCGCGCTTTCCCCCGCAGACCGCGCTGCGGCCTTGCGGGCGGGGCTGGCGGCAGCCGAAGGGTTCCGGGCGCGGGGCTTGATTGAAGCGGCGGCGCTTTTCCTTCAGGGTGAAAGCGTTGCGACGGGAGGCGGTCTCTTGGCCGCCCGAAGCGAAGCGAGGAACATGTCTGATTTCACCATCCGCAAGATCGTCTGCCAGATCGAGGAGATCCGCCATGAAGGCGGCCCTGCGCCCGCCGCCCCCGTGCTGCGCGGGGCGATCTACGCGATCTGCGCCAATCCCTTTGCGGGCCGCTATGAGGCGAACCTTCAGCCCGCGATGGAGACGCTGAAACCCCTGGCGCTGGACCTGACCGACCGGCTGGTGGCGGCTCTGGGTGGCCCGTGCGGATCGACGCCTATGGCAAGGGCGCCATCGTCGGCGAGAATGGCGAGCATGAACATGGTGCGATCTGGCATGTCTCGGGCGGCTACGGCATGCGCGAGCGGCTGGGCGAATGCCGCGCCATCGTGCCCTCGGCCATGAAAGTCGGCGGTATGGGATCGACGCTGGATGTGCCGCTGGGCCATCTGAACGCGGCCTATGTGCGGTCGCGTTTCGACGTGATCACGCTGGCTTGCGAGGACGGGCCGCGCGCCAATGAGGTTCTTTTCGCGCTGGCCATGGCGCGGGGCGGGCGGGTGCACAGCCGGATGGGGGGGCTTGAGATGGCCGATGTGAAGGGGGAGGACGGGCTTCGGTGAACCAAGCGCACGAATTTTCGCCGAAAATTCGAGGCCTTGCCCGGCTGGCCTGCCCTGTGGCGGCGCTGCTGCCGGGGCTGGCGCAGGCCTGCGCCCTGCCGCCTTCGGTGCTGCTGACCCTGCCGACCGACACCTATATCACCGCCGCCGCGCTGACCGTGGCGCTGACGGCGGTGCTGGGCGCGCTGTCGGGGCGGCTGCCGGATTTCACCGCCCGCAAGCTGGCAGAGTTCCGGCCCGGCGCCCTGACCACCGTCACCTCCTACCTGTCCTTCCTGGCCTTTCTGGGCCTGGTTCTGGTCGGCCTGCTTGGCAATCGCGACCCGATGCACAATCTGATGACGCTGGTGTTCTGGACCGGGGTCTGGATCGCGCTTCCGCTTGGGTCGATGCTTTTGGGCAATCTGTGGCGGCCACTGAACCCATGGACAGGGCCCGTGCGGATTGCGCGGACACTGCTGCCGGACCGGCGGGATGGGCCCTTTTCGCGCCTAGGCCATTGCCCGGTTCGGGGCCCTGGCGGGGTTTGCCTGGTTCCAGAGCATCTCGCTATTATCCCGACGATCCGCCGTTCTGGCAAGGCCGCGCTGGTCTATTGGGCGATGATCTTCGTGCTGGCGGTGCTGGACGGCGAGGACTTCCTGCAGCGGGGCGAGTTCCTGACCGTGCTTTTCACCATGATCTCGCGCGTCTCGCCGGTCTGGATCGAGCGGCAGGACGACATAGCCCGGCTTTGCGCGGGTTTTCCCGGGGCGCAGGTCCTGCGGATGGCGCCGCTTTCGCCTTCGGCCGTGGTCTTCGTGACACTGGCCCTGGCGGCGCTTACCTTTGACGGGCTGATGGAGACCTTCTGGTGGCGGGCCCTGATCGGCGAGAACCCGTTGGAGCCTGCCGGGCGCTCGGCGGTGATGATGGCCAATACGCTGGGGCTGCTGGGGGTCTGGGTGGTGACCATGGCGCTGATCCTTGGGGTGATCCGGGGGGGCGGCTGGCGGCGGGGCCGGTCGCGCTTTCGTTCCTGGCCATCGCGGCGGGCTACCATGCGGCGCATTATCTGGTGATGCTGCTGACCGCCGGGCAATACACCCTGGCCGCGCTGAACGATCCGCTGTTCAGCGGCGAAAGCTGGCTGGGCTGCCGCCCTTCTATGTGTCCTTCGGTTTCCTGACCGATCCGCGCATCATGCCGCTGATTTATGCCTTCCAGTTCACCGCCATCCTTGCGGCGCATCTTCTGGCGGTCGTGTTGGCGCTGCGCTGGCGGGCGGCGGCGCGGCGCGGCTGCGGGCGCATCTGCCGCTGACCGGATTGATGGTCCTTTATACGATCCTTGGCCTCTGGCTTCTTTCGACCGCCAGGCAGGGTGACATTTTGTCCATTTCGTTCGCGTACTTACAGACCAGACCGCGGAGTTGCCGCTAGAAGCAACCCGCCCCAACATGGAGAGACGGAAATGACGAACCTGTTTATGCCCAGCCGCCGCAGCCTGTTGAAAGGGCAGGCGCAGGGTACTTGCCGGATCTGCCGCCGTGGTGCGGCCCAGGCCAGCCCGATCAGCTGGTCCAGCTTCACCGAGGCATCGGCCTCCTATGCCGCTGTAGAACCACGGGGACGGCGGCCCTGAAGGCGATCAACGAGGCGGGCGGCATCGCCGGACGCCCGGTCGAGATCCTGTTCGAGGATGATGCGACCGACCCCAAGCGCGGGGCGGAGGTGGTTGACAAACTGACCCAGTCGGATGGCTGCGATATCGTCATGGGAACGCTGTTTTCCCATGTCGTCATGGGCTCGGCCCCGCGCGCGGCGGAACTGAAGGTGCCCTATCTGGTCTGTTCGGAAGGCTATCACGTCGCCTCCGGCGCGCTGAACCGCTGGACCTTGCAGCCGGGCATCACCGATGTGCGCAGCCAGATTTCCAGCATGGCGCCCTGGGTCGCGGCCAATCTGGGCAAGAAGGTCACCATCTTCTACCCGGACTATGCCTTCGGCTATGACCACCGCGACTTCTTCTCGAAAGCGATCGAGGCGCAGGGCGGACAGGTTCTGGCCCAGATCGCCATCCCGCCGACCGAAACCAGCTTTACCCGCTATTTCGCGCAGATCCCGGCGGATACCGAGGTGCTTTATCACGTCATGGTCGGCCCGGCCGTGCTGACCTTCGTCAAGGAGCTGGGCGAATTCTACGGCTCAGGCGCGAAGCCGCAGCTTTTCGGCTTTGTCGACAGCCTGGAAGCGGTGGATACCGCGACGCCGGGGCTGGAATTCCTGGAAGGCAGCCATTTCTGGGAAGCGCATCCGCGCACCAAGCCCGCCGATGCAGGCGAGCATGAAGGCACCTATCGCGCCGCCGTGGGGGTCGACGACAATGGCACCAGTGTCAGCGATGCCAAGGATGTGGCGACCTATTCCCACATGTTCTCGTGCTGGGAGACGCTGTATTTCCTGAAGGCCGCGATGGAAAGCGCGGGCTATACCGGCCCGGCCGACCGTCAGAAGCTGGTCGAGGCGATGGAGGCGATGTCCGACCTGCCCTATGGGATTGAGCGGCCACAGGGCGCGAAGGTCTTCAACGGCAAGACCCATCAGGTCTTCGGCGTGCAGAACATCAGCCAGATCCAGTCGGGCAAGCTGGTCAAGGTCCATACCACCTCGATGGAGGACGGGCTGTACGAGGATGCGGTGGATTACACCACCATGTCCTTCTGACCCCTGATTCACGGGTTTGACCCCTGGCCCCGCCCGCTTTCGCGGCGGGGTTGACACCCGCCTTACGGCTGATCGCATGTCTTTTGGACCTTTCTTCTTCTCGCCCTGATGGAGGGCTGGTGCCCGCCGCGCGCTCGCGCTGGCGGCTTCGGGCCTGTCTCTGGTTTTTGGCGTGATGCGCGTGGTCAATGTCGCGCATGGCGAGTTCAAACATGCTCGCGCGCGTGATCGCCTGGTTCGTCGCGCGGTCCGCCGGCCTGGGCGCATCCGTGGCGCTGGCCGTCAGCCGTGGCGGTGGCGGCGCTGCGGCGCTGGCCGACCGGCTGGTGCTGCAGCGGCTGACTATGACCCGGAGGCGACATCGTGGCGACGATCGGGCTTTCTACATGATCCAGCGGCGCGCTGACCTTTTATGGCCCCGATGCAAGGCCGGTGGCCGCGCCTTTCGAATGGCGGCTGCAACTCCCGTGGTTCGGCTATTCTGGCTACAAGCTGTTCGTGGTGGCGGCGGCGGCGCTGGTGCTGCTGGCGCTGTGGTTGTTCATGACGCGCACGAAGGTGGGCCTTGTGATGCGGGCCACCCAGGTCGACCGGGAGGTGGCGCAGGCTTTCGGCATTGATGTCGATCTGGTCTATATGGCGGTTTTCGGCATCGGCGCGGCCCTGGCGCGGTGGCAGCGGTGCTATCGTCCGATCCAGCAGGCGCATTACCTGATGGGGCATGATCCGCTGCTTCTGTCCTTCATCGTCGTGATCATCGGCGGGCTGGGGTCTCTGCGCGGCACCGTGGTTGCGGCGCTGGTGATCGGCCTGTCGGACGGGGTGATCAGCATGTTCTTCTCGCCCACCCTGGCCAAGATCCTGGCCACGCTGCTGGTCGCCCTGGTGCTGGTCTTCCGCCCGCAGGGCCTGTTCGGGGGGCGCGAAAGATGAGCGGGCGCAAGATCTGGGCGGCGCATCTGGCGCTTCTGGCGGTGCTGTTCGCGCTGCAGTACATCCTCCCGCCCTATCACGCGACCAATCTGGCCCGCGTGATGGTGCTGGCGCTGTTCGCAACCGGCTACAATCTGGCCTTCGGCTATACCGGGCTGCTGAGCCTGGGCCATGCGCTGTTCTTCGCGGCGGGCATGTTCGCGGCGGCGCTGCCCGCCTGGCACTACGGGCTGGGGGCTGGGCCTGCCCTGCTGCTGGCCGTTCTTGGCGGCGCGGGCATGGCGCTGGTGACGGGGCTTCTGGCGCTGCGGACGGCGGGGGTCAGTTTCATGATCGTGACGCTGATGTTCGCCAAGGCCTTTCACCTGATCCTGATCTATTTCAACCAATGGACCGGCGGCGATCAGGGCTTCGCTCTGCCCGCCGCCAGCCGCACTGGCCGGCAGGCGCTGTCGCAAGACGGGCCGCGGTTCCTGGTCGCCTGGACGCTGTTCTCGGTCGGGCTGCTGGTCTGTCTGGCGCTGGTGCGGTCGCGCTTTGGCCGGGTTATGGTGGCGATGCGCGAGAATGAGGACCGTTCGCGCCTTCTGGGTTACAACCCTATCGGGTGAAGCTGTGGTTCTGGTGATTTCGGGTGCCTATGCCGGGGTTGCGGGGGGGCCTGGGCGATCCTGTTCGGCTATGCCGGCGCGGGTTTTGCCGAGATCCAGTTTTTCCATCCTGCGATGCTTTACGTCCTGATGGGCGGCGCAGGCGTGGTGGCCGGCGATCCTGGGGCTGCGGCGATGTTCTGGCTGGTGGAATGGCAGCGGAACTGACTTCAGCCTGGCTGTTCCTGGTGGGTGCCGCGTTGGTGGTCCTGGTCCTGTTCGCGCCCAGGGCGTGCGGGCTGGGTGCGCGCCGTTTCTGGAGGATCTGCCATGAGCCTGTTGCAAGCGCGCGGCCTTGTGCGGCATTTCGGCGATTGCGCGCCGTCGATGGCGGTGGATTTCGACCTGGCCCCGGCGAGGTCCATGGGCCTGATCGGACCGAACGGGCGGGCAAGACACCTTCGTCTCGCTTCTGTCCGGCGCATCCCGGTGCAATCGGCCAGATCTTCCTGCAAGGGGGCCCAGATCACCCGGCTGTCGGGACAGGCCAGGGTCAGGCAGGGGCTGGCCTATACGTTCCAGATCACCTCGATCTTTCCGGGCCTTTCGGTCTTCGACAATGTCGCCCTGGCGGTGCAGGGCGGGCGTGACACGGTGGGCGCGCTGCGCGGCGACAAGGCCGCCCTGGCCCGCGCCGTGGCGGCGGCGCTGGAAAAGGTCGGGCTTGGGGGCCATGGCGGTCAGATGGCGGAGAGCTGAGCTACGGCCATCAGCGGCTTCTGGAAGTGGCCATGGGGCTGGCGCTGAAGCCCCGGGTGCTGATCCTGGACGAGCCGACCCAGGGCCTGGCCGCGGGCGAGATCGCGGGCTTCATGGCGCTGGTGCGCGGGCTGGTGCCCGAGGTCGCGGTGCTGATGATCGAACATAACATGGAGGTGTGATGGGCGTCGCCGACCGGATCACCGTCCTGAATTTCGGCCGGTCCTTGCGCGCGGGACACCCGCCGAGTCCGAGCCGATCCGCCGTGCAGGAGGCCTATCTTGGCGCTTGAAGTCACGGGCTGACGGCGGCTACGGCCCGGTGACAGTGCTGCGCGGGGTGGATTTCAGCGCCCGGCCGGGTGAGGTGACCTGCATCATGGGCCGCAACGGCGCGGGCAAGACCACGCTGATGAAGGCGCTGATGGGGCTTTTCCCTGTTCGGGGCGGATCACGCTGGACGGGGACAGGTCTCGGGCCAGCCCGCCCACAAGGTTCCCGGGCTGGCCTGGCTGGTGCCGCAGGGGCGGCGGCTGTTCGGGCCGCTGACCGTGGCCGAGAACTTCCATCGCGGATTGATACGCGCAACCGGCTGCGTGACGGGCGCGGGTGCTGGAGATGTTCCCGCGTCTGGGCGAGCGGCTGGGCAGGTGGCCTCGACCCTGTCGGGCGGCGAGCAGCAGATGCTGGCGATCGGCCGGGCATTGTGTCTTGAGCCGAAGGTCCTGCTTCTGGACGAGCCGACCGAAGGCTTGCAGCCCTCGATGATCCAGCTCATCCGCGAGGCGATGCTGCGGCTGAAGGCCGAGGGCGTGGCGGTGGTGCTGGTCGAGCAGCGGGTCGATGCGGTGCTGAAGATGGCGGACCGCGTCGCCTTCATGGCCCATGGCAGGGTCGAAGACATCGTCGAGGCTGGCGCCTTGACGCCCGGAGCGCGGCAATTCGCGGATTATGTGGGGGTATAGCGATGGGCGCGGCAGGATGCGCGGGCAAGGCGGGGGGATGGCTGTGACCAGAGCAGGGCTTGTGGCGGGCGTCGATGTCGGCGGAACCTTCACCGATCTGGTCGTGTTCGATCCCGTCTCGGGCGGGGTGCGGCTGGCCAAGGTGCCGACCACGCTGCCGAACCAGTCGGGCGGGGTTCTGGCGGCTTTCGAGGCGGCGGGGGCCGATCTTTCCGCGCTGGACCTGATCGTCCATGGCACCACGACCACGACCAATGCGGTGCTGGAGCGCCAGCTTGCCCAGACCGGCATCATCACGACCGCGGGTTTCCGCGACGTGCTGGAACTGGGTCGCCGCACGCGGCCGCAGGCCTATGGCATGGCAGGCCGCTTCGTGCCGATCATTCCGCGCGACCTGCGTCTGGAAGTGCCCGAGCGGATGGATGCGCGTGGGCGCGTGGTCACGCCGCTTGATGAAAATGCTTTTCGCGACGCCGTTGCTGCATTGCAGCAAGCGGGCTGCGAGGCGTTGGTGATCCATTTCCTGCACGCCTATGCCAATCCGGCGCATGAACTGCGGGCTTTGGAGATTGCGCGAGAGGTCTGGCCAACCCCCTACATCACCTGCGGCCATCACCTGCTGTCGGAAAGCCGTGAGTTTGAACGGGGGGTGACGGCGGCCGTCAATGCCTCGGTCCAGCCGTTGCTGGAACGCTTATTCCGCGGCTGGCGGGAGGGTTGGCGCAAGGCGGCTATGGCGCGATCTGTTGGTGATGAAGGGCAATGGCGGCATGGTTGCCGCGCAGCATGGCGAAGAAGCCGTCAGCGGTGATGTCGGGGCCTGCCTCGGGCGTGATGGCGGCGGTGCGACCGGGCGGCGGCGGGGATGCAAGACCTTCTGACCTATGACATGGGCGGCACCTCGACCGATGTGGCGATGATCCGTGGCGGCGTGGCCCCGGTCTCGAACGAGATCGAGGTGGAATATGCCATGCCGATCCACGTGCCGATGGTCGATGTGCGCACGGTGGGCGCAGGCGGCGGGTCCATCGCGCGGGTCGATGCGGGGGGCATGCTGCGGGTCGGCGCCGAAAGCGCCGGCTCCTATCCCGGCCCAGTCTGCTATGGCGCGGTGGCACGAAGGTCACGATCTCGGACGCGAACCTGATCCTGGGGCGCCTGCCTGCCAGCCGGTTCGGACAGGCAGCCGAGGCGGCGCGGGCGGCGATGGACGCGCAGATCGCGCGGCCTTTGGGCCTGGGGATCGAAGAAGCCGCCGAGGCCGTGCTGCGGATCGCCAATACCCATATGGCGGGCGCGTGCGGATGGTGTCGATCTCGATGGGGGCCGATCCGCGCGATTTCGCGCTTTTCGCCTTTGGTGGGCAGGGCCGCTGCATGCCGTCCCCTGGCCGGGAATTGGCGGTGCCAAAGGTGCTGGTCCCGCGCGGCCCGGCATTACCAATGCGCTGGGCTGCGTGGTCGCCGACCTGCGCCATGATTTCGTGCGCACGCTGAACCGGCCCCTGGATGTGCTGGACATGGCGAGGTCGCGGCCATCCTGTCGGCGCTTGAGGCCGAAGGCCGCCGGCTGATCGCGGCAGAGCGGGTCGAGGTGCGCGATGTGAAGGCCGAGTTTTCGGCCGATATGCAGTTCCTGGGGCAGACCCATCTCTGCGCGTGGCCTTGCCCTTCCGCCGCTCCGACCAGGACCAGATGCAGGCGCTGTTCGAAGCGGCCTATCATGCCCCCTTCCGCGTGGATCTGCCGGAAATCCGCGCCTCGGTGATGAACCTGAATGTCTCGGTCACCGGCAGGCGGGCCGAGTTGGACCTGTCGCGGCTGATCGACCCTTCCGGGCGCAAATCCGCGCCGGAGGTCAAGGAGCGGCGGCGGGTGTGGTTTGACGGCGGCTGGCAGGATGTGCCGGTCTATTGGCGCGATCACCTGCCGCTGGCGCTGGATCTGGAAGGCCCGGCCATCGTCGAGCAGATGGACACGACGCTGGTGGTGGAGCCGGGCTGCCGGGTGACGTCGGACAAGGACGGCAATCTGATCGTGGCGGTTCGGGGCTGAAAACGCCAAGCCGGGGGACTTCGCATCCCCCGGCCCCCTGCGGGATATTTGAGCGGAAAGGAAGGGGGGGACGATGATCGATCCGGTGACATTGGCGGTGATCCAGGCGGGGTTGCAGCAGGTCTGCGACGAGATGGACCTGACCTTCTCGCGCGCGGCCTTTTCGCCGGTGATCGCCGAGGCGGATGACCGCTCGGACGGGATCTACAGCGCCGAGGATGGCAGCCTGATCGCGCAGGGATCGAAGGGGTTGCCCGTCTTTGTCGGCTGATGCAGTTTCTCCACCCGAACCTGATCCAGCGCATCGCGGCAGGGGTGACGGCAGCGCCCGAGCCGGGCGACATCTATATCGTCAACGACCCCTACCTGGGCGGCACGCACCTGATGGATGTGCGCTTCGCCATGCCGGTCTGGCGCGACGGCAAGATCTGGTGCTGGCTGTCGAATACCGGGCATTGGCCGGATACCGGCGGCATGGTGCCGGGCGGGTTTTCGGCCAGCGCGATCAGTGCTGAACAGGAAGGGCTGCGCCTGCCGCCGGTCAAGCTGTTCAAGAAGGGCGTTCTGGACGCCGAGATCTGGGCGATCATCTGCTCGAACATCCGCGTTTCCGACCAGCGCATCGGCGATGTGAAGGCGCAGGCAAGCGCCCTGATGGTCGGGGCCGAGCGGCTGGCGGCGCTGATGGACCGCTATGGCGACGCGACGGTGAGCGAGGCGGTGGCACGGATGCGCGATCTGGCGGCGCGGCAGATGCGGGCCATGGTCGGGCTGATCCCGGAAGGAAGCTATCAGGCCCGCGCGATGATCGACAGCGACGGGGTGGTGAACGAGCCCTTGACCATCGCCTTGACGATGACGCGGTCGGGCGAGCGGCTGATCTTCGACTTTGCCGGATCGTCGCTGCCCTGCGCGGGGCCGATGAATTCGGTCCGGGCGACGACGCTGTCATCGGTCTATCTGGCGGTGCGCCATGTCTTCCCGGATGTGCCGATCAGTGCCGGGGCGTTCGAGCCGCTGGAAGTGACGGGGATCGAGGGCACGTTCCTGGACGCCCATTACCCGCGCCCGGTGTCTGGCTGCGCCGCCGAGGTTAGCCAGCGCATCGCAGAAGCCGTCTTTGCAGCACTGGTCCAGGCCATCCCCGAGCGGTGACGGCGGCCCCGGCGGGGACAAGCGGCAATTTCGGCCTGGGCGGGACCGATCCGGAAACCGGGCGGGCTATGTGATGTACCAGATCTCGGGCGGCGGCTATGGCGGTTTCGCCGGGGGGATGGCATCTCGAACGGCTGTTCCACCATCGGCATATCCAAGGCGCCGCCGTCGAGATCATGGAGCAGAAGTATCCGTCCTCTATCGCCGCTACGCCCTGCATGAAGGCTCGGGCGGCGCGGGCCGGATGCGGGGCGATCGGGCTGGATTACGAAATCGAGGTTGCTGCGCGGCACGCGCGGGCGTCCTTCGTGATGGACCATGGCCGGGTCGGGCCGCAGGGCGTGTGGCGGCGGCGACGGCGCGTGAACCGGGTCGAGATTCACCGCAGGATCAGCGGTTCTGTGCCGGAACACCTGTCCAAGGCGCAGGACATCGTGCTGCAGGCGGGCGACCGGGTCAGGGTGCGCACGCCGGGCGGGGGCGGCTATGGCGGCCCCAAGAGCGCGATCCGGCGCTTGTGGCCGAAGATCTGCGGCTGGGCCGCTACAGCGCGGAAGAGGCCCGGCGGCTTTGGCCGCCGGGCTGAGCGGTCATTCGGCGGCCTGCACCTTGCGTCCCGACAGACGGTCCTCAAGCGCGCCGATCCGCGCATTCAGAAGCGCGGCCCGGTCATCGCCCGACCGCAGCCGTGCCACCAGTTCCTCGGGCGTGGGCACGCAGCGGCTCGCGCCCTTGCCGATCAGGCGGCCGAAGACCCAGCCCAGGGCGCGCGAAAGATCGTCCATGATCAGGAAGAAGGCCGGAACGATCACCAGCGACAGCACCGTTGAGACGATGATGCCGCCGATCACCGCCGTTGCCATCGGGGCGCGGAATGACCCGCCCTCGCCCACGCCGAGCGCCGAGGGGAGCATCCCTGCCGACATGGCGATGGAGGTCATGACGATCGGCCGCGCCCGCTTGTGCCCGGCTTCGACGACTGCGGCGATGCGGTTCATGCCGCGCACCCGCATCTCGATGGCGAAATCGATCAGCAGGATCGCGTTCTTGGTCACGATGCCCATGAGCATCAGGATGCCGATCAGGACGGGCATCGACAGGGCCGAGCCGGTCAGGATCAGCGCCGCCGCCACGCCGCCGATGGCGAGGGGAAGCGAGAAGAGGATGGTAAAGGGCTGGATCACCGATTTGAACAGCAGGATCAGCACCGTCAGCACCAGCATCAGACCCATGATCATGGCATTGCCGAAGCTGGTCATGAGTTCGGCCTGAACCTCGGCATCGCCTGCGGGCTTGACCGTGACCGAGTCAGGCAGATTCAGGGGCGGTATGCCTTTTTCGGCATTGCCAAAGACGATCTCCTCGAAGCGCGCGGTGGCACTGTCCAGCGGCACGCCCACCGGCAGATCGGCCCCCACGGTGGCGACGCGCTGGCGGTTCAGGCGCTGGATCGTGGCCGGGCCTTCCGACAGCGTGATCTCAGCCACGGCGGAAAGCGGCACCAGCTTGCCCGAGGCCGTCACGACCTGAAGTGCCGCCAACCGTTCCAGGCTTTCGCGCGAGGCATCCTCGAGCTGCACCCGCACCGGGATCTGGCGGCTGTCGACCGAAAGCTTGGCAAGTGATGCATCGCCGTCGCCGATGGTCGCGACCCGCACGGTGGCTGCGATGGCCTGGGTGGTGACGCCCAGCCGCGCGGCCTCTTCCAGACGGGGGTGATCTGACTTCGGGTCGGGGCAGGGTGCTTTCGGTCGAGACGTTGGTCAGCAGCGGCTCGCCCGCCAAGGCGCGCTCGATCATCGTTGTCGCCGCGACCAGATCGGCATCGCTGGCCGAAAGGACGTTGTACGAGACCGGCCGACCGCCTGCGCCGGGCCCGCCCAGCTTGAAGGCGCGGATGTCGGGGATTGCCGCCAGGCGCTTCAGCACTTCGGCCTCGATCTCGACCTGCGGCTGCGTGCGCGTCTGCGAGGGCGGCACATGAATCCAGTCGCGCAGCAGGGGAATGCCGCTTGCGACCTCGATCAGCCGCCGTTCCAGGGACACGTCGCGCTTCTCAAGAAGATACGCATATCGGCGCGGCGCACGTCGAGATCGCCCAAGGGCGAGCTGCCGCCGACAACATGACATGCTCGATACCGGGAATATCCTTGACGCGTTTGCGGCATGCTTCCGTGGTGCGGTCGGTCTCGGCCAGGTCGAGCCGGGCGGCAATTCGACCGAGACCGAGAAGCGGCTTTCGTCATCCGGCGGGAAGAGGTTGCCGGGAACCTGAAGCATCAGCCCCACCGAGACGATCACCACGCCAATGGCCACGAGCAAGGTCAGGTAATAGGCCGGAAAGCGGAAGCGCGAGCCGAACAGCCGCGGCACGGCGGTGGATTTCCTGACCAGCCACAGATAGCCGCGCATGAAGATACCGTCCTTCAGCTCGCCATGGCCCTGGTCCTTGGCGGTCATCAGATAGGCGGCCATCATCGGCGTGATGAGGCGCGCGACAAGCAGCGAGAACAGAACCGCGATGGCGACGGTCAGGCCGAATTGGCGGAAATACTGGCCGGGGATGCCCGGCATGAAGCTGACGGGGACAAAGACCGCGACGATGGTGAAGGTGGTCGCGATCACGGCAAGGCCGATTTCGTCGGCGGCATCGATCGAGGCGCGGTAGGGGGTTTTGCCCATGCGTATGTGGCGCGAGATATTCTCGATCTCCACAATCGCATCGTCGACGAGGATCCCTGTCGCCAGCGTCAGCGCCAGAAGGACACGGGGGTTCAGCAAAACCCCCATCTGCCCATCCCCCCAGAATCGAATGGCCGACAGGGCAGGCGGGGCAGAATCGCGTGGCGCCCATTTGCCGGGAAAAGATGAAACCAAACGAAAACGAAACCCCCCTCGACACTGTCAAAAGCGGGGTTTTTTAATTTGCCATGGGTTAATAGACGGCCGTACCACCGGGCACGGTCACTCGGGGGTTTTTTGGCCGGATTCTTTTACGAACTTTCCCCTGATTGGGCCACCAAAAAACTTCGGACCGCCCTTTTGGGAGCGGAGACCCCCACATCCCGGGGGGTCCCAATCGGTCCCAAAGTCTTGGGGTCTTCTAACTTCGATATCTGCCCAATCCACAGGCGGACATGACGGCCCGAGGGGCACGCGAGGGTTGCCGGGCCGGCGCGGCGGGCGGTTCCTTTTTGCCCAGGGTCGGATCGATGTTCGCCCACCCCACCGGCCTTCCCGACCAATTCATTTCAGGGAAAAGCTGCTGGCTGCCGCCAGCCCCCTTTGTCCTAGCTCCCCAGTTTAACCGGGGTCGAATTCACAGGGGATCCCCCGGCCGCCCCGCCATAGGGGTCCACCCCCCGAGCCCTTTCCCCTGAAGGGCGCCTCATCGTTCTCACAAACCAACATTCTTCCAGCTATCCGGGTACGAAACATAGGTCAGGATCGCGCCCCTTCGACCGACCGGCGACGATAGGGCCTCGATATCGCCGGGCAGATCGCCCCGGATGCGACGATTCGTCCTTTGTGCCTGCACCCCTTGTGGGTCCATGCCAGTAGAATTCGACCGCCGGGGTCGACACCCCCCGAGACGGTGGACTCCTCTTGACCCCGGTGATGCCCGCGACGGCATCCTCGATCTCCTTGGTGATCTGGGTCTCGATCTCGGCCGGGGCGGCGCCCGGCTGGGCGACGGCGATCGAGACGATCGGCACGTCGATATTGGGAAAGCGGGTGATCGGCAGGGTGTTGAACGACTGCCAGCCGATCAGCATCAGCGAAGAAGGCAAGAAGCGGCGCGACCGGATTGCGGATAGCCCAGGGGGAAAATTCATCGCGCCCCTTACGGGCCCAAAAGGTCACAGGCCCCGGATTGATTTGTCCCGGGGGCGCCGAAGGCGCCGGCCTTGGCGACAACCTGATCGCCTTTGGTCGGGCCCCGGTCACTTCGACCCAGCCGTTTTCGCGGATACCCAGTTTGACCGCGACCTTTTCCACAACACCGTCCCTGACACGCAGGACGGTCTGCTCGCCGCCCATCGCGCTGACTGGGGTGACCGGCACGGCCAGCGCGTCATGTTCGGCCACGATCACATGGGCCTCGATGAACATCCCCGCGCGCACCCCGGGTTTCCGCGGCGATCGAGATGGGGGCGCGGCCAAGACGGGTCGGGCGTCAATGACGGGTTCCACTAGGCGGACCGTCCCGGTCAGCCCGGCGGGGGTGCCGACGCCCTTCAACTCGGCCGTCTGGCCGGGGGTGAGACGCAGGATATCGGCCTCGGCCACATCGGCCCACAATTCCAGCGCGCCGTCCTTTTCGATCACGAACATCGGGCTTCCCGCCGCCGGGGCGACGGCGCCGTTTGGGGGCGTTGCGCCGGTGATGCCCCGGCTAGGGGGCCTTCACCTGGGTGGGGTCAACTGCAATTCGACATTCGCCATCGCCCCTCATAAAGCCACCGGGGCGGGGGCGGCCTCGAGCGAGGGCGCGCAACCGAGACCGGGGGTGGCGGGAACCGCATTGGCGCTGGCAGATCCAGCCGGGCCCGGGTGGCGGGGCCCCGATCCCCGTTTCCTGGGCCGTTCGGGCCCCCGCTGTCCTCGGCCCGGGGTACTCGCTTCGGTCAACTGGGCTTTCGGGCCCGGGCATGGGGCTTTGGCCGATTCCAGCCGGGGACGGGCGCCCCGCACAAACTGCTTTCGCAAACCCAAATGCCCCCCGGCCCCCACTCCCCACACCCAAAGGGTTTGATGGGGTGGCCCCCATCAGCGGCTGGACATTTACCTGCTCGACCGGATTACGAAGCCGGTGGCAACACCCGCCGACCATAGGCGCGTCGCCCCCTGGGCCACTGTATGCAAAAACCGGCGCCACTGCCGCGGGCACGGTTTCGGCGGCGGCAGCGGTTTCGGCCGGGGGAGGGGCCGGTCACGGGGCCCAGGGGGAGCAGGGGAGCAAAAGAAACGGTAACAAGAAGTAACGGGCCATGGATAGCTCTTTTCTAAGCGGCGTCGGTGCCATCCCGCGGTTTATGCTTTGCAATCAAGACATTCAGGTCGGGATAAGGGCTCATTCTGACGGGGGGCCGCAGCCCTTACCATCATCACACAAAGCGGGCATGGGCGCCAAACGCTGGTCAGGGTTTGGGCGTGAGGGCCCCAGACCGGGCAAAACGCCCAGCATATTTGGGGCAGATGGCTCTTCCCTATCGCCGCAGATTGCCGCCACTTTTGGTCTTGCATCGCGCGGCACCCCATCTCCCCCGATGCCCCCGTCCTTGGCGGGTGCAGACCTCTCCGGGATCTTGCCGGCACCCGCCCATCAGGGCTCGGCGGGTTTCGGATGTCGGGGAATTCTGTTCGATCTCGGGGATTCCCCCGCCACCTGCCCTTTGACCAATGGCCCCTTCGGGGAAATACGGAAAATTCCCCACGCTCATCCCCGCCGCGCGGGGCCCGATCCGATGGAACGCCGTCGAAAACCCCTTTTTGGCAAAAATCGCGCAAGCGGCCAAGGGGTATCGCCGAAACTCACCCCAGGTTGGGGACAGGCCCCCCAGGGGAGGCTGATCGGGGGGGAACATGGCGGTCAAAAAGGGGTAAAGAAAGTTCATCACTGAAGTACAGGGTTTTTACATTCCGTCAAACCCTTCCAGCTTTCTATCCCACGAAAGCTTCGCCCCTTGGTTTTCGCGGGGATTGGTCAGGAAAGGGGTTTCGCAGGAGGTCGTCGATGGCCAAGGGGTTTTGGGTTTCCCCGTTTGGGGGCAGTATGGCAAACGCGCACCGGGGTGATCGACCGGCATGGAATCCGCACGCCCGCCTTTATCCCCGTGGGGACCGGCCACGGTCAAGGCGATGCTGCCCCACAGCTCCCGACCGGGGGGATATCCTTCTGACAAAACCTACATCTGATGCTCGCCCGCCGCCGAACGCATCGCGCGGGTGGGTGGTTTGCACAAGTTCATAACGGCAGAAACCGATCCTAGGATTCCGGGGGCCCTTTTAGGGCATACCTGGGGCCCCCCCGCAAGCTGACCAGGAAGGGGTGGTCTTCTCGACCATATCGACGGTCGAAGCACCATCTACCCCGAGCGCAGCATGGGAAAACCAGGGGCTTCTGGGGAGCGACACTAGTCTTCGACGGTGTCCCGGGCCCCTTCCCCCACGAGGCGACGGTGGCAAATCGATGCGCCTGTCAGCGTGGGGACGACGGTCGGGCAGGCCTTTGGCGACCGGCCGGGCCATGCGCTGTTCGGCATCATGCAGGGGGCGCACCCGCGAGCTGCGGGCGGAATCGGCGGCGGAACTGCGCTCGATCGGCTTTGACGGCTACGCCGTCGGCGGCCTCGCCGTGGGCGAGGGGCAAGAGGCCATGTTCGACGTGCTAAACTACGCCCCCGGACTGCTGCCTGCGGACAAGCCCCGCTACCTGATGGGCGTCGGCAAGCCCGACGATATCGTGGGCGCGGTCGAACGTGGCATCGACATGATGGATTGCGTCCTCCCCTCGCGTTCGGGCCGCACGGGGCAGGCTTGGACCCGCATGGGCCAGATCAACATCAAGAACGCCCGTCACCATGACGACCCGCGCCCGCTGACGAGAATTGCAATGCCCGGCCTGCCGCAGCTACAGCCGCGCCTATCTGCACCATGTCTTCAAGCCAGGAAATCATCGCCTCGATGCTGATGACATGGCACAACCTGCACTACTATCAGGAACTTATGTCCGGCCTGCGCGCTGCCATCGCCTCGGGCAACCTCAAGGCCCATGTCGCGGCCTTCCATGCCCGCCGGGCCGAAGGCGATATCGAGCCGCTCTAGCCGGCCCTGTAACCCTGCACAGGGTGCAGGGCGGCTTTGCACAGGGGCCGGGGTTGCCCTGCGCCGGGCAGCGCCTAGGTCATGTCTCCAACCCAAAGGGAGACTTGCGATGACCGACAGGCTTTTCACGCCGCTCAAGGCTGGCGGGATCGAGATGAGGAACCGGGTGGTCATGGCCCCCCTGACCCGCAACCGCCCCCTATCAGGGCGATGTGCCGGGCGATCTGCATGTCGAATACTACCGCCAGCGCGCCGGGGCAGGGCTGATCGTGACCGAAGGCTCGCAGATCTCGCCGCAGGGCAAGGGCTATGCCGATACGCCCGGCATCTATTCGGACGCGCAGTTGGCAGGCTGGAAAAAGGTGACGGATGCCGTCCACGCCAAGGGCGGCAGGATCGTGATCCAGCTTTGGCATGTCGGACGCATCAGCCACCCGGACCTGCTCGACGGCGGCACGCCTGTCGCGCCTTCGGCCATCCCGGCGGGCTCGCGCACTTTCGTGAATGGCCAGTTCCTGGAAACCGGCGCGCCACGCGCGTTGACCGAGGCCGAGATTGCCGTGATCGTGCAGGATTACCGCCAGGCCGCCGCCAATGCGATCCGCGCGGGCTTTGACGGGGTCGAGATCCATGGCGCGAACGGCTATCTGATGACCAGTTCCTGCGCGACACCTCGAACACCCCAGCGAGGGCATGGCGGGTGATCCAACCGACCCGCTTCCTGCGCCAGGTGGTGTCGGCTGTGCCGATGAGATCGGTGCGCCGCGGGGGGTCCGCTCTCCCCGGTCGGGCCAAAAAGCGGCATCGCCGCCGACACCCCCGGCCCGTTGGGCCGGGTGGGCATTTTAACCCCCGGGGCATCGCTCCTCATGGGTCGAAGGCCGACCGGCGGGCCCCGCGATGGCCCCGGGGGGGATTCGAGCGCTGCGGCCGTTCCCAGGGACCTACCGGCCAACAACGGCTACACGCGCGAGACGGCTGTGAAGGCAGTTGCCTCTGGGGCTGCGGATGCCGTCGCTTTCGGCAAGCTGTATATCTCGAACCCCGATCTGGCCGAGCGTCTGGCGGCGAATGCGCCCCTGAACCCCCTGCCGACCGAGGGGCTGTATGGCGGTGGCGCCGAAGGCTACACCGACTATCCTACCCTGGCCGAGGTCAGCGCCTAAAGCCCGAAGGGCGCAAGGTCGCGCGCCTGGCGGGCCTGCAGGACGGTGTCGGTGAAAACCGGATCCCCGCGTTTTCCCATGGGATGGGTCGGCGCACCGGGGTGCGCCGGCTCACAGGTCCACTTGCAAGGGGTCACCTTGCCTCGCGGAAAGGTCGGTGGCACCGGCGGCAGAGGGCCCTGTCGGGCCTCGGCATGCTCGCGCGGCGATCTCGGCCTTGCCATCGGAAGGGTGAGGGAAAAGCCCCAGCCCCCAGGGCAAGCCGGCCCCGGGCGTTCGGCGCAGGTGCCGACTTGATCGGTCAGGACACGCTGCACCGGCAGGCGGCGAACCCGCTCCTCCAGCGCCGCGGCCAGGCGGCGGGTCGGCATGGCCCCAATCGGTCCGAAACCCCCGCAGCGAAGCCAGGGGCCATTCCCGACGCCTGGACCGCCGGTCGCCCCAGCAGAACCCGGGACGACTTGCCGGTCGATTCCGCCAAAGGATCGGCCGGATGCGCCAGCGCAAGTGATATGCGTTGTCCGCGCCTGCGCCCATGGCGTGACCCCTGCACGGTGCTTTCACGAATCCCGCGGGGCGAGGGCAGGCCGACCTTTTCCGTCGCGGCTGGCACAAGCTCAAGCAAGGCCCCGCTTACCGGCAGCGCTGCGACGGTCACGAAGCGCGCAGGTCGGCCGTCTTTGAAAACCGACGGTCCGCGCCCATCCGCCATCGAAGCCTCCGGCCAGATAATCCAGCGCGAAGCCGGTCTGGAACCGCGACCAGGGCCGAAGGGGCCATCCGCCGCCAGGCCAAGCGCGCCGCAGGTCTCGGGATCGCCCCAGGCAATTTCCCACGGATCGACGCCGGGGCCAGCGGGCAGGAACGCCGCCTCCGGCAAGCAAAAGCAGATCAGCCAGCAGCGAAGCCGCCGGGGCGGCGGCCTGTGCCATGGCGCGACCTGCGGGCATGGCGGCGGCAAGGGGGCAGGCGGCCAGTCCTTGAAGTACCTGGCGGCGGCGCAGGGCGCGGAACGGGTCTTGCGGCATGGGGTCCTTGATCCTGGTCACAGCAGCGATTTCGCCTGCAGGGTGGTCGCTGCCGAGGGGCGTTGACAAGGATGGTTACCCCGACCTGCCGTCAACCGCCTGTGACGATCCGCTCTTGCGGCGGTCGGCGCGCGGGTTCACATTGGCGGGCCTATACCAAGGCCCGGGCCCCGCGTCCCGGGCCGCGCTTGAAACCCCCGCTGCGGGTGCACAAGTTAACAGATCCGCGGGGACGACCGGGTTGCCGATGGTCGGGGTCCGGTCCCGTCTGCCGCAAGTGAAGGATGACATGATGAACGAACCCCTGTCCTCCAGCTACCCCGTGTTGCCGCTCCGCGATATCGTGGTTTTCCCGCATATGATCGTGCCGCTCTTCGTGGGCCGCGAAAAATCGGTGCGGGCACTGGAAGAGGTGATGGCGGACGACAAGCAGATCCTGCTGTCCAGCCAGATCGACCCCAGCGTCGACGATCCGGGCACCGATGCGATCTACCGTGTCGGCGTGCTTGCCAATGTGCTGCAATTGCTGAAACTTCCCGACGGCACCGTCAAAGTGCTGGTCGAGGGTAAGGCGCGGGTGAAGATCACCGAATTCCTGGAAAACCCGTCTTTCTTCGAGGCGAATGCGGGCCGCCTGGACGAACAGACCGGCGATACCGCCTCGGTCGACGCGCTGATCCGCGCCGTGGCGGAAGAATTCGAACGCTACGCCAAGATCAAGAAGAACATCCCCGAAGAGGCGATGTCGGCGGTCAGGAAACGCGCAAACCCCGGCGCGGCTGGCCGATCTTGTCGCCGGGCATCTGGGCATCGAGGTGGCGCAGAAGCAGGAGCTTCTGGAAACGCTGACCGTCGCCGAGCGGCTGGAAAAGGTCTATGGCCAGATGCAGGGCGAAATGTCCGTGCTTCAGGTCGAGAAAAAGATCAAATCCCGCGTCAAGACCCAGATGGAAAAGACGCAGCGGGAATACTACCTCAACGAGCAGATGAAGGCGATCCAGCGCGAGCTGGGCGATGGCGAGGACGGCCAGAACGAAATCAACGAACTCGAAGAGCGCATCCGCAAAACCCAATTGTCCAAGGAAGCCCGCGAAAAAGCGGATGCCGAGGTCAAGAAGCTGAAATCCATGTCGCCCATGAGCGCCGAGGCGACGGTGGTCCGCAACTACCTCGACTGGCTTCTGGGCGTGCCGTGGGGCGTGAAAAGCCGGATGAAGAAGGATCTGGGCGCCGCGCAGAAGGTGCTGGATGCCGATCACTACGGTCTGGAAAAGGTCAAGGAACGGATCATCGAATACCTTGCGGTGCAGGCCCGTTCGGCCAAGCTCAAGGGTCCGATCCTCTGCCTCGTCGGCCCTCCGGGTGTCGGCAAGACCTCGCTTGGCCGGTCGGTCGCGAAGGCCACGGGCCGCGAATTCATCCGCATCTCGCTTGGCGGCGTGCGTGACGAATCCGAAATCCGCGGCCACCGTCGGACCTATATCGGCTCGATGCCCGGCAAGATCATCCAGGCGCTGAAAAAGGCGAAAACCACCAATCCGCTCATCCTGCTCGATGAAATCGACAAGATGGGGCAGGATTTCCGTGGCGACCCCGCCTCGGCCATGCTCGAAGTGCTGGACCCCGAACAGAACGCGACCTTCGTCGACCACTACCTCGAAGTGGAATACGACCTGTCCAACGTGATGTTCATCACCACGGCGAACTCTTACAACATGCCCGGCCCCCTACTGGACCGGATGGAGATCATCTCGCGCGCGGTCACGCTGGACGGCCGCGAGATCGCCAAAGGCCATCTCCTGCCCAAGCAGGTCAAGGCCAACGGGTTGAAGAAGGGCGAGTTCGCGGTTTCGGACGAGGCGCTGACCCATGTGATCCGCTATTACACGCGGGAAGCCGGGGTGCGGAACCTCGAACGCGAAATCGCCAAACTGGCACGCAAGGCCGTGACCGATATCCTGAAGGGCAAGACCAAGAAGGTCGATGTCACGCCGGACAAGGCCGAGGAATACCTTGGCGTCCAGCGCCATCGCTATGGTCTGGCCGAGCAGGAAGATCAGGTCGGCGTGGTGACGGGTCTGGCATGGACCAGCGTCGGCGGTGACCTTTTGTCCATCGAGGCGCTCAAGCTTCCGGGCAAGGGCCGGATGAAGACGACCGGCAAACTTGGCGATGTGATGAAGGAATCGATCGAAGCGGCGGCCTCATACGTCCGCTCGATCAGCCCCGAGCTTGGGATCAAGCCGCCCAAGTTCGAAACGCTCGACATCCACGTCCACGTCCCCGAAGGCGCCACGCCCAAGGACGGCCCCTCGGCCGGTCTGGCAATGGTAACCTCGATCGTCTCGGTCCTGACGGGTATCCCCGTCCGCAAGGACATCGCCATGACCGGCGAGGTTACCTTGCGCGGCAATGCGCTTGCCATCGGGGGGCTTAAGGAAAAACTGCTGGCCGCCCTTCGCGGGGGGATCAAGACCGTGCTGATCCCGCAGGAAAACGCCAAGGATCTGGCCGAGATCCCGGAAAATGTGAAGACCGGGCTCAAGATCATTCCGGTCACGCATGTGCGCGAGGTTCTGGCCCAGGCGCTGGTGCGCCAGCCCGAGCCGGTGGATTGGGACGAGGCGGCCGAGGAAGCCGCCGCTGCCGCCCGCAAGGCGGGGGGCGAGGCCCCGGCCCAGATCGCGCATTGAAGCGCCATGACAAGACGAATAGGGCGGCCCCAGCGGGCCGCCCTTCTTTTTTGTTGCCTCAGGCCACCCGGCGCGGCGCGATGCCCAGACGCCGGTAATCCACGGCCTTGATGCCAAAGGGAAGCCGGACCAGCGCCTCGGGCCGGCAGGTGGCGACCTCGTCGGCCATCACGCCTTGCCAAACCCCGTCAAGGCCCGGATAGCGCCAGTGGTACAGCGCAAGGCCCTGCGGCGTCATGCCGACCGCACGGATATCCGTCTTGCAGCGCCGGTCGCTGACCACCGGAACCGGGGCGCTGCCATTGCCTGCCGCCGCGGCGAACATGATAGCGCCATCAGCGGCACCAGAAAATCATGGCTGCCCGAAGACCCGGTCTCGGCCCGCACACCACTCGGGCTCCATCACCGGCTCGGCCAGCCCGCCCGCGTGAAGAGGCGGCGACAGAACGCCCAGAACCAGAGCGGAAGACAGCAACAGCGATTTCTTCATGGTCATCTCCCCTGTTGAGACCGAGAATGCGGCAGCGACATCGGAAAGCGGCCCGGAACGGCAGCGGGCCTTGCGGGCAAGTCTTGCGGGGAAGGGGCGGGCGATCAGTCCTTCCTGGCCCCGCGCGGCGGATGCGGCGACAAAGCAGGATTCCAGTGGCTTGTTTCCCGCCCGCCGATAGGCTTTCGCCAACGGGGCCTGACCAAAGGGACATGAGTGATGGCGCGCAAGACGACTTCTGCCGCGGAACCGGCATCCAAGGCCGAACCAGAGGCTGCGGCTGCGGCGGAGGCCCCGACCGCCACCGAAGACGCGGCGGCGAAAGGCCCCAGCCTAAAGATCAAGGATCTGGTCACCCGCGTCGCCGAGGCGACGGGCGGCAAGCGCAAGGATGTGAAAGAGATGGTCGAGGCCACGCTCAAGGTCCTTGGCGATGCCATGGCCAAGGGCGAGGACATGAACCTGCCGGGCTTCGGCCGCACCCGGATCACCCGCAGCGCCGAAAAGGATGGGGCGGCCCATCTGACGATGAAAGTCCGGCGCGGCGCACATCGGCCAAAACATGTCGATGAGCCTCTTGCAGAGGACGGCGAGGATAGCTAGAAGCACCGCACCGAATTCAGGTTCGGGCGATTAGCTCAGCGGTAGAGCGCTTCGTTCACATCGAAGATGTCAGCGGTTCAAATCCGTTATCGCCCACCATTCTTTCCGGCCTGATGGCCGGGTCACGGGCCGGTGCTGCGGAAAGCAGCACCGGCCCTTTCGATTTGTCCGCGAAAAATCATAATTCTGTCAGTGCCTTGCGGGGTCCGCCGAACATGACAGTCCTTGTCATTTGAAGGAATCCCGCGACAGGCGCATCTCTCCTGGCACAGCTTCACCGCCCCATCGGAACAGCAGGGCGCAGAGAGACACAGGAGAGGATCAGATGAAAATTTCGCATAGCCTTCGCGCTTCGGTTTTCGCCATCGCCGCGGTGCTTGGCGCCCCGGCCCTTGCCCTCGACATCGGCGCGCAGCGCCCTGACGGCGACAGTGTCAGCCCGGTTGTTGTGGCCGAAGGCCCCGTCGCCATCGCCGTCGTCGCCCCGGTTCTGGGCAGCCCCGCGACCGTCGCCGACGCCGGCGAGGCTGATGACAAGGGCGAGACGCTGAAAGTTGTCGCCGCCGAAGCCCCGGCCGAAGCGCCCGCCGTGATCGTTCCGGCGCTGGTCGCGCCGATTGCCGTGCCGCCCGCCTTGCCGGTTGACGTGACGCCACCGCCGCTGCCGCAGATGCCCTCCTATTATGTCGGCATCGACGGCAAGCCGGTCGGCCCGCTGGACGAAGCCGCGTTGCACGAGTTGGTGGCCAAGGGCAGCTGACCGAAGAGACGCTGGTCTGGACCGACGGCATGTCCGACTGGATCAAGGCCGCCGATGTTGCCGACCTGGACAAGATTCTCGAGGGCGCGCCGAAATCGGCGGCCCTGGGTACGGGCAAGGGCGACGGCAAGGCCCCGGCCACTGCGCCGGTCGCGGCTCCCGCCCCGGTCACCGTTGCTGCCGCGCTGCCGGGCACCTGGGAGATCGACGGCATGGTGCCGGTAGACGGGCTGGGCATGGGCGATGCCGAGATTGTGCAGGTCTTCAATCCCGACGGCACCTATTCCGCCAATGGCACCATTCTCGCCGTCGTGCCGGGCATGGGCGCCTATCCGGTCGAGATCGTGGTCAGCACCGCGGGTCGCTGGAGCGTGGCCGAAGGGCCGGACGGGCAGGGCCAGGTGACGGTGAACGCCACCACCTACGTCTCAATCCCCTCGATGGGTGTGCCCGTCCAGGTCAATACCGGCACCGACAGTTTCGTGGTGCAGGTGGTGGATGGGCGACGCTGATTGTCGATGGCAGCGAATGGCAGCGCATCAGCGCCTGAGCGATGTCACTTCAAGACGACGGCTCCGTCCGAAAGGGTCGGAGCCATGTCATTTTCGGTGATCGTCTTCGCCGCTTCAGGACGACCAAATACCTGTCGCTTCGTCCTGGCCGGGCTTGCATCGCGCACGGCAGACGGCTATCTCGCCCGGATCGGGCGGTTAGCTCAGTTGGTAGAGCGTCTCGTTTACACCGAGGTTGTCGGGGGTTCGAGTCCCTCACCGCCCACCATCCGCCGACCAGCGTCGATCTGCCCCGGCTGACGGGCGCGCCGTCCTATTGACCTCCTATGCCAATGCCCGGGGGCAAGTGATTCGCACCGCGGCCCCACGCCGGATTGTCGATGCTTTGGAAACGGCATGGAGCATTGTTCGTTTCTTGCTAGGTGGACACAATTTCAGGTTGTCTCAGAGCGCAAGAGATAAGCGCAAGGCTGCAAAATTGGGCAAAACTGTGACGGAATTTGATCTGGATTGCGGCCTGTGCGACTATGATCTTCAGCAATTTCATAATCCCCTGTGTGCCAGGAGTAGCCACAATGCTGAGTTTCAAATTTGCCGCTCCGGCGGTCTTTTGTGCGGTCTTGCTTGCAGGTGTTTCGGCGGCCAACGCGGCGGTCGTTAACTTCAAGTTCGACTTTGAAACCCCGATTACCTCGCCCTTCACCCATGTCGACAACCCGCCACCGGAAGGTCCGGGCAATTGCCTTGCGGGCGACTGCATCAAAGTGAACAAGAACGGGTTTGACAACATCTCGATCACCTCGCCGCTGCTGTTTTCGGTGAGTTCGTTCTGGTTCCAACTTCTCGGTGAAGGTGACGACATGCTCGTGACGACGAGCAAGGGTGCCTTCCATCTGCTGGAAAGTGTTTTCGACCACAATAACGGGCATGTTGCCGACTCGGCCTCGCTGTCTCCGGCGAATTTTGCTCTTATGCAAGACATCACCTTCATCCAGTTCATCATGACAGGTCGGAACGGCAATGGTCGCGTCGACGATGTCGTTGGCAGCATGACGATGCAAGACGCGCCCCCGGCGACCGTGCGCTGCCGGCGGCGGGGCGCTGCTGCTGGTTTGCGGGTTTGGGCCTGCTGCGCCGCCGCAAGGCGCCTGATCCCGATCCGATAGAACGGCTCGATTGCATGACCATAGACAGGCGGCCCATGGGCCGCCTGTTTTGGTTTGGGCCCGGATGCGCAGATCATGTGCGGGGATGGCGGTTGTCTTTCCGGCGCTGACGCACGACCTTCGGAACCAGGTGACAGGAGGCCTGCGATGAGCTGGAATCCCATTCTCGACCCGACGATCCCGATCGGCGATGCCGTCGATGCCATCGAGACGGTGATCGTCCCCCGCGCCCGCGATCTTGGCGGGTTCGAGGTGCGGCGCGCCCTGCCATCGGCGCAGCGGCAGATGGTCGGCCCCTTCATCTTCTTCGACCAGATGGGTCCCGCCGAATTCCTGACCGGCGATGGCATAGACGTGCGGCCGCATCCGCATATCGGCCTGGGCACCGTGACCTATCTGATGAAGGGCCGCCTGCATCCACCGCGATTCCCTGGGGACCGATCAGTGGATCGAACCGGGGGCGGTGAACCTGATGTTCGCGGGCCACGGCATCACCCATTCCGAACGCACCGACGGGGCGGCGCGCCGGGCGCCCTTGTCGATGTTCGGCCTGCAGACCTGGCTTGCCCTGCCCGAGAGCCGGGAAGAGGATGCGGCGGGCTTCATCCATATCGGCGCGAGGCGCTGCCGGAACTGGAGGGCGAGGGCAAGCAGGTGCGGCTGATCCTGGGCACGGCCTGGGCGAGAAAGTGCGCTCGAGATGCCTCCGAGGTTTTCTATGCCGATGCGGTCTTTGGCCCCCGGCGCGGCCATCCCGCTGCCGATGACCATGAGGATCGCGGCGTCTACGTGCTGGAAGGCACGGTCAGCCAGGGCGGCCAGAGCTTCGAGGCCGGGCGGATGCTGGTCTTCCGGCCGGGCGACCGGGTCTCGGTGCGGGCCGGGGCGCAGGGCGCGCGGATCATGCTTCTGGGCGGGGCCACGATGGGCGGGCCGCGTTTCATCTGGTGGAATTTCGTCGCCTCGTCGCAGGAACGCATCGACGCCGCCAAAGAGGCATGGCGCGCGGGCGACTGGGCGCATGGCCGCTTCCGCCTGCCGCCGGGGGATGACGCCGAATTCATCCCGGCGCCGGAGCGGTAGTTCCGGGGCGAGGGGGCCGGTGGCGGCTGCCCTGTGCCGGGGGATTCGGGAAGTCTCTGCCTTGGCCCCGCGCCTTTCAAATGCCCCCGGCACTCGCAGCCAGCCAACCCGTCCGGGCTGTTTTGGCCTGATCTTTCCGGGCGATGGCTGCGGCATGGCCAGAAGCTGCGAGACGGGGCAGGGTGGGCCGCGGGAATTTTCGCGGACGAATATTTTGGCATTCCGCGCTTGACGGCGCCCGCCCCCGCGTATCTACCCCCCACGCCCGGCAGCCGGGATGGATGTGCGGTTGTAGCTCAGTTGGTTAGAGTACCGGCCTGTCACGCCGGGGGTCGCGGGTTCGAGCCCCGTCAACCGCGCCACAGCCCTCCCTCCCGAACGTATTGCGCGGTTGTAGCTCAGTTGGTTAGAGTACCGGCCTGTCACGCCGGGGGTCGCGGGTTCGAGCCCCGTCAACCGCGCCACTTTCCCCCTTTAAAACTGTGGTCCCCGAATTGTCCCACGCAGGGACATTGGGCCGTACCATGTGATTTCAATGGCTTGCCAGACGGGGATTCACAGATTCTTAACCTCTGCGCCCTGGCTTGGGCGATCACGAAAACCTCACGCCGATCTCCCGCGCCATCGCGGCGGATCAAGCCTAGCGGAGGGGGATTTCGCGACTCGCGCCGCGGCGCTAGCTTCTGCCTCGCACGGAACAGAGCCTGCCGGACGGTCGCGCCAAGATGCCAGACCGCCGACGCGAACAGGCCCGGCGTCCCGTGCAGGAGGAAGGCCGGTCAGGCCGCGCGCCACCGGCCCCGTTTCGGGATGAACTTCATGAAAACCCGCATGTTTGCCGCCCTGGCCCTGGCCGGGCTGACCGCCACTGCCGCGCTGGCCGCCGGCACGCAGGTGACAGGGGCGATCAAGGCGATCGATCCCGCCGCCATGACGATCACGCTGGCCGATGGTTCGGTCTATGTGCTGCCCCAAGGGCGACAAGGCGGATCAGTTCAAGGTCGGCGAGAAGGTGACTCTGACCTGGACGATGGTCGGCACCCAGCATCAGGTGGATACGATCGCGCCCGCTTCGTGATGCCATGCGGCTTTATCGGGAAAGGGGGCCTCCGGGCCCCTTTTTCATCGGTTCAGAGATCCATGCGGTAGCGGATATGGTCATCGTTTTCGACATAGCTGTCATAGAGGCGCCGCGCCCGGGTGTTGTCCTGCGCGGTGTGCAATACAGCCGCTGCCAGCCCGCGCGCGGGCCAGCGCCATCAGATCGTCGATCAGCGCCCGGCCCAGGCCCGATCCGCGCAGCGCGGGATCGACGAAAAGGTCTTCCAGATAGCAGTCGTCGCCCGTGACCCAGGTCGAGGCGTGTTGACATGCAACGCGAAAGCCCGCGACCCGGCCGTCCCGCAGCGCCACCCGCCCGGCCAGCGCCGAGCCGGGATCGAGCAGCCGCTGCCAGGTCGCCTCGGTCACCTCCGGCGCAAGGGTGACGCCGTAGAAATCGAGATATTGCTGCCAGAGGGTCAGGAAGGCGGGCTTGTCGCCCGCCGCGATCCAGCGGATGCCGGTTTCCATCTTGCGGTCCTTAGCCTCAGGCGATGCGCGCCAGCACGCGCGCCCAGCTGCGGATGCCGTGATGGAAGCTGGCCAGATCGTATTTCTCGTTCGGCGAATGGATCTGGTCATCGTCACGGCCAAAGCCGATCAGCATCGCATCCATCCCGAGATAGGTCTTGAAATAGCCCGCGATCGGAATCGATCCGCCCGATCCGACAAAGGCCGCCGGACGGCCCCATTCGTCGCTCAGGGCCTGACGCGCCGCCTCGAAGGCCGGGTCGGAGATTTCCATCACAGAGGCGGGCGCGCCCTCGACCCCGTCATGCCAGGTGATCTCGACGTCCTCCGGCATCTGCGCCTCGGCCCAGGCGCGAAAGGCGGTCAGCACCTTGGCCGGGTCTTGTGCCGAGACCAGCCGGAAACTCACCTTGGCATGGGCCTCGGCGGGCAGCACGGTCTTGAACCCCGCGCCATTATAGCCGCCCCATAGGCCGTTCACCTCGGCTGTCGGGCGCGACCAGATCATTTCCAGCGGCGTGCGGTCCGCTTCCCCCGCAGGCACCGACAGGCCGACATCGCCCAGATAGCGGCCATGGTCGAAGGCCAGGGCCTGCCATTGGGCGCGCAAGGATTCGGGCAGTTCCGCCACATCGTCATAGAACCCCGGCACCTGCACGCGGCCCGTATCATCATGCAGCCCCGCCAGCAGCCTGGCCATAACGTGCAGCGGGTTGCGGGCAAGGCCGCCATACATGCCCGAATGCAGGTCGCGGCTGGCGGCGCGGAGGGTGAATTCGGCCTTGCAGAGGCCGCGCAACATGGTGGTGATGGCGGGCACGGCGCTGTCGAAGAGGCCCGTGTCGCAGATCAGGGCGAGATCGCAGGACAGTTCGTCCTTGTTGGCCTGAAGAAAGGGGATCAGCGAGGGCGAACCCGATTCCTCCTCGCCCTCCAGAAACATCGTCAGCTTGCAGGGCAGGGTGCCATGCACCGCCTTCCACGCGCGGCAGGCCTCGATAAAGGTCATCAACTGCCCCTTGTCGTCCGAAGCGCCACGGGCGCGGATGATCTTGCCCCTGGGGCCATCCTCGATGGCGGGATCAAAGGGATCGCGCGTCCACAGCGACAGCGGATCGACCGGCTGCACATCGTAATGGCCGTAGAACAGGATATGGCGCCGGCCTTCGCCGCCATGGGCCACGACCATCGGATGGCCAGGTGTCGCGGCGGCGCGGGCGTCGAAGCCCAGGCCCTTCAGGTCTTCGACCAGCCAGTCGGCGGCACGGGCGCAATCGGGCTTGTAGGCCGGATCGGTCGAGATCGAGGGGATGCGCAGCAGGTCCATCAGCCGGTCCAGCGCCTGGGGCAGGTCGGCGTCGATGCGGGCAAGGACGGGGTCGAGTTGCGGGTCGGCGGCCATGCGCGCTCTCCATCTTGTTATGCGGGGGTCAGCCTAGCAGGCGGCCGGGGACTGTCCAGAGCGGGCAACTTGGGGTAGGGAAGGGGCGGAACGGCACGGAGGATTTCAGATGCGGGCAATTCTGGCGATGGGCGCGTTTGGCGTGATGGCGATGGCGGCGCAGGCGCAGGAGGTTCCGGTCGAGACCGGCGCTCTGGGCGGATCGGCGATCAAGCTGCATGTCCAGCCTTTCCTGACCCCAGAGGAGTTGACGACCCTGCGGCTGGTGATGACCAATGAGCAGGCTCTGGCAATCTTTGTCCCGATGCCGCCAAGGGCTTTGCCTCGATGGCCGCGGCACCGGATGAGGGGTTCATCCGCGACGGCAAGCCGGTGGCCTCGGCCGTGGCGATCGCCGGGCTTGCCAGCGCGGCAGGGGCCCAAGACGCGGCGCTGAAGGGATGCGAGGCGGCGCGCAAGGCGGTGCCGCCTGCGTGACCGTGCTTGAGATTGCCCCTGCGCCCTGACAGGGGGTAAAAGGGCAAGGGGGTGACAATTCGCCCCCTGCCTTCGCAGCCGGATTTGATGCATATCAAGGGCGCGAATGGACGGAAGGGCTAGGTCAGCCCAAGCGGATACGCCAGGAGACGACCGGATGAATTACGAGGCCCAGCTTGATCTTGCGCTGAACCGGCTGCACGAGGAAGGACGCTACCGCACCTTCATCGACATCGAGCGCCGCCAGGGCCAGTTCCCCCATGCGGTCTGGACCCGTCCGGACGGGACGAGACGGACATCACCGTCTGGTGCGGCAACGACTACCTCGGCATGGGCCAGCACCCCGAGGTTCTGGCCGCCATGCACGAAGCGCTCGACGCCACCGGCGCAGGCTCGGGCGGCACGCGCAACATTTCCGGCACCACCGTCTATCACAAACGGCTCGAGGCCGAACTGGCCGACCTGCACGGCAAGGATGCGGCGCTGGTGTTTTCCAGCGCCTACATCGCCAACGATGCCACGCTCTCGACCCTGCGCGCCATCTTTCCGGGCCTGATCATCTATTCCGACGCGCTGAACCACGCCTCGATGATCGAAGGCGTGCGCCGTGGCGGTGGCCCCAAGCGCATCTTCCGCCACAACGATGTGGCCCACCTGCGCGAGTTGCTCGCCGCCGACGACCCCGCAGCGCCCAAGCTGATCGCCTTTGAATCGATCTATTCGATGGACGGCGATTTCGGCCCGATCAAGGACATCTGCGATCTGGCCGAGGAATTCGCGCCGCTGACCTATTCGACGAGAGTCATGCCGTGGGCATGTACGGCCCGCGCGGCGCGGCGTGCCGAGCGCGACGAGCAGATGCAGCGGATCGACTGATCAACGCCACGTTGGCGAAAGGCCGTTCGGCGTGTTCGGCGGCTATATGCGCGCGCGACAGATGATGCGTCGACGGATCCGTGCTATGCGCCGGCTTCATCTTCACCACCTCGCTCCGCCCTCGTCGCGCGGTGGGCGCGCGCCTCGGTCGGTCTCAAGGCGAGTGGCGCGCCCTGCGCGAGCAGCATCAACCCAGGCCAAGATCCTGAAGCTGCGGCTGCAAGGGCTGGGCCTGCCGATCATCGAACGCAGTTCGCATATTGTGCCGGTTCATGTCGGCGACCCATCCATTGCAAGATGCTGTCCGACATGCTGCTCGACCGCTACGGAATCTACGTCCAGCCGATCAATTTCCCGACCGTTCCGCGCGGCACCGAACGCCTGCGGTTCACCCCGTCGCCGGTGCATGGTCCGCAAGAGATCGAGGCGCTGGTGAAAGCGATGGACGCACTTTGGCGCCATTGTGCGCTAAATCGCGCCGAGGCCTCTGCCTAAGGCTTCTCGCATGTGCAAAGGGCCTTGCCCTGTGCTAGCGTAACCGCAATACCAAGCCCGGGTGAGTCGCCTCTGCGGCGGCTCGTGCCAAATGACGGGCCACAAAAACAGGCGCCAAGGGGACAGGGTTTCGGATGATCGGCTGGAGGTCCAAACCTCACGCAACGGAAGAGGAGAAGCCAAAGGGCTTTGACGATTTCGATCTGCGCCTTGGCGACCTCATGCGGGGCGAACGCGCCACGCTGGGAAAATCGCTGCTCGACGTGCAGCGCGAACTCAAGATCAAAGCCACCTATATCGCCGCCATCGAAAACGCCGATGTCTCGGCTTTTGAAACGCAGGGCTTCGTTGCGGGCTATATCCGCTCATACGCCCGCTATCTTGGCATGGACCCCGACTGGGCCTTCGCCCGCTTCTGCAATGAGGCCATTTCACCGTCGCCCATGGCATGGCGCCGCCGCATCGCCGCAGCGGGTGCGCGAGGCGCGGGCCGGGTGGAATTCGCCGATCCGCTGGCCAATCCGAACGCGCCTTCGTGCCGCGCGGCGAAAGCTGGCTGAGCCGATCGAGCCTGCCGCCGTCGGTTCGCTGCGGTTCTGGCCGTGCTGGTCGGCGCCCTGGGCTATGGCGGCTGGTCGATCCTGCGCGAAGTGCAGCGCGTCCAGCTTGCCCCGGTCGACGAGGCCCCGGTCGTCGTGGCCGAGATCGTCCCCTGACCCCGGCCACCGCGCCGCGCGCCGCGACGCCCGCGACCGAGGGCCAGACCGAAGAAAAGCTGGCCGATGCAACGGCGCAGAATGGCGATCTGATGGACCGGCTGTACCGTCCGCAGGCGCTTGACGTGCCGGTTCTGGTGTCGCGCGATGGTCCGATCGCCGCGATCAAGCCCGACCGTGGCCCCGCTGCGACCTCGACCGACGCTTCGGGCGAAGGCGCGATCGATGCGGCCTTGGCCGAGGCGCTGGGAACCGATGTGCAGGTCGTGGCCGATGCCAGGCCGGGCGTCGAGGTTCTGGCCGTGCGCCCGTCCTGGGTGCGGGTCACTTCCGCCGATGGCACGGTCCTGTTCGAAAAGATCCTCGACGCGGGCGAACGCTATGCCGTGCCGCCACTGGAAACCGCCGCCGTCTTCCGCACCGGCAATTCCGGCTCGGTCTATTTCGTCGTGAATGGCCAGACCTATGCCCCGCGGCGCCCGGCGCGCAGGTGGTCAAGGACATTGCCCTGTCGCCCGAGGCGCTGTCGGAAAAATTCGCCTTGGCCGATATGGCCAAGGACGGCGATCTGGCGACCTATATGACCGCGATGCCTCGGCCGGAACCGCCGCGCCCTGATCTGCCGCCGCTGGTTGGACCGATCCCCCGGGGCGCTTCGCCCCCCCGGACGCCCCGGATATTTTGACCAAGATGAAGGGCAGAAGCAGGGTCACCTTTTGCTGACCCGCCGCCCCCCGGTTGCCGTTGCCGGGCCGCAGGATTATGGTCCGCGCAGCGTTCCGACGGAGTTCCGCGCCATGACCCACAACCCGATCCGCCCCTGGCGCAACATCGAGCGGCGCAAAGCCGTCAGGTCATGGTCGGGCGGGTGCCGGTCGGGGGTGATGCGCCGATCTCGGTGCAGACCATGACCAATACCGACACATCGGATGTGAAGGCCACGGTGGCGCAGGTGCTGCGCATGCCGACGTGGGCTGCGAATATCGTCCGCGTCTCGACGCCCGACGAGGCTTCGACCAAGGCGCTGCGCGAGATCGTGGCCGAAAGCCCCGTGCCCATCGTGGCCGACATCCATTTCCACTACAAACGCGCCATCGAAGCCGCCGAGGCGGGGGCCGCCTGCCTGCGCATCAACCCCGGCAACATCGGCGATGCGGCCCGCGTGCGCGAGGTGGTGAAGGCCGCCAAGGACCATGGCTGCTCGATCCGCATCGGGGTGAATGCCGGGTCGCTGGAAAAGCAACTCCTGGAAAAATACGGCGAACCTTGCCCGGAAGCGATGGTCGAATCCGGCCTCGACCATATCAAGCTGTTGCAGGACAACGACTTTCACGCCTTCAAGATCAGCTGCAAGGCGAGCGATGTCTTCCTTGCGGCAGCGGCCTATCAGCAACTCGCGGCAGCGACCGATGCGCCGATCCATCTGGGCATCACCGAGGCCGGCGGGCTGATGGCAGGCACGGTGAAATCGGCGGTGGGGCTGGGCTCGCTTCTGTGGTTCGGCATCGGCGACACGATCCGGGTCTCGCTGTCGGCGGCGCCCGAGGAAGAGGTCAAGGTCGGCTACGAGATCCTGAAATCGCTGGGGCTGCGGACGCGCGGGGTGCAGATCATTTCCTGCCCGTCCTGCGCCCGGCAGGGCTTTGACGTGATCAAGACGGTCGAGGCGCTGGAAAAGCGGCTGGAACACATCAAGACGCCGATGAGCCTGTCGATCATCGGCTGCGTCGTGAACGGCCCCGGCGAGGCGCTGATGACCGACATCGGCTTTACCGGGCGGCGGTGCTGGCAAGGCATGTCTATCTGCGGGCAAGCAGGCGCATACGCTGGGCAATGACCGGATGATCGACCATATCGTCGAACTGGTCGAGAAGCGGGCGACGGAACTGGCCGGGGCCGAGGCGCAGGCGGCCGAAGTAGCGTCAGTCCAGCGCAGCGAGATCAGCCGCAGCGCGTGTCGCGGGGGGCGCGGCGCACGCCGTCGCGGCCCAGAGCGCCGAAATCGACGGTCTCGTAAAGTCGTGCCGCCTTCGCGGCGAGGCCGAAACAGACCCTGCCTTCGGGCTTGTGCTCGCTGCCGCCCGCCCCGGGGATTCCGGTGACAGAGATGGCAAGGCCGACACCGGCGGCAGCCCGCGCGCCTTCGGGCCATTTCGCGGGCGACCTGCTCCGAGACCGCGCCCAAGGGCGGCAAGGGTTTCGGGCGGACGCCCAGCATCCGGGTCTTGGGGCGTTGAATAGGTGACGAAGCCGCGGTCGAACATGTCGGACGCGCCGGGCGTTCGGTCAGGGCGCGGCGATCATCCCGGCAGTGCAGCTTTCCGCCGTGGCAAGGCGCAGCCCCGCGCACGGCGCGCGGAGGATCTGTTCGGCAGGGTCAGCCCAGCCATGGCTGGATCAGGCCGTGATAAAGGCCCGCAAGCGCGTGGAGCACAGGCCCGCGAACAGCCCGGCCCAAAGATCGTCAAGCATGACGCCCGCCGCATCGTGGCGACGGTCGGCGCGGCCCACGAGCCACGGCTTCCAGATGTCGAAACAGCCGGAACAGGAGGAAAGGGCACGACCCAGCCGGGCCAGGCGGCAAGGGGCCCAAGTCAGCGACGCCATGGCGCCAGAGCGGATGACGGTGAAGCTCAGGGCCAGCAACTGGCCCGCCACTTCGTCAATCACCACTTCCGACGGGTCGGTCTCGGAGCGGCTGGACAGGTAGCGCGGCACGGGCCCGAAGCCGGCAACGGTTGCGGCAAGGAGGCCACGGGCACCAGCAGCGCAGCACCCGCCTGATAGGCGGCAACGGCGAGCGCGACCGTGATCAGCGAGGCCCAGGTGCCCGGGGCCGGGCGCAGATGGCCCGCGCCGAAGAAGGTGGCAATTGCCGCGCTCATGCCTTCACCAGCGTTGCAGTGGCAAGGCGGCGATGCCTTCCTCGCGGCCGGTGAAGCCAAGCCGTTCGAGGTGGTGGCCTTGACGCTGATCCGGTCGCATCAAGCCCCATGATCGCGCCAGCCCCGCCTGCATTCGCGGCATGGGGCCGATCTTGGGGCGTTCGCAGACCAGCGTCACGTCGCAATTCGAGTGCGGAACCCCTGTCCCCGGCAAGTTCGACCGCATGGCGCAGGAAGATATGCGACGCGGCGCCTTTCCATTGCGGGTCGCTGGGGGGGAAGTGGCGGCCGATGTCGCCCTGCGCCAAGGCGCCGTAGATCGCGTCGGTCAGGGCGTGCATGCCGACATCGGCGTCGGAATGGCCCAGAAGTGCCTTGTCGTGCGGGATTTTCACGCCGCAAAGCCAGACGTGATCGCCTGTCGTAAAGGCGTGGACGTCATAGCCGTTGCCAAGGCGATATCCACGTCGCGGCCTTTCAGGATCCCTCGCGCGGCGAAATCGCCGGGGAAGGTCAGTTTCAGATTGTCTTCCTCGCCCTCGACGATCTGGACGTCAAGCCCTGCGGCGCGGGCGACCTGGACATCATCCGCCGCCCCGCCGGGATGGGCGCGATGCGCGGCAAGGATCTCGGCCAGGCGGGAAGGCCTGCGGGTCTGAGCCCGGTAGAGGCCTTCGCGCGGCTGCGTGCCGGTGACCTGGTCGCGTTCCCGCGCCAGAGCGCGTCGGTGACGGGCAGGGCGGGCGGCGGCGGGGGCGTGGTCCAGCGCCGCGATCAGGCGGTCGATCAGCGCGCGGGACAAAGGGGCCGCGCGCCGTCGTGGATCAGCACGCGGTCGCATCGCTGCCACCAGCGCCTCGAGCGCGGCGCGACCGAGTCGGCCCGCTGCCGCCGCCGGTGACCAGCCGCGCCCGGGCGCCAGCGCGCGGGCGCGCGCCATGTCATCGGGGTGGACGACCAGCGTGACCGGCAGGCCCGCGAAAGGCCGCAACGTGTGGGCCAGAACCGGTTTTCCGGCAAGGATCTGCCATTGCTTCGGCAGATCGCCCCCGGCGCGGCTGCCGCGTCCTGCGGCGACGATGACGACATGAGTGCTCATGCCCTCTTCCTAGGCCAGCCCTGCGCGGCTGACAATCTGTCCAGAAATTGCCCATGAATGCGTAAAATTTGTGCATGTGCTGCAAATCGGCCAGAATACCGGCAGGTGCAGATGGCAGGACGCCAAGGCAACGGCTAGCTGTTAGGCCTGCGCACAATGAAGCGGCAGTTGAGGCAAGAATTTCGTGGCTTTCCGCCTTGGTCCCGTCACCGTCGACCCACCCGTCCTGCTGGCCCCGCTGGCCGGAATCACCGACCTGCCGTTCCGCAGGCTGGTGTCGCGCTTTGGCGCCGGGCTGGTGGTGAGCGAAATGGTCGCCAGTGACGAGGTTCTGCGCGCCCGGCCCGAAGCGCGGGCGCGGGCGGAACTGGGCTTTGGCGAGGGCGCGACCTCGGTGCAGTTGGCCGGGCGCGAGCCCGCGCTCATGGCCGAGGCCGCGCGCTGGTGCGAAGGGCAGGGCGCGGCGCTGATCGACATCAACATGGGCTGCCCGTCCAAGCGGGTGACCACGGGCCTCTGCGGTTCGGCCCTGCTGCGTGATCTGGACCTGGCGCTGGAGCTGGTCGAGGCGGTGGTGGGCGCGGTCAAGGTGCCGGTCACGCTCAAGACCCGGCTGGGCTGGGATGACACGCTGCACAATGCGCCAGACCTGGCGCGGCGGGCCGAAGGGGCAGGGGTGCGGATGGTGGTGATCCACGGGCGCACGCGGTGCCAGTTCTACAAGGGCAATGCCGATTGGGCGGCCATCCGTGCGGTCAAGGATGCGGTGTCCATTCCTGTCGTGGCGAATGGCGACATCGTCGATGCCGAAACCGCCCAGGCCGCCCTGGCGGCGAGCGGCGGCGATGGGGTTATGGTCGGGCGCGGGGCGCAGGGCGCGCCGTGGCGGCTGGCGCAGATCGCGGCGCGGCTGCATGGCCGGCCAGAGCCGGACATCCCGCAGGGCCTGGATCTGGCCGGGATGATCGTGGCGCATTACGAGGATATGCTGGGCTTTTACGGGCGGGAACTGGGCCTGCGCTGCGCCCGCAAACATCTGGGCTGGTATCTTGAGGAAGCCGGGCTGGAACAGGCGCGCGACGCGATCCTGACCTCGACCGATCCGGCGCAGGTGATCCGCCTGATCCATGAGGCCTTTGCCGAGGCGGAGGTCGCGGCATGAACAAGGGCTATCGCTCGCCCTATCCGGTGCCCGGTGTGATCTGGGCCTCTCTGCCGCTGCCATCGCTTCTGGTTGACGAATCCGGGCTGATCCTTGAGGCCAATCCGGCGGCCGAAGCCTTTCTGAACACATCCGCCAAGGCCTTGTTGCGCCACCCCGTGCTGGACCGCCTGTCGATCAACGCTCCGATGGAAGAGGCGCTGTCCCGCGCCCGCGCCAACCAGTCGGCGTTGAACATCAACGACGTCGATGTGACCACGGGTGAACGCGCGCCGGTGCAATGCACGATCCATGTCGCGCCCATGCATGACAATCCGGGCGTGATCCTGCTGATCCTCTCGCCGCGCGAGATCGCCGACCGGCTGGGCCGCAGCCTGGGCGCCAAATCGGCGGCGCGGTCAGCCATCGGCATGGCCGAGATGCTGGCGCATGAAATCAAGAACCCGCTGGCGGGAATTTCGGGGGCGGCGCAACTGCTGGCGATGGGGCTGTCGCCCGAGGATCGGGAGCTGGCCGATCTGATCGTCGAGGAAACGCGGCGGATCGTCAAACTGCTGGAACAGGTCGAGCAATTCGGCAATGTCCGCCCGCCGGAGCGCCGCGCGGTGAACCTGCATGACGCGCTGGACCGCGCGCGCAAATCGGCCATGGTCGGCTTTGCCGCCCATATGACCATCGTCGAGGATTACGACCCCTCGTTGCCGCCGACCTTTGCCGATCCCGACCAGTTGATGCAGGTGTTCCTGAACCTGATCAAGAACGCCGCCGAGGCCTGCCAGCGGCCGGGCCAGGGGACGGCACCATCCGGCTGCGGACATTCTACGACCTGTCGCTGCGCCTGCGCCGCAAGGATGGCACGCCCGCCGCCCTGCCGCTGCAAATCGAGATCATCGACGATGGCCCCGGCCTGCCGCCCGATATTGCCGCCGAAGTGTTCGAACCCTTTGTTTCGGGGCGCGAGAATGGCACGGGGCTTGGCCTCGCGCTGGTCTCGAAAATCATTTCCGACCATGAGGGCTGGATTTCCGTGGATTCGGTGCCGGGGCGCACCGCTTTCCGCATCTCGCTGCCCATGGCGCCCAAGGAAAAACGGAAGGAGTGCTAGGATGGACGGAACCGTTCTTGTCGCCGATGACGACCGGACGATCCGGACGGTGCTGACGCAGGCGCTGACGCGGGCGGGGTGCAAGGTGCATGCGACCAGCAGCCTGATGACGCTGATGCGCTGGGTCGAAGAGGGCAAGGGCGATCTGGTCATCTCGGACGTGATCATGCCGGACGGAAACGGGCTGGATGCCCTGCCGCGCATCGGCAAGATGCGACCCGGCCTGCCGGTGATCGTGATTTCGGCGCAGAACACCATCATGACGGCGATTCAGGCCGCCGAGGCCGAGGCTTTCGACTATCTGCCGAAACCGTTCGACCTGCCCGATCTGATGAAACGTTCGGCCCGTGCGCTGGAACAGAAGCGGCGCGCACCGGCCAAGGTGGTCGTGGCGCGCGAGGCGGGCGACGATCTGCCGCTGGTGGGGCGCACGGCGGCGATG
The DNA here is from genome assembly GCA_027382625.1 of Tetmemena sp. SeJ-2015. Lineage (NCBI taxonomy): Eukaryota > Ciliophora > Spirotrichea > Sporadotrichida > Oxytrichidae > Tetmemena > Tetmemena sp. SeJ-2015. The sequence goes on from JAJKFJ010020752.1 coordinate 259,740, forward strand.
CAGGCGCTGTACCGGCTGGTGGCGCGGGTGATGAACACCGATCTGGCCGTGCTGATCACGGGGGAATCGGGCACCGGCAAAAGCCTGATCGCCAAGGCGATCCATGATTTTTCCGACCGGCGCAGCCTGCCTTTCATCCTGGCCCAGGCCGCGGATCTGCAAGGGGTGGACGGGCCGGCCAGCCTGATTGCGCGGGCGCGCGGCGGCTCGGTCGTTTTTGATGAAGTGGCGGATTACGACGAGGACCGGGCAGGCCCGCGGGTGCGGCCGCTCGGGTGGGACGGCCGGCGTCGGGCACCAGCCGGTCATCTGGACGCCATGGAATCGGGGGCGTTCCGGCAGGACCTGTTTTACCGGCTGTCGGGTGTGACGCTGCATGTGCCGAGCCTGCGCGAAAGGGTCGATGACATTCCGCTGCTGGCCGAGCATTTCCTGACCAAGGGCGAGCGCGATTTCGGCACGCTGCGGCGGCTGTCGGGCGAGGCGCTTGAAATAGTGCGCAGCTATTCCTGGCCGGGCAATGTGCGGCAGCTTGAAAACACGATCCGGCGGCTTCTGGTCACCTCGGCCGAGGCCGAGATCGCCAAGCCCGAAATCGAGCAGATTCTGGGCAACCAGCCTGCCGCTGAACCGCTGAGGGGCGGCCATGAAAGCGAGAAGCTGTCGGCATCCGTCGCGCGGCATCTGAAACGGTATTTCGATCTGCATGGCGGACAACTGCCGCCTGCGGGGGTTTACCAACGGATCCTGCGCGAGGTGGAAATGCCCCTGATCGAGATCGCGTTGGATGCCACGGCAGGAAATCAGGCGAAATGCGCCGATCTGCTGGGCATCAATCGCAATACTTTGCGCAAGAAGATCACCGACCTCGATATCCGCGTGACACGCCGCCGCAAACTGATGTAAAACCGCAACATCAAGCGTGGCGAACGGGGGACAACCCCCAAAGACCACAAGATGTTGCAGGTTGATGACAGCGCTGGATCGCACACTTAGGCGGGATGTCTGGTCAGGTTTTCGCGCCTGCGCCGCCAGAGGCGGTGCAGACCGCGACGACGCTGGGCCTTGTTTCCTGGGTCCGGTTCTGGTTGTGGCAACCTTTCTGGCGCTTGGTCCCCTTGCGCAGGGCGCGGCCTCGCCGCTGCTGCGGCTGATCCTTCTGGCCGATCTGGTCTATGTGCTGCTGATCGCGGCGCTGGTGCTGGCGCGGGTGGCGCGTGGTGGCGGACCGCCGCAGCCAATCGGCCGGATCGCGCCTTCACCTGCGCCTGTCGGGCGTGTTTGCCGGGTGGCGCGGTGCCGACGGTTCTGGTTGCCGTCTTTGCGGTTCTTTCGGTCAATCTGGGGCTGGAGGGCTGGTTCTCGGATCGGGTGCGCTCGGTCGTGGGATCGTCTCTGGCGGCGGCCCAGGCCTATGAGGACGAGCAGCGCCATGATCTGACCGAGGATGCCCAGGCGCTGGCCGCCTATCTGAACCTTGCCAAGCAGAAGACCTTCTTCCTGCGTGACGACCAGTTGCGCCCCTTGCTGAGCCAGGGCCAGGATGTCATCCAGCGCGGCTTGAAAGAGGCCTATCTGGTCGATGGCACCGGCACGCTGAAGACCAGGGGCGACCGGTCCTACCTGTTCGGATTTGAAGCCGTGCCGCCCGAGGATCTGCTGAAGGCACGCGAAGGCGGTGTCGTGCTGATCGAGGATTGGGACAATAACGAATTCCGCGCGCTGGTCCATCTTGACGCCTTTGCCGACCGCTATCTCTATGTCAGCCGCACGGTCGATGGCTCGATCCTTTCCTTGCTCGACGAGACGCAGCAGACCGTCCAGCTTTACAACCAGCTCGAATCCGAACGCGGGCGGCTTTTGCTGAATTTCGGCCTGATTTACCTGGGCTTCGCGATCATTCTTATCCTTGCGGCGATCTGGCTGGGCCTGTGGTTCGCCGAGCGCCTGTCACGGCCTGTCGGGCGGCTGGCGGGCGCGGCGCAGCTGGTGGGCGGCGGCGATCTGGATGTGCAGGTGCCCGAGGAAGAGGGCGATGACGAGATCGCCACGCTGGGGCGTCTGTTCAACCAGATGACGCGGCAGCTCAAAGGGCAGCGCGACGCGCTGGTGGTCAGCCACAGCCAGACCGAACGGCGGCGGCGGCTGTTTGATTCGGTGCTGTCGAACGTCACCGCAGGGGTGATGGGCCTGGATGCGACCGGACAGGTCGATTTCGTCAACCGGGCGGCGATGCGGCTTCTGGATGTGCAGGGCGATCCGCATGGGCTGGGGCTGGATGCGGTTGTTCCTGAATTTGCCGGACTTTTCCAGAACTTGCGCGCCGATGGTGACACTGCGGCGCAGGAAGAGGTGCGGCTGACGCGGCGCGGGCGGCTGGAAAGCCTGCTGGTGCGGATGAGCGTGCGGCGCAGCGAGGATGGCCGGCTGGAAGGCTATGTCGTCGCCTTTGACGATGTGACGGAACTGGTCAGCGCGCAGCGCATGGCGGCATGGGGCGATGTGGCGCGGCGCATCGCGCATGAGATCAAGAACCCGCTGACGCCGATTGCCCTGTCGGCGGAACGGATCAAGCGCAAGTTCCGCGGCGAAGTGCAGGACCCGGTCGAACTGGAGGCGCTGACCGATGTGATCGTGCGTCAGACCAACGACCTGCGGCGCATCGTGGACGAGTTTTCCAAATTCGCGCGGATGCCCGAACCCGACCGGCGCGAGGCCGATCTTGTGGCGATCCTGCGCGATGCGGTGACCTTGCAAAAGGCCGGCCAGCCCGGCGTGACCTTCGTGACCGCGATTCCCGAAGGCGCGGTGATGATGGATCTGGATGCGTCGATGATCGGGCAGGCGCTGACAAACCTGATCAAAAACGCCGGAGAAGCGATTGAATCCTTGCAGGAAAAAGGTACTCCGGCGGGGTTTGCGCCGGAAATCCGCATCGCTTTGGTTGAACAGGATGGCGAAAGCCTGATTACCATTGCCGACAATGGAACCGGCCTGCCGCCGGACCGGACGCGGCTGTTCGAACCCTATGTGACGACGCGGGAAAAGGGCACGGGTCTTGGCCTGCCCATCGTCAAGAAGATCATCGAGGAACATGGCGGCGCGCTGGCCCTGCTGGATGCGCCGGTGTTCGACGGCAATGACCATGCGGGGGCGATGGCCGAAATCCGGCTGCCGCGGTTGGCCAAGCGCCGGATGGGCCGCAACATGGGGGCGCAGCCCCAGGGGAGTGAGGCATGAGCATCCTGATCGTCGACGACGAGAAAGACATCCGCGAGCTGATCGCGGACATCCTGAAGGACGAAGGCTATGCCGTTCGCCTGGCGGGGAATCCGACGATTGCATGGCCGAGGTCAACACCGAACCTCCCGCCTGATGATCCTCGACATCTGGCTTAAGGACAGCCGGATGGACGGGATCGACATCCTCAAGGCGACCAAGCGCGACAACCCGGATATCCCGATCATCATCATCTCGGGGCACGGGAATATTGAGATCGCGGTGGCCGCGATCAAGCAGGGCGCTTACGATTTCATCGAAAAGCCGTTCAACATCGACCAGTTGATGGTGGTGGTCAGCCGCGCGATGGAAACCAGCCGCCTGCGCCGCGAAAACCACGAATTGCGCCGCCGCGATGTGACCCAGACCGAGATGATCGGTTCAAGCCCGGCCTTCAAGGCCTTGAAATCGCAGCTCGACAAGGTAACGAAATCGAACGGGCGCGTGATGCTGACCGGGCAACCCGGGTCAGGCAAGGAAATGGCCGCGCGGTTCATCCATGCCAATTCCAACCGGGCGGGCGCGGCTTTCGTGACAGTCTCTTCGGCCTCGATCGAGCCGGAACGGATGGAAGAGGTGCTGTTCGGGCGTGAGACAGCCGAGCGCGGCGTGGAACCCGGTCTTCTGGAACAGGGGCATGGCGGGGTGGTCTATTTCGACGAGGTGGCGGATATGCCGCTTGGCACCCAGTCGAAAATCCTGCGTGTGCTGACCGAGCAGCAATTCTCGCGGTCCGGCGGGGCCGACAAGGTGCGGGTGGATTTGCGGGTGATTTCGTCGACCACGCGCGACCTTGCGGCCGAGATCCGCGCCGGGCGCTTCCGGCAGGAATTGTTCGACCGGCTGAACGTGGTGCCGATTGCCGTGCCGAGCCTTGAGGAACGGCGCGAGGATATTCCCGAACTGACGCGGCATTTCATCGACCTGTTCCACCGCAGCCAGGGCCTTCCGGCGCGCGGCTTTTCCTCCGAAGCCGAGGCGATGTTGCAGACCATGCCCTGGCCCGGCAATGTCCGGCAATTGAGGAACGTGATCGAACGCGTTCTGATCCTTGGCGATTCCGGCGGCACGATCGATGCGCGCGAATTGCCCAGCAGCGAGGCCCAGCCCGTGGCGGGCGACGGCATGGTTCTGGGCGGCATGGTCGCCACCCTGCCGCTGCGCGAGGCGCGCGAGGTGTTCGAGCGCGAATATCTGCTGACCCAGATCAACCGGTTCGGCGGCAATATCAGCCGCACGGCAAGTTTCGTCGGCATGGAACGCTCGGCCCTGCATCGCAAGCTGAAATCGCTGGGCGTGGTGACCACGGCCAAGGCGGGCGGGCGCATGGCGCGGCTGGACGAGGATTTCGAGGGCATGACAACGAGCCAAGACCCTTGCGCGCAAGACCTGGCGCGCATCTGCGACACCTTGCGCACGTCAAAGCCGCCGGAGGCGCCATGAAGGTGATCATCTGCGGCGCGGGGCAGGTCGGCTGGCAGATTGCCCGCCAGCTGTCGGGCGAGAAGAACGACGTGACGCTGGTCGACATGAACGCCGATCTGGTGCGCCGGGCCTCGGACACGCTGGACGTTCAGGGGGTGGTGGGCTTTGCCAGTTATCCCGACGTGCTGGAACGGGCGGGTGCGCGCGATGCCGACATGATCATCGCCGCCACCCATTCCGACGAGGTGAACATGGTCTGCTGCCAGATCGCGCAATCGCCTTCAACGTCACACGCAAGATCGCGCGCATCCGCAACCAGAGCTATCTCGAGACCGGCTATTCTGATCTTTACAACCTGGACCGGCTGGCCATCGACGTGGTGATCAGCCCCGAGCGCGAAGTGGCCGAGGCGGCGCTGCAACGGCTTGCTGCGCCCTCGACCTTCGATACCGAGGTTTTCATGGGCGGGCGGGCGCAGCTTCTGGGCCTGCATCTCGAGGCGGACTGTCCGGTCCTGAACACGCCGCTGCGCCAGTTGAACGACCTGTTTCCGACGCTGCGCGCCATCGTGGTGGGGATGCGGCGCGGCGGGCGGCTGATCGCACCCGAAGCGAATGACCAGTTGCTCGAGGAGGACGACATCTATGTCTTCACCCATTCCGAAGACGTGAACCGCTGTCTGGAAATCTTTGGAAAGACCAAAAAACAGAACGCGTCGTCATCGTCGGCGGCGGTAATGTCCGGCCTTGCGTGGCCGCGCGCTGAGGCGCGCACCGACCGCATCCGCCAAGGTGATCGAAAGGACCGCGAAACCGCCGAGCCGCGGCGGACGGGCTGGAACGGACCATCGTCCTGAACGGCGACGGGATGGATATGGATATCCTGCTGGAGGCCGCCATCGACCGCGCCGATGCCGTGCTGGCGGTGACCGATGACGACAAGACCAACATTCTTGCCGCCGTCCGCGCCAAGCAGGCGGGTTGCAAGATGTCGATTGCGCTGGTCAACGACCCGACGCTTGCGCCGCTGATGGGGCCGTTGGACATCGACGCCTATATCAACCCGCGCGCCACAACCGTGTCGTCGATCCTGCGCCATATCCGGCATGGCAAAGTGCGGGCGATCTATTCGCTGGGCGACAGCGAGGCCGAGATGATCGAGGCGCAGGTGCTGTCGACCTCGCCCCTCGCCGGTCGGCTGGTGCGCGAGGTGGAATTTCCCGAGGGCGTGCTGGTCGGTGCCTTGATGAAGGGCGAGCGGGTGATGAAGCCGATGGGCGATCTGCGCATCGAGGCAGGCGACGTGGTGGCGATGTTCGCCATGACCAAGGATGTGCCAGAGGTCGAGCGCCTGCTTCAGGTCTCGATCGACTTCTTCTAGGGGCGGGGCGGCGGATGGCGCAGCCGGGCGTGGCACCTGCGGGATTAGGGCGGCTGGCGGAGTTTCCGCTGCTGGTGGTGCTGCTGGGCGCGGTGGGCCTGTCGTCTGGCTGCCTGCGGGCCATGGCGTGATCCTGGGTCATCACCGCGTCGCGCAGAGCTTTTCTACGGTTGCCTGACCATCCTGGGACAGCTGCGCCGATGCGCCAGCCGCCATCGGCCGCGCCATGGACGCGGCCAGCTGCGGCGCTGGCCGGCCTATCTCGTGCTGCCGCTGGCCATGGCGCTGCCGATGGTGCTGGCGATCCGCGACACCAGTGTCGAATGCCTGGTTCGAGATGCTGTCCTGTTCACACCAGGGCGCATGCGTCTATGAGCCGGGGCGCTGTCGCCGTCGATCCATCTCTGGCGGGCGCTGTGCGGCTGGTTCGGCGGCTTCTTCATCCTGCTTTGCGCCTATGCCGTGCTCGGGCCTTTGAACCTGGGCGGGGCCGAGGTGATATCGGGCCGGGTGCCGGGCCGGGGCGAGAGCGCTGCGCAGATCACGCGGCTGGCCGATCCGGCACTGCGGCTGGCGCGCCATACCGGGACGATCCTGCCGGTCTATGCCGGGCTGACGCTGCTGCTTTGGGTCGGCCTGCTGATCGCCGGCGAAGACGGGCTTCTGGCCCTGACCCATGCCATGGGCACGATCTCGACCAGCGGAATCACGGCAGGCGCCGGGCTGTCGGTCACCGGCTCGGGCTGGGTGGGCGAGCTGCTCTGTTCGTCTTCCTGCTCTTTGCCGTCACCCGCCGGGCCTGCCGGTGCGCGGGCCGCATGAAAGCCGGCAGACGATCTGGCGCGACCCGGAACTGCGCCTGGCGCTGGCTTTGGTGACGCTGGTTGTGGCGGTTCTCTTGCTGCGGCACGCCCTTTCGGATGCCGATGACACCGATCTCGCCAGCCTGCGCGGCTTCTTCCGGGCCTTCTGGGGCGCGATGTTCACGTCCTTGTCCTTCCTGACCACGACCGGATATGAAAGCGCCTATGGTCTTCGGCGCGCGACTGGTCTGGCCTTGGCGCGCCGGGCTGGTCCTGCTGGCGCTGGCCATCATCGGCGGGGCGTGGCGACCACGGCTGGGGGGTCAAGCTGTGCGGGTCTATGCGCTGTTCCGGCATGGCCAGCGCGAGATGGAGCGTCTGGTGCATCCCAATTCGGTCGGCGGGTCGGGGGCCAGGAACGCGCTGCGCCGAGGGGGCCTATCGCCTGGTTTCTTCATCTCTCGCCTTGCCATCGGGTGAGCGGCGCTGACGGTGGCGGGCCTGGCTTTCGAGACGGCCCTGCGTGTGGGAATCGCCGCGCTGACCACGACCGGCCCGCTGGCGGGTGTGGCCTCGCTGGAAACCCTGTCGCTTCGACGACCAGTCAACATCTCGCGCGATGATCCTGGGCGGCTGGAACGGCTGCGCTGTCGCGGCTGCGCCTGGTGGCCTGGCGGCCCGGGTCGAGCTTTTGGCGATTCTGGTGCTGCTGGCGCCGGACGGGTGGCGCCGCTGGAACCGCTTGTTCGCGCAATCGAAAATGGTATTCAGGCGTGGAAAGCACGCAGCCGTACCATACTTTGACCCTAGGGCTGCTAACCTGAACGAGGGATCAGGGATGCCCGCATCGCGCGACAAGACCAAGAAAAAAGGCAAAGACAAAAATGGCCGGCGACAAACAAAATTTGCAGGACGCGTTTCTTAACCATGTCCGGAAAGCCAAGGTTCCGGTGACCATCTTCCTGATCAACGGGGTAAAGTTGCAGGGCGTGATTACCTGGTTCGACAATTTCTGCGTTCTTCTGCGCCGCGACGGGCAATCGCAGCTTGTCTACAAGCATGCGATTTCGACCATCATGCCGGGCGCGCCTATCAACCTATATGAAGGCGAAGACTGATTACCGACTTGCCCGAAGATGACGACGAACTGCCGCTGATCCCGGACCGGGATGCACGGTCAACGGCGCCAGCCACCCGCGCCATCGTCCTGCATCCCGACACCCGCGCCCGGCAAACCGCCGGCTGCCCGAACATGGCCTGGCCGAGGCCGTGTCGCTGGCCGATGCCCTGCCGGGGCTTGAGGTCCTGTGGGCCGAGGTCGTGCGCCTGCCACGGATGCAGCCGGGGATGCTGTTCGGCTCGGGCAAGGTCGAGGAACTGGCGGCGCGAATCAAGGCCGACGGGGTGGAACTGGTGCTGGTGGACGGGCCGGTGTCGCCGGTGCAGCAGAGGAACCTTGAAAAGGAATGGGGCGTCAAGCTTCTGGACCGGACGGGGCTGATCCTTGAAATTTTTGCCGACCGCGCGCGGACGCGCGAAGGGGTGTTGCAGGTCGAACTGGCCGCGCTGTCCTATCAGCGCACGCGTCTGGTGCGGGCCTGGACCCACCTTGAACGGCAGCGCGGGGGCTTTGGCTTTGTCGGCGGTCCGGGCGAGACGCAGATCGAAGCGGACCGCCGCGCCATCGACGATCAGGTCCTGCGGCTGAAAAGACGGCTGGAACGCGTTGTCCGCTCACGCGAATTGCAGCGGGCGGCACGCGCCAAGGTGCCGTTTCCGATCGTGGCGCTGGTCGGCTATACCAACGCGGGCAAATCGACGCTGTTCAACCGCATGACGGGGGCGGATGTTCTGGCCAAGGACATGCTGTTTGCCACGCTCGACCCGACGATGCGGGGGGTGACGCTGCCTTCGGGGCGCAAGATCATCGTCTCGGATACGGTGGGGTTCATTTCCGATCTGCCGACGCAGCTTGTCGCGGCCTTTCGTGCCACGCTGGAAGAGGTGCTCGAGGCCGATCTGGTCGTGCATGTGCGCGATATCAGCCATCCCGAAAGCGCCGAACAGGGGGCCCGATGGGGCCAAATCCTAACCCCCGGGGCGTTGGCCGCACGCCGAAATGGGGTTTGGGAACAAGCTGGACTGTGGACCCTGGGGCGCGAGGCCCCTGCGGTGCAGGCGGACGGGGCCCCGGGGTCGTTTCCGGCCCACGGGCGGGGCGCCCCTCTCGCATCCCGGCCGGGACGAGGGCCCAAACTTCCCCGGGGGGTTTCGGACCCGCCCTGGTGCGGAAGGGGGGTCGGGGAAAACCCGGGGGCGGGGCTGGGCGCAACGCGCGGACCGGGGGAGGCCACGCCAGGGGGGCGCTTTCCCGGACCCAAGTCCGCCCCCCCGGCCTCCGCCGGCCCCCGCCGCGCGCGCAGCCTTTGGGACACATGCAGCCTTCGCAGTCTGCCCCCCCGGGCGGGGGAGACCCCGCCTTTTCGACTGGGGGAGTGGGTGATCCCGCCCGCGCCCGCGGCAGGGGGGTCAAGCGACATGGGATATTTTCCCCGCGCCGCCAAACTCCCCAGTCGTCGTAAGGGCGGACAGCGGGTGGCCGGATTGGCCGGTCGAGATGATGAAAACCGAGGAATGGGGGTCGGCAAAGTCGTTAACCCCGCGATAGCCCGCGCCATGCACGTTGAGATAGGGGTTGTCGCCTTCGCCCGCCGTGCGGCCGCGCAAAAGCGTGTCATCGCCACCGCTGGTGGTTTGGGGCGGATGTTGAAGTAGCGCAGGAAGGGGATCTTGCCCAGAACCGGGTGGTCCTGTGCGGCCTGATGCGCATCCCCCCAGCCCCGTTTTCGTTGGGGGCCGTTTTTTTTACGGGCGCAACGCGCCTCGTCCAGCGCCATGCGGGCGGTGTCGGTGCAGCTTTCGACCGCGGCCGACTGGATCACATCGCACCAGACACCCGCGCCGCCGGTGTTGCGGAAAACGCGCTCCAGGAAGACCGGGTCGGGATGGGTGAAGCTGTCGGCCAGCGGGCCGAGTTCGTCGCGGATCAGCCGGTCCTGAAGCGCGCGCAGCCAGGCCTCGGCGATCAGCGGCTCGGGCATATGCTCGTTCATCTCGCCATTCCATTCGGCCCGCAGCTTCAGCGCGCCTGGGGGAAAGGCGGGGGTCCCGGGGGCCGCGGTCCCCAGTCGGCGCCGACCCGGGGGGCGCGCCGGGCGGGTCACCGTATCGGTCTGCGCTTCGATGAAGCTTTCGCGGGTATGGACCTCGCGGGTTTTCATCAGCGACAGCCAGCGCTGGATGCGCATCGTGTCGCCCCAGGTGAAGGAAACGTGGCGCGGGAACGGCCGCTCCACCGTCTTGTTGTTGGTGTTGCCCAGAAGGCCGGTGGGCGGGTTCACGAAACTTGGATTCTCGGCATAGTCGTAGATGCCCTTGAACCCGACCGCCGGATTCCAGCCGGGCGAGGGCAGGCGGCCCTGCGAGGGATGCGCCTCGTCGCGGATCGGCATCTGGCCGATGACCTGCATGGCGATGCCATCCGGCCCTGCCAGCATCAGGTTCTGCGCCGGCGCGACATGCAGGCGCCCGGCCTCGATCGCCTGGGCCACGGTCTGCGATTTCATCAGGTGGATCGCGGCGGTCATCGAGGTGTCGCGGCTCGACAGGGCGGTCCAGGACAGGGCGGCGACATGGCCGGGCGGCGTGATCGTGCCGGTATCGTACAGCTTGGGCGACAGGATCGGGCCGTTCTTGACCAACGCAGCGTCAGGGTCACCGGCCCTCGTCCTTGACGGTCACAATGGTCTGACGGCTGTCGAAATTGGCCCAAGTGCCGTCGGCAGGGCATATTGCGCGGATTGTCGGGGTTCAGCTTCTCGATCACCAGATCCTGGTCGTCGAGATAGGCGGTGGTCAGCGCCCAGCCCATCTTCTCGCTGCGGCCGACCATGACGGCGGGAATGCCGGGATCGTGCGCCGATCACGCCGCCGTGCCCAGTTCCAGCCGCGCGAGATACCAGATCGTCGGGGCGGTAAAGCCAAGGTGCGGGTCGCCGCCAGCAGCGCGCCGCCAGCAGCCGAACGGGTGGGCGCGGCGGCCCAGGCGTTCGAGGCCCGGCCATGCCGGGCGGCGCGACGGGCGAAAACGGCCCAAGTGCGAAATCGACCGGCCGCGCGTCCGGCGCGACGCCGGGCACCAGCGCGGCGTAATCGGGCAGGGCGGCGATGGCCTGACCGGGATCGTCGGGCAGGACATCGCAAGACGTTCCGGCGACAAAAGCAGAGACAGGCGCGCGCGCAGCACCTCGTCCTGCACATGCGAGGATAGTTGCAGCGACATCAATTTGATGATGGCGATGGAATCCGCGGGCGCCCAGGCGGCGATCTCGGGTTCGAACAGGAAGAACTCGGGCGCCCCCCGGCCCCGCGCCCCGGCATTGACCTGCTCGATCCAGGCGTTCACCCCGGCGGAATAGGCGTTCAGCGCCGACAGCGTCTCGGCATCCTGCGCCTTCACCGAGTCGAGCGCGAGGCCGTAAAGATCAAGGCGTCGGATCAGCTCGTCCACTTGCAGCGTGGCGGGGCCGAACAGTTCTGACAGCCGCCCCTGCGCGGTGCGGCGCAGCATGGTCATCTGCCACAGCCGGTCCTGGGCGTGAACGAAGCCAAGCGGAAATAGACATCGGATCGGTCTTGCCGAAGATATGCGGCACGGCATCTTGTTGCGCACGATCTCGACCGGGCCGAGATGCCGGAGAGGGTGAAATTCTCATTATAGTCGATCAGCGAGCGCGAGACGAACCAGTAGCGATCAGAAGCCCCGCAAGCGCCAGGACGAAAGGCCGGTGATGATGCGGATGTCCAGCGGAAGACGGTGAACATGAACGGTCCGGCCTGTGCTTGCAAGTCTTGGTGGTTCCTATGCGATCCCGGCATAAGGGCAATTCAACGGAGCGGCACATGGCGAAGGTGGCATTTCTGGTCTGGGCGTCATGGGCTTCCCATGGGGGGCATCTGGCGGCCAGGGGCCATGAGGTGACGGTTGAACCGCTCGGCGCCGAGCGGGCGGCCTGGGTGGCGAAACATGCGGCGCGCAGGCGGCAACCCGCGGACGGCGGCACGGGGGCGGAATTCGTCTGGCCTGCGTCGGCAATGACGATGACCTGCGGGCGGTCTGCATGGGGCCGGACGGGGCCTTTGCCGGAATGGCGCAAGGGGGCGATCTTTGTGACCATACGACGGTTTCGCGAAGTCACCGCGGCTTGCTGAAATCGCTTCGGAAACAGCATCGGCTATGTCGATGCGCCCGTGTCGGGCGGGCAGGCGGGGGCCGAGAATGGCGTGCTGTCGGTGATGTGCGGCGGGGCCGAGGCGATTATGCGGCGGCCGAGCCGGTCCTGGCGGCCTATGCCCGCATCTGCCGCCGTCTGGGCGATGTGGGCGCGGCCAGATGGCCAAGATGTGCAACCAGATCTGCATCGCTGGGCTGATGCAGGGCCTGAGTGAGGCGATGGCTTCGCCAGAAGGCGGGGCTCGACGGACGAGGCGCTGGTGAGATTCGCCAGGCGCGCGCGGAACTGGCAGATGGTCAACCGGCACAAGACATGCTGAAGGATGAGTTCGATTTCGGCTTTCGCGGTGGACTGGATGCGCAAGGATCTGGGCATCTGCCTGGACACGGCGGAAGAGATCGGCGCGCGGCGCCGGTCACGGCGCTGGTGGACCAGTTCTACAAGGATGTGCAGCAGATGGGCGGCGGGCGCAACGACACGTCAAGCCTGATCCGCCGCCTTAAGTAAGCCGGTATTGTCCGAAATTTCACGCGATTACGCGCGGAACCCAAGGTTCCGCGCGAAGCATTTCACGGGATGATCCGCGTGTATTTCACACCCGCGAGCGTGGCCCCCGCGATCAGCCCCTGCTGGCCAAAGACAAAGGGAATGACCGGATCGAGTTCGGTCGTCTCCTTGCCGATGCTGGCGCCCTGTTCGGGCGTGGCATAGCGCAGATCGGCCGCCGCCGCCCAGCCCCGCGCCGGAACTCGGCCAGGGCCTCATCGGTCATGAAGAACAGCGCATGGGCATATTGCTGCGCGCCGATCTGCAAACCGATGCTGGCCTTGGTCGCGGAATAGTAATCCACCGTCACATCGCGGATGCGCAGCGCGCCGCGCCCATAGGCCCCGCCATAGAAGAACCCGGCTTCGGTGATCAGCGGCATGTACAGGATGCCGGAAGCGCGCGACGCCAGTTCCTGCGTGCCCGGATAGCGGCTGAACAGGTAATTCTGCGTCGCATCCACCCGCGCGTCGATCTGGCCCGCGCCGTTCGATCCGACACCATTGGCGCAAGCCGCCGCCGCCAAAACCGTGGCGCCCGCCCCGGCCAAAAGGCCCCTGCGCGTGATCCTGTCCATCTGCCCGCTCCTCTGCCCAAGCCCCCTGTTGGGGGTCTTTCACCCGTTGGCCCCAAATCTAGCGGGTTTCCGCCAGCTTGTCATGCCTCTTGGCGGGGCTTGGCAGGATTCCCCACCCATACGCCCGCGCAGGGACGGGCCCATTCGCCTGCGTAATCGCCCCTAAAGCGCGCGCAGAATCCGGGCGGCCTGCGGTGCGAAATAGGTCAGCACCCCGTCGCATCCCGCCCGCTTGAACGCCATCAGGCTTTCCATCATCGCCTTGTCGCCATCGATCCAGCCGCGCTCGGCGGCCCCCATGATCATCGCGTATTCGCCCGACACCTGATAGGCATAGGTCGGCGCGCCAAAGGCCTCTTTCACCCGCCAGGCGATATCGAGATAGGGCATCCCCGGCTTGACCATCACCATATCCGCCCCCTCGCGCAGGTCGCGCTCGACCAGCCGCAACGCCTCGTCGCCATTGGCGGGGTTCATCTGATAGGTTTTCTTGTCGCCCTTCAGCGCGCCCGACGCCCCCACCGCATCGCGGAACGGTCCGTAGAACGCACTCGCGTATTTCGCGGCATAGGACAGGATCGCCACATGCTTGTGGCCCGCCGCTCCAGCGCGCCGCGCATGGCGCCGATCCGGCCATCCATCATGTCGGAGGGGCCCAGGATATCGGCCCGGCCTCGGCCTGGGCCAGCGCCATGGCCACCAGCGCCTCGATCGTCTCGTCGTTCAGGATCACCCCGTCCCTGACCAGCCCGTCATGGCCGTTGACGTTATAGGGGTCCAGCGCGATATCCGTCATCACCGCGATCTCGGGCACCGCCGCCTTGATGGCGCGGATGGCGCGGTTGGCCAGGTTCTCCGGGTTCCAGGCCTCGGCACAGGCCTCGGTCTTCAGCGCGGGGTCGGTATAGGGAAAAAGGCAGACCGCCGGAATGCCCAGACCTGCGGCCTCCTCGGCCGCCTTCACAATGTTGTCAATGGAAAGACGCGAGACTCCGGGCATCGAGGCGATCGGTTCGCGGATATTCTGGCCGTCGCGGACAAAGAGCGGCCAGATCAAATCGCCGCAGCCAAGCACGTTCTCCTGGGCCAATGCGCGCAGCGCAGCGCTGGCGCGCAAGCGGCGGAAACGCAGGGCGGGGAAGGCGGCCTGGTTGGGGATCATGTCACGCTCCTTCTTGGCGCTGCGCCCAAGCGGGGGCTTGCGGGTTGCGCGCTTGCCTGCCATGGAAAGACGCGCGGCTCAAGCGGCAAGACAGCGCAGCGGCAGGAGAGCAGGCAAGCGTGGACATCTACGATCTCGTTCTGGATGTGATCGACCTGCGGTCGTTCTCGAACCTGTGGTACTGGATCGCGCTGGCGGTGCTGTGGTCTTCGGCCAGCCATTGGATCCTGGGCGTGCCGAATGACCTGATCCTGCGGGCGCGGCGTCAGGGCGGCGAGGCCGAACACGATGTCGAGATGATCGTGCAGGTCAATATGCGCCGCATCCTGGGCATTGCCCGCACCGCCGCCGTGCCGATTTTCGCCTTTGCGGGCTTTCTGCTGACCATGCTGGTCCTGATGGGATTCTGGTATGACATCGAATTCGCCCAGGCCGTGTTCTTTCTGGTCGCGCCGATGACCCTCGTCGGCTGGCTGTCGGTCTATACGGCGACCAGGATCGAGGGCGGCGAGGATCGCAGCGCCGCGCTGTACCGGCGCCTGATGATCCACCGCCGCCTGGTGCAGGTCCTGGGCATGGTGTCGATCTTCATCACCGCGCTGTGGGGCATGTACCAGAACCTCAACATCTCGATTCTGAACTAGGCCATGGCGGAGCGCATTCTTCTGGGCGGCGCCCCCGAGGGCCATGACGCCTTCCTTCTGGTGAAAGAGCTGGGGCGCGGCCATCCGGTGCTGCATGTCGCGCGCGACGACAAGCGGGCCGAGGCGATGCGCGCCGCGCTGGCGGTGGTGGCGCCGGATGTGGCCGTGCTGGACTTCCCGGCCTGGGATTGCCTGCCCTATGACCGCGTCTCGCCCAACCCGGAAATCGCCGCGCGCCGCATGGCGACGCTGGCCGCCCTGGCCGATGGCCTGCCTGGCGCCTTTGTCGTTCTGACCACGCTGAATGCGGTCACCCAGCGCATTCCGGCCCGGTCGGTGGTGCGCGAGGCTTCGTTCCGCGCCAAGGTCGGCGCAAGGGTCGACGAGTCGCGCCTGCGGGCCTTTCTGGCGCGGATGGGCTTTACCCCAGCCTCGACCGTCGCCGAGCCGGGCGATTTCGCCATACGGGGCGGTATCGTGGACATCTATCCGCCGGGGCCGGGCGGGCCGGTGCGGCTCGATTTCTTTGGCGATGTGCTGGACGGCGCGCGCCGCTTCGATCCCGAAACCCAGCGCACCATCGAGAAGCTGAGCCATGTCGAGTTCGCCCCGGTATCCGAGGTGGTGCTGGACGAGGCCGCGATTGCGCGTTTCCGGCAGAATTACCGGATGGAATTCGGCGCCGGCGGCTCGGGCGATCCCTTGTATGAGGCGGTGAGCGCGGGCCGCAAGCATCAGGGGATGGAACATTGGCTCCCCTTCTTCCATGAGCGGCTTGAGACCATTCTCGACTATCTGCCCGATGCGGCAGTGATGCTGGACGATCAGGTCCCCGCCATGCGCGGCGCGCGCTGGGATGTCGTCGAAGACGCCTATGCGGCGCGGTTCGAGGCGATGAATGACCGCGCGCGGCTGGACACGGTCTACAAGCCGGTGCCGGTGGGGCTGCTGTATCTGGACGAGGCGGGCTGGGAGGCGGCGGTCGCGCCGCATCGGCAAGTGCAGCTTTCCCCCTTGCCGCAACCCCCCGGACCGGGGGTTCTGGATGCGGGCGGGCGGGTCGGCCGCAATTTCTCGCCCGAACGCCAGCAGGAAAAGGTAAGCCTATTTGCGGCCTTGGCCGATCATGTTCGCGTTTTGCGCAAAGAGACGCAGGTGGTGATCGCCTCGTGGTCCGATGGCGCGCGGGAACGCCTGAAGGGGCTGTTGACCGACCAGGATCTGGCGGCGGAGGAGATCGCCGATCTTCGCGCCGTGCGTCCGGCAAGGGTGGGCTGTTCCTGCTGGTCTGGGCGCTGGAGGCAGGCTTCACCGCGCCCGGCCTGGCAGTGGTGTCGGAACAGGACGTGCTGGGCGACCGGCTGGTTGCGAAACCCAAAAGCGCAAGAAAAGCCGACAACTTCCTGCGTGAGGTGGATACCCTCTCCCCGGCGATCTGGTGGTGCATGTCGAACATGGCGTCGGGGCCGCTATCTGGGGCTGGAAACCATCACCGCGCTGGGTGCCCCGCATGCCTGTGTGGCACTGGAATATGCCGAAGGCGCAAAGCTTTACCTGCCGGTCGAGAATATCGAACTGCTCAGCCGCTATGGCCATGAGGACGGGCTTCTGGACCGGCTGGGCGGCGGGGCGTGGCAGGCCAAGAAGGCCAAGCTCAAGGAGCGCATCCGCGAGATCGCCGAACGGCTGATGCGGGTGGCCGCCGAACGGTCGCTGCGCGCGGCCCCGGTGCTGGACGCGCCGCATTCGGCCTGGGAGGCTTTCGCGGCGCGCTTCCCCTATGCCGAGACTGATGACCAGCTGGCGGCGATTGCCGATGTGGTGGCCGATCTGGAAAAGGGCAGCCCAATGGACCGGCTGGTCGTCGGCGACGTCGGCTTCGGCAAGACCGAGGTTGCGATGCGCGCCGCCTTTGTCGCGGCCCTTGCCGGAATGCAGGTCGCCGTGATCTGCCCCACAACGCTCCTCGCCCGCCAGCATTACCGCAGCTTCGCCGAACGCTTCCGCGGCTTCCCCATACGGGTGCGTACGCTGTCGCGGTTCGTTTCGGCCAAGGAGGCGGCGGAAACCCGCAAGGGTCTTGCCGAAGGCGAGGTCGATATCGTCGTCGGCACCCATGCGCTCTTGGCCAAAGGCATCCGCTTCAAATCCCTCGGCCTGCTCATCATCGACGAGGAACAGCATTTCGGCGTCACCCACAAAGAGCGCCTGAAAGAGATGCGCTCGGAAATCCATGTGCTGACGCTGACCGCCACCCCCATCCCGCGCACCCTGCAACTCTCTCTGACCGGCGTGCGCGACCTTTCCATCATCGCCACCCCGCCCGTCGACCGCCTCGCCATCCGCACCTATGTGTCTGAATTCGATACGGTCACCATCCGCGAGGCCCTGCTGCGCGAACATTATCGCGGCGGACAGAGCTTCTTCGTCACGCCGCGCATCGCAGACCTGCCCGATATCGAGGCGTTCCTGCCAGACCAGTGCCGAGGTGCGTTACCTGATCGCGCATGGCCAATTGGCGGCGGGGGAACTCGACGACCGGATGAATGCCTTCTACGACGGGCAATATGACGTGCTGCTGGCCACGACCATCGTGGAATCCGGCCTGGATATCCCGACGGCGAACACGATGATCATCCACCGCGCCGACATGTTCGGCCTGTCGCAGCTTTACCAGATACGGGGGCGTGTGGGCCGGTCCAAGACGCGGGCCTATTGCTACCTGACCACCAAGCCGCGGATGCCGCTGACGGCCCAGGCCCAGAAACGGCTGAAACTGCTGGGCAGCCTGGACAGCCTGGGTGCCGGTTTCAATTTAGCAAGCCATGACCTTGACTTGCGGGGCGCGGGTAATCTGTTGGGTGAAGAACAGTCCGGCCATATCCGCGAAGTGGGCTATGAACTGTACCAGCATATGCTGGAAGAGACGATCCAGAAGATCCGCTCGGGCGAGTTCGGGGCCTTTCAACGATTTCCGACGATTGGAGCCCGCAGCAAAACCCTGGGCGTCCCGGGTGATGATCCCCGAGGATTATGTCACCGGACCTGGACATACGCCTGGGTCTCTATCGCCGCCTGTCAGGTCTGACCACCAAGGTCGAGCTGGAGGGCTTTTGCCGCCGAGCTGATTCGACCGTTTCGGGGCCGATCCGAAAGAGGTGAACACGCTTCTGCTGATGGGTTGCGGAATCAAGGCGATGTGAAATGCGCGCGGGAATCTCGGGGCTGGATGCTGGCCGAAAAGGCGCGACGATCCAGTTCCACAATGAAAGTTCGCCAATCCGGCCGGGTGGTCCCCTTCCTTAAGGATCAGGGTGGTGGGGCCCAAGGTGCAGGGCACCAAGATCGTGTGCGGGGCGAGATGCGGTCGACTCCGACCGCATCAAGGGCGCTTCGCCATAGCACGCGACCTGGCGAACGGGCCCCGCGCTGCAAAGCCTTAGGCGCGTTTCTCAGCTTGGGCGTCAGGATCAGCGCCAAAGCGATGAACAGTGTCCACCCCATGACCAGCGGCACGGGCGTCCCGTCGAAGGCCTGTCCCACCGGCACGGCGATCACGATCGACAGCACGGTCGCGACCGAGGCGATGATCGACGAGGAAAAAGCCTGCGATATGGCCCAGAGGCTCCATCGCGATGGCGTTGAGATTGCCATAGTCAGGCTCATCGTCGAGAAGACCGAGACCTGCCCAGATCAGGTAGCGGGTGAAGAGGAAGGTCCAATCTGCCGGGTTTGAGAGGAGAATGGGCCAGGAAGACCGCGGTCAGCAGCAGTTCGACCGAAAGGGAGGTCTGGATCAAACCGCAACATGCCGACCTTGACCACCAGCTTCGCGTTCACCAGCGACGCCAGACTGGACAGTAGGGCGATGCCGCCAAACCAGAAGGGGAAGTGGCTGCCCTGATCGAAGAACTTCTCGAATATCCCCTGGATCGAAGAGATCGTCGAGAAGATCACCCCGGTCAGCAGGGCCTGCACCAGGATCGAATACAGCGCGATCGGTGTGTTCAGCATGACCTTTCCCGCCGCGACCAGGCCCGAGAAGGACAGGGGCTTGCGATCCTCGGGATGGATCGTCTCGGGCTGGCGCAGGCCCAGCCAGAGGATCGTGACCAGCGAGAAGACCAGATACATCAGGAAGATGTCGTGCCAGGACGCGACATAGATCACCGCCTGGCCCAGCATCGGCGCCAGTGCGGGCACCAGCATGAACACCATCATCGCATAGGACATGATGCTGGCCATCTGCCTTCCACTGTAAAGATCGCGCACCATCGCCAGCGAGACGGTGCGGGGCGCGGCGGCGCCGATGCCCTGGAAGAAGCGGGCCAGAAGCAGCATGTCCAGCGTGCCGGCGAAATAGCAGGCCACGGCGGCGGCGCAGTAGATCGCGGCCCCGGCCATGATCACCGGCTTGCGGCCGAAGGCATCCGACAAAGGTCCGGTCAGCAGCGTGCCAAAGCCCATGCAAGGAAGAGTCGCGATGAATCAGTTGCGCCGGTTCGGCGCGTCGGGGTGACGTCGCCTCGAATCTCGGGCGGCGGCCGCGCCGCTGGGCATCGAGATCGCGATGGTGGCAAACAGCATCGCGACCAGCGCGATGAATTCGCCGCGCGACAAAGGCGGCTTGGCCGAAGGGGAAAGCGTGTCGGCTTGGGCGGTCATCTTGCGGAAAGGTCCTTGATCACGTCACCCCACAGATCGGGCGGCTGCGCGCTGAGACAACATATTGCTGGGCGATCAGAAAAGTCGGCACGGCGTTGACGCCCTTGTGCCGGGCATCGGCATCGCGCGCCTGGATGTCGCTGGCATCGGCATCGCTGGCCAGAAGGCGGGCGGTGGCTTCGCCATCCATGCCGCATTCGGCGGCGACGGGCGGCCAGGACAGCGCGGTCGCCGATATCGCGCCCTTCGCTCCAATAGGCGGTGAAAAGTGCGGTGACGACTTCGGTCTGGCGGCCCTCGACCCCGGCCCAATGGATCAGGCGATGGGCGTCGAGCGTGTTGGGGATGCGGCGCGGCTTGTCGGGGTCCAGCGCGGCACCCGCCTTGCGGGCAACCTCGCGCAGCCGTTCATGCACGGCATCGACCTGGGCCTTGCCGCCGAACTTGCCTTCCAGCCAGGCGCGCTTGTCCACGCCTTCGCGCGGCATGTCCGGGTTCAGCTGGAAGGGCTGCCAGGATCGCAGAAAGGATGTCGGGGTGGTCCGCCAGCACGGTCAGGTTCGCCTTGCCCACGAAACACAGGGGCAGGGTCGGAAAAAGACTTTCAAGCCGTCATCGCCTTTTCGCTTTCTATGACGGTTCGGTCTGGTAGGGGCCGTCGAGCGCGCGGCGGTTCACCTGCCGTCGGCCGCGGGGAATCTCGGCAATGGCAGGACAGGCGCGCGGGCACCTTGTAGCCGCGCCAACCGTTCAGCCGCAAAGGCCTGGGCTGTGCATTTCCGGCAGAGTCCGCCGCATAGAGGAAACACGCGATTGATGCGTGGTGCCCGGCGCGGGCTCGACCCGCCACTGAGATATCGGTGAAGCGGGCAGGTCTGCAAAGGCTGCCACCTCGCGCGGCGAGACGACGCCCGCCCGGAATTCATATCTTCATCGGCCGGCCGTTGGTATGGAATCGCGCCGCATGATCCTGATGCACCAGACGCCGGTCGGGAACCAAGGGCTTGCGGCGCCCGGTGCCCTCATAGGACAGCATCAGGCCGGGATCGCTGTCCCACGGCAAGCTGGCACGGGTTTCTCCGGGGGTAGGGCCTCAGATCTTCACCAGCAAAACGCGATCCTGCGGCCCGCTGAGATAGGCGGTCGCGCCATCGGGGCGGTATGTCGGGGCAGGAGGAGACGAAAGGTGGACAATCTCGTCATCCCCAGGCGCCTCATGCACTTCGGCCGGTGCGCGGCCCGCCAGTCGGCGCGCAGGGCGGAGCAGGCTTCCTCCGGCCACAGACATGGCAGACGGGGCAGGCCGGCATATCGGCGCGCAGCAGGCGGCGCAGAAGCGTGAACCGTCCGAAATCGTCGCATCTGCGCGCAGGACCAGCGCAGATGGTCGGTCTGCACGAGCGCGGGGATCAGCGCGTCGCTCCCTCTCCGTCAGGGTCCATCGCATGGCCTCTGCCACATCCTATTTAGGTCTAGTTGAAGGCTCCGGAATCTGCAGCGCTCCGTATGCAGTGTCGTCAATCTCTCCCTAGCTCCTTCTGGCATCATTGCCGCGCCATAATTGGCGCTATGGCATGGCTGCACCTGGCAAGCGGTGCGTGCTCCGGATTACCGCAGGTCGTATATTCTGACGAGACTTAGTCCCTTCGCTTTCAGCCATCGCCGAATGCAGTGTCGCATGGGCGCCTTCTGCCTCCCACGCTGGCCAGGTCGGCGCAGTGTCGGGGCCCGGGGCAGGGCGACGGCGGGCCAAGGGACCAGGCCGGGGGTATGGTGGCCGCCATACGCTCTTCTCCTTTGTGATTCTCTCGTGCACCGCTGATGCCAGTGGCGAGGTCCCGTTCAACCTGCCCAGCCCTGCCGCCATTTCGCCGCGATAGGCGTTTGATAGCGGGTATGCCTCATAGGCGCTCAGCGAGCCTGGTCCGCTCGGCCGACAAACCCTTGCGCCATGTGCTTCTAGCGGCTCGGTCACCCCGAACTCTCGTCGCGGGTTCAGTGCGTTCTTCATCTCCATCGCGTTCTCGTGGGCCGTCAGGTGCAGCACTCAGGCCATGCGCCTACCTTGTCAGTCGTCGCCTGACCCTGGTCTCTTCCATGACATGGGGCTTTGTCTACTCACGGTTTGAATTCGTTCGGGATTCTCAGAGCCATATGGCCGCCTGCGAATTATCTGGTGCGAGACCGCCTCCTCGTCATCATAGCCTCGGCGGACGACTTGATTCTGTGTCCGCTGTGCGTATCCGTTGCTCGCATTGTAATCTTGGGCGGAACTCTCAGCGGATGTTGCGCCTGGAGGCTCGGATTGGTCCTCTCTTGATCGACCATTATCAATGCTCATATCGCGAAGCCATTCTGATGCGGTGCTTGCCTCGACCTGGTAGGCCGTCGCTATCTGTGCGATCGCTCGATTGGGCTCTCTGATTTGGTGGCATGCTCCCGTTCCGGTTTCGTGTGTCCGGCGTCGTGTCAGTCCCTGCGCGAGACTGCGTGCGACGATCTTCGCTTTCCTTGCGTCCGCATCAACCCATGACCACTCATTGCTGCTTATCGCCATGTGCGTGTAATTGAAGAGCATTGTTTCGTGCAGAACGCCCGTCAACGGCGATGGTTCTGATTCTCTCTGGGCTCAGTTTCTTTGGACCTGGCGTCGAACAAGGTCTTTTTGGCGAACTCCTGCCAGCTGACGGTGACCGATGGACGTGACGTCTTGCCTCTTATTACCTCTTGTCCATTTCGCAGCGACTCCGATGCGCTCTCTGGGAATAGAGTAAACTATAGCTTTCCTCGCAGCGACACCCGGCGCCCGTGCCTCGTTCCGGCCGCGCGGCGCGGTCATCTGTGCGGCATGTCCATGTGCCGCTGCTGGTTGTTTTGCGAGCGCGCGGGCTAGGTGCTGGTGCGCTTAGGGCTTCCGCTCAGCGGCCCTGACCTCCATCGGCTGTCCTGTATGACTCTCCGCTTTCATGCTGTCGATGGCTTTGCTCCGGTGATCGTTGCTTTTGCCTGGTTACTGCGCCTAGTCTTCGCTGCGGTCCATGCCATGCCCATGCGGGCTCTTGCTCACTCGCCTGTGCGTCTTGACAGGTGATGAAATGTTGACCTTCCGCTCCGCGTCATGGCTAGATGTCGTTTGCGCCAACGGCGGAAAAGATCAGGGCCGCGGGTCTGCCCGAGGCTTTGGCGCAACGCCTGATGGCAGGGGAATAGGCCGATGCTGCGACCGCATGAGGGATTGGTGATCGACGGCTTCACCCTGGGCGCACAGCTTCACAAGGGCGGCTTCGCAACCATCTGGGACGTGACCCATCCCGAGATCACCATGCCCATGGTGATGAAGGTACCGACGATCCTGGATGGTCGGATGACGGGCCTACCATTCGTGTGTTTCGATCTGGGTCGAGCAGTATGCATCATGCCTGCGCCTGTGTCGTTATGGCCGCAATGCTGCCGCGGGGTCTATTCGCTGAGCGGCTGCATTTCCACTTGTCTCCTCTCCCCTCTCTCTGTTCTATACTCTGCTGACCGAACTGTCATTTCTCAGGTGGCTGTAGGTTCCTTCTTCTAAAGCCTTCCCTGGGTCCGCTCTCTTGCTCGCTGCGTGACCTGATCGAGATCATGGTCCCGCGTCTATGGTTCGAGTGCTCTCGGTGGTTATCTCTTATTCTTCACCGCCAGTCACGGTTACTCTCCATCTGGACTTAAGCCTCGTTGGTGAACTTTCTGCTCAAGGCCTCAGTCGGCGAGTACTGTTGCCCTGGTTCGTATCGGTCTGCTCACTCTCCTTCTTTGGATGACGCTTCTGTTTGCTCGATCTTTCTGGTCGAGGAACTTCCCAGACTCTCCCGTACTTTGGGCATATCCTTTCTCGCGGCCGAGCTAGTATCTGCGCTGCCTGCCTCGACGATTTCGCTGCTGCGACATTTTCGCACTTGTCGCTCCTGATCCTATTGTCCTGGGCCTCGCCGCTTTTTCCTTTGGCAGACCCTCGAACAATGCTGTAGCGGGTGTCGTCTGGCGCCGGCTGTTGTCGCTCGATCCTCTCGTGCCCAGCGTCTTGGGCGCTGCTTTGCCTCGGGCATGCTCGGTACATGCTCGCTTGCAAGTCACCTGAAGTGCGCTGTGACTCTCGGTCGTATCCGCTGCTCGCGCAT
Organism: Tetmemena sp. SeJ-2015; assembly: GCA_027382625.1. Lineage (NCBI taxonomy): Eukaryota > Ciliophora > Spirotrichea > Sporadotrichida > Oxytrichidae > Tetmemena > Tetmemena sp. SeJ-2015. Next base: position 283,669 of record JAJKFJ010020752.1, read on the forward strand.
CCCATCGACAGCTGGCTGACAATGGCTCTCTTGAATTTTATTTTTTCTTTTTTCGGGATCAATCTCTACGTGTGCGGTGAAGCTGACACGACCGCGCCGCATGCTTTAAGCGGCACAGTCTGTTACAGTGTTCGATCGCTGTCGCGTGTTCTCTTCTTTGTCGTGCGCGTGCTTTCTTCATCTGATACAGATTAAATTCTACCCTGCCCGAGCACGGTTTCTGCTGCATTCATACCGCGGCCCACTTGCGTCTGATCATTATCGTCGTCTCGCTGGTCGATCTTTCCCTCTTGAGGGTGAGCAGCTGGGTCTTCTCAGTGTCGTATCTACAGCCTTTTCTCGCGCTCAGCGTGTCGGCGCCATGTCGCGCGACCGATGCCCACAGGCCGCATCGCCTCGCTCGGGAACGTGGACTCTAAATAACTGGTCACGGCACGCAATTGACGCTGCATGGGGAAGGCTGCCTTCCTGCCTAAATCCATCTGCAATGTCTTTTCCTTCTTTTCTTCTCTTTTCTCTCCTTCTTTTTTCTTCTTCTACTTTTGGTCCTCCTCTTATTTGCTTTCTTCTCCATCTTTGCATCTGCTTTTTCTCAATTTCTTTTTCCTCCTTCTCTCTCTTCTTCCTCGCCTTAGCTTCCTTATCTTTAGCTGCTTGCAATCGCATTTACTTCTCACTGCAGTCCTTCATCTATAGCAGCTCAAATTGTCTCTTTCTCTCTCTTCTCTTTCTTCTTCTTCTTTCTTTTCTTCTTTTCTCTCTTAAGTATATATTTTGAGACATCATTTATTACTTGAGTCACTTCTTTTCTTTTTCTTGTTGTTCCATTTCTTTTCTCTTCTTTCATTCATCCTTTTCTTTTTTCTAACATTTGTTATAATTGAGATGTCTTTTTTTCTTCTCTTTTTTTTTTTTCTCTTTCTCTCTTTCTCTTTCTCCCATAAGATTTAGTTATGGAACGAACTTCTCTTCTCCTCCATTTTCCTTTTTTTTTTTTTTCATTTTTCTTTTTTTTTTTTTCTTTCTTTTTTTTTCCGAGTCAGCTCCATCTGCTCCTCCATCTATCCTCTCTTTTCTTTCTCTTCTCTTCCTCCAATTCTCTTTCCGTAGATTCGCTTAAATTTTCTCCTTTCTCTTTTTCTTTCTTTCTTTATTTTCTCTTTTTCTTTTTTCTTTTTCTTATTTTCTTTTTTGTTTTTATTTCTCTCTTTCTCTTTTCTTCTTTTTTCTTTTTTTTTTTATTCCCTATTAACTCCCGGCTCCACTTCGTTGAATGCCCGATCACTTTTTTCTCTTCTTTCTTTTTTTCGGTATGATCAAGTGGTTCTTTGACTTCTTCTTTTCTTTTTACTTCTGTTAATCCGTCTCCTCAGCACTCTGTGACTTTTTATTTGCTACTTCTGTGATCTCTGTTACCTTTCCAACCCATCTTGGATTTCTTTCCTTTAGTTCGATTGAAATTTGACTTATAAGTAGAGCAAAGTCTGAGTGATCAGATGTTCCGGCAGCGAGGTTTCCAAACTGGTCCAGGGCCACACAACCTACAGTACCGAATTTCTTGCCTTCCACAAACATATTTTCTTCTTCTTTCGAGATCCTTCCTACCTTCTTAGGCACCTCTTTTGTTTTCTCTTCTTTCTTTTTTTCGGTATGATCAAGCTCTACTTTTTCCTCTTTCAAGGCATTTTGGAGGGCCTTCCAGCGGGTTTCGGTATAAAAATAACTCGGGTCAACAATGGTCTCTCCCTGCAGTTTGGCAAACTCCTCCGCCCCTTTTCCAATGAGCATTACATGAACTGATTTATCCATTACTTTTCTGGCCGTAGAAATCGGGTTTCTGATGGTCGTCACTCCCGCAATTGCCCCGGCTTTCAGGATGGCACCGTCCATGATTGAGGCATCCATTTCGTTTTTTCCTTCGTGGGTAAACACCGCTCCTTTGCCCGCATTAAAGAGCGGAGAGTCCTCCATGACATGAATGGCCGCCTCTACGGCATCTAAACTTGTGCCTCCCTTTTGCAGGACCGCATAACCCGTTCTCAACGACTCTTCCAGCTTTTCCCTGTAGGCTTTTTCCTTCTCGGGACTCATGTTTTTACGGGTTATTGTACCGGCTCCGCCATGGATAACGAGGGTGATTTTATCCTTGGCAGATTGCCCGAAAATGCTCTGGGAATAGGTGGCAGTAAAAAACAAAGCCAGTAGGACTAACTTTTTCATTTGGTTTGACGTTTAGATATTGGTACTAAATTACAAGATACTTTAGTTTCTCTAAGCATAAAATGAAAACAATTTCAATATTAGGGTGTGGATGGCTTGGTCTTCCTCTGGCAAGCTCCCTCACCAGGGCAGGATGGTCCGTCAAAGGCTCAACCACCAGGGCAGAAAAAATACCCGAACTTCTTGAAAACAAGATCGAGCCTTTTCAGATTACTTTTAATCCTGATCTGATACCGGGTGAAGGTGCCGGCTTTTTTGACTCTCGGGTTTTACTCGTCAACTTTCCCCCGCGGCTCCGGCAACACAGTGAAGATTTTCATTTACAGCAAATTGAGGCTCTTATCCACGAAATAGAAAAAAGCACTGTCCGGGACATTGTTTTTATCAGCTCAACTTCCGTTTACCAGGATCTGAACAGGGAAATGACTGAAGAAGATGCAGACCCCGACCATGTGATCATCAAGGCAGAAAATAAATTATGGGATTTTGCGACGGGTTCAGAAAGAAGGGTCACCATCCTGAGGTGTGGAGGCCTGATGGGGTATGACCGGATTCCATGCAAGTATTATTCAGGAAAGAAAGACCTCACCAACGGGCAGACACCCGTCAATTATATTCACCAGGACGATGTGGTTAATGCCATCCTTACGGTAATCATCAAAAATGTCTGGAATGACCGCTTCAACCTGGTTGCTCCGGGGCATCCGGTCAGAAAAGACGTGATGACAGACTGCTCAGGCAAGACCTTATATACTGCACCGGAATTCATAGAAAGTACAAAACCAGAATCCTTTAAAATCATCAGTTCCGCTAAGTTTCTGAATGCCACCCAATACAAATTCAAATATCCTGATCCGCTCGGGTTTGAATATTATCTGCAGTAGATCAGATACCCACGTAATTAAACGGCGAGATTACCCTCAGTTCGGCTTTGATCGCTTCTGAAACATCCAGGGTTTCGATAAAGTCCCTGATGGTTTTTTCGGTGATCTTTTCATTTTTGCGGGTCAGGGCTTTCAGGGCCTCGTAAGGTTTCGGATAAGCTTCGCGTCTCAGTATTGTCTGGATCGCTTCTGCCACAACAGCCCAGTTTTCATCAAGATCAGCCAGAATGGCTTCCTGGTTCAATTCCAGCTTGTTTAAGCCTTTCAATAAAGACTTAAGGGCAATAACCGTATGGGCAAAAGGCACGCCCAGATTCCGAAGTACCGTGGAGTCGGTCAGGTCCCGCTGAAGTCTCGAAATAGGTAATTTGGCAGCAAAGTGTTCGAAAAGAGCGTTGGCAACACCAAGGTTTCCTTCCGCATTTTCAAAATCGATGGGATTGACTTTATGAGGCATGGCAGAAGAACCGATTTCTCCTTCCTTGATTTTCTGTTTGAAATAATTCATGGAAACATACTGCCAGACATCCCTTGCCAGGTCAATCAGGATGGTATTGATCCTTTTTATATTGTCAGAATAGGCTCCTAAGTTGTCGTAATGTTCTATTTGTGTGGTTTTCTGGCTTCTGTTCAGACCCAGCGTTTCGTTGACAAATTTATTGCCGAACTCCTGCCAGTTGTATTGCGGATAGGCCACATGGTGAGCGTTGAAATTACCGGTAGCTCCACCGAATTTGGCAGAAAAAGGAATGGTTTTCAGCAGGTCAAGTTGCGAAGAAAGTCTTTCTGTAAAGACCTCTATTTCTTTCCCGAGTCTTGTCGGAGAAGCGGGCTGTCCGTGTGTTTTGGCCAGCATCGGTATGGCCGCCCAGTCGCCGGCTAACTCTACGAGCCTTCCCACCACAGCAAAAAGAACCGGCAAAACTTCAGCGTCCATCGCTTCTTTCAAAGACAAAGGAATAGATGTATTATTAATGTCTTGTGATGTCAGACCAAAGTGAATGAATTCTGAAAACCCTCCGATGCCGAGGTCTTCAAACCTCTTCTTGATGAAATACTCCACCGCTTTGACATCATGGTTGGTTGTCTTCTCAATTTCCTTGATTTCCAGGGCATTATCTTCAGAAAACTCCGTGTATATTTTTCTTAATTCCGGAAACGCCGAGCTATCGAAGTCCGAAAGCTGCGGAAGCGGCATTTCACATAAAGCTATGAAATATTCTATTTCGATCCGCACACGGTAATGTATCAAACCGAACTCAGAAAAGTACGGGGCAAGGTTTTCAACCTGACGACGATAGCGGCCATCTATCGGAGAGACGGCATTTAGAGAATTAAGAGACATAATTTGTTTATTAAATCGCAAAATTAGTAAATTGCTTTTACAATCAACCTTATTACGTAAATACAATTATGCAAACTTCGACATTTATGGGCGAACTTATGGGGACGCTCGTACTTATTCTTCTTGGTGACGGTGTCGTTGCCAATGTCTTACTAAAAGGAACTAAAGGACACAACGGAGGACTTATCGCCATCACCACCGCCTGGGCTTTTGCCGTCGCCATGGGGGTGTTTGTGGCTCAAAAATTCGGAAGTGAAGCCGCACATCTCAACCCCGCATTAACCATTGCCTTTGCATTTCAGTCGGGAGACTGGTCCAATGTCCTTCTCTTTATTTCCGCACAGATGACCGGGGCATTTCTCGGAGCTACCATCGTCTGGCTGTTCTATTTCCCGCACTGGCAGGTAACAGAAGACAAAGCCCTGAAACTGGGCGTATTCTGTACCGCTCCGGCCATCAGGCACATTCCCTCCAACCTCTTTGGTGAAATCATCGGAACCATCGTTTTATTTGTCGGGGTATCTTCAATTTACGGAGAAACCGGCTCAGGACTTGCTCCCTACCTGGTAGGTGTGCTGGTGTGGGTCATCGGGCTTTCCCTGGGAGGTACTACCGGTTATGCTATTAATCCGGCCAGAGACCTGGGGCCAAGACTGGCTCATGCCATTTTGCCTATCGCCGGAAAAGGTGGAAATGACTGGGCTTATTCATGGATTCCTGTGGCGGGCCCCATCATAGGCGGAGTGATCGGAACACTTTTCTTCTGATCATTTCTTAATTAATTTTAAAAATATTTGCAGAATACTTTTTATAGGTGTACATTTGACACTTATAATTCGAAATGTTCAAGTTTAACTGACAAACAGCATATTCTAAAAATAAAAAAAACTAAACTCCTATGAGCAAATTAACCGTCACCCTGGGTGAAAAAGAGTATTTCCCGTTCATAAAAGGCCCTGTGGCTTTTGAAGGACGCGAGTCTGATAATCCGCTTGCTTTCAAATTTTATGATGCCAACAGACTGGTAGGCGGAAAAAGCATGAGAGACCATCTTCGTTTTGCCATTGCTTACTGGCATACCTTCTGCGGAACAGGTGGTGATCCTTTTGGTCCGGGAACGAAGGCTTTCCCTTGGGATGCCAACAAAAACCCTTTGCAGGCTGCTCATGATAAAATGGATGCTGCGTTTGAGTTTTTCACAAAAATTGATGCCGATTACTGGTGTTTCCATGATGTGGACATGTCTCCTGAAGGAAACTCCCTTTCTGAATATGAAAGCAACCTGAGGAAAATGGTAGACTATGCCAAAGCCAAACAAAATGCTTCAGGTGTAAAATTACTTTGGGGAACAGCCAATTTGTTCTCTAACCCGAGATACATGAACGGTGCTTCTACCAACCCTAATTTCCAGGTGGTGGCACATGCCGGTTTACAGGTCAAAAACTGTATCGATGCTACCATCGAACTGGGTGGTGAAGGGTACACTTTCTGGGGTGGTCGTGAAGGGTACATGAGCCTTCTGAACACCAACACCAAAAGAGAACTGGACAACCTGGGTAAATTCCTGAACATTGCCAAGGATTACGGTCGTAAAAACGGTTTCAAAGGCAGTTTCTACATTGAACCGAAACCAGCTGAACCATCGAAACACCAATATGACTTTGATGTTCAGACGGTGATCGGGTTCCTTAACCAACACGGTCTGGAGAAAGATTTCTCTATGAACGTAGAGGTAAACCACGCCACTCTGGCCGGACATACTTTTGCTCACGAGCTTCAGATGGCTGCTGATGCAGGTATGTTGGGATCTATCGATGCCAACCGCGGAGATTACCAGAACGGATGGGATACCGACCAGTTCCCTGTTGATCTGTATGAATTGACTGAAGCTTTATTGGTGATCATTGAGGCGGGCGGATTCAAAACCGGTGGTGTTAACTTTGACGCAAAGACCCGTCGTAACTCGACAGATCTTGAAGATATATTTATTGCTCACATCGGCGGTATGGACGTATTTGCCAGAGCCCTGCTTGTGGCCTATGACATTCTTGAGAAATCACCGTACAAAAAGATGCGTTCCGACCGCTACGCTTCTTTTGACAGCGGAAACGGGCTGAAATACACCAAAGGCGAACTAAGCCTTGAAGACCTGGTCAAAATCGCCCATGAAACCGGCGAACCTGCCCAGATCAGTGGTAAACAGGAAAGATATGAGCAAATTCTGAATCAGTACATCTGATAAAAGGAATTCTCAGTAAAAGCCTCCGCCGGATCACACCGGGGGAGGCTTTTGCTTTTTAAGGCAGATTATACTCCTCCTGTTTTCAAAATTCAATAATTCCCTTATTTTTGATCAATCAATTCAATACCTGCTTCATGAACAAAATCTTTACGCTCTTATTATTCATCAGCCTCTCTTCATTCGGCCAGGTTACCAAAGCTCCCAATCGGGCAGAAGGAGACGGGCCTTACAACAAACTCATTATCCGTGGGGTAACACTGGTCAACAGCACCGGGGCTCCGCCCATCGGCCCCATCGACATTGTAGTAGAGAAAAACCGCATCAAAGAAATCAGACAGGTAGGAAATCCGGGTGTACCGATTGATCCCAAAAGAAGACCCAAAGCCGAGGCCGGAGATAAAGAACTGGACTGCACAGGCATGTACCTGATGCCGGGTTTTATTGATATGCATGGTCACACAGGCGGGCGGGCACAGGGCACCCCGGCAGAATATGTCTATAAGCTGTGGATGGCTCATGGCATCACCACCATCCGCGAGCCCTCGTCCATGAATGGCCTCGACTGGACCCTGGAACATAAGAAAAAAAGCAGTCTGAATGAAATCACCGCCCCAAGGATCATGGCTTACACGGCTTTTGGTATGGGCTCTGATCAGGCCATTACCACCCCTGAGCAAGCCCGTGAATGGGTGAGAAACAATGCAAAAAAGGGAGCGGACGGCATCAAGTTTTTCGGAGCAGAGCCGGAAGTTTTCAGAGCGGCTTTGGAAGAAAACAAAAAACTGGGGCTTCGATCTGCCTGTCACCACGCCCAGCTGGAAGTAGCGAGAATGAATGTGCTGGCCACAGCCAAAGCCGGGCTGACTTCTATGGAACACTGGTATGGATTACCCGAAGCCCTGTTTGACGACAGAACCCTGCAAAATTTCCCGGCCGATTATAACTACAACAACGAACAACACCGTTTTGAAGAAGCCGGAAAACTCTGGAAACAAGCCGCTGAGCCGGGCTCTGCCAAGTGGTACCAGGTCATGGACGAACTGCTGAAACTTGATTTTACCCTTGACCCGACTTTCAATATCTATGAAGCCAACCGCGACCTGATGATGACCCGCAGGGCTGAATGGCACGATGAATACACCTTGCCTTCGCTCTGGAGATTTTATGGACCGAGCCGGATCTCACACGGATCGTACTGGCTCAACTGGGGAACAGAACAGGAAATCCAGTGGAAGGAGAATTACAGGATATGGATGCGTTTTGTGAACGAATATAAAAACAAAGGCGGCAGGGTAACTACGGGTTCCGACTCAGGGTTTATTTATCAGCTTTATGGTTTTGCCTACATCCGTGAACTGGAATTACTGCGTGAAGCGGGGTTCCATCCGCTGGAAGTCATCCGCTCTGCGTCCATCAAAGGAGCTGAGGCCCTGGGATTAGACAAAGAAATCGGTTCTGTTGAAATCGGCAAGCTGGCAGATTTTGTAATCACCCAGGAAAACCCTCTCTCTAATTTCAAAACCCTGTATGGCACAGGAGCCATTAGTGTTACTGAAAACAATGAGGTGGTCAGAATCGGTGGCGTGAAATACACCGTTAAAGATGGTATCGTTTATGATGCCAAAAAGCTGCTGGAAGACGTGAAAGTCATGGTGAAAAAAGCCAAGGAAGAAGAGAATTTTCAAATGACACAACCTGGAATGGGCAAAAAATAATCATGTCAGAACAAATTAAAACATACGACGTTGTTATTGCCGGGGCCGGGCATAACGGCCTGGTGGCCGCCTGCTATCTGGCCATGTCCGGCAAGAAGGTGCTGATGCTGGAACGGAACGATTATATAGGCGGAGCCACTACTTCTCAGCGGGTCTTTAAGGATTTTGATGCTCATTTGTCGAGATATTCTTACCTGGTCAGTTTGTTCCCGAAAAAAATCATAGATGATCTCGGCCTGAACCTGAAACTGAAAAGAAGAAAAACGGCTTCTTACACGCCTTACCATGAAAACGACACGGTGAAAAGTTTGTGGTTGAGTAATGAAAGCGAAGTCATTTCCAAAGCCTCTGTCCTGAAGCTCGGTTATGGAGAAGCGGAATGGGACGGCTATCAGCTTCTGCTAAAAAAGCAGGCAGATTTTGCAGCCCTGGTGTGGGATTCATTTCTTGAGCCGCTTAAGTCCGGAGAAGAATGGAAGGCTGTTTTTGCAGAAGCCGGACAAACTGAGCTTTGGGAGGAATTCACAGAACGACCTATTGGTGAATTGATCGAAAAACACGTCAAGAGCGATGTACTGAGGGGTGTTTTATTGACGGATGCTAAAATCGGTTCTTTTACCTCCGCTCATGATGAGAGTCTGTTACAAAACCGGACGTTCATTTACCATGTGATCGGCAACAAAACCGGCGAGTGGCGGGTACCTGAAGGTGGCATGGGAAGCCTGTCCTCTCAATTAAAAGACAAAGCGATCAGCCTTGGTGTTGAGATCAAAACCCATGCAACTGTTGATAAAATCACAGACAAATACCAGGTTCACTATACCGAAAACCAGGAATCAAAAACGGTAGCTGCCACTTACATTCTCCTTAACTCCGGCACGTCCGTTTATGATTTTATGGAGGAAACCATTGCCCCAAAACCTTATATCCGCGTCAATGAAGGAACGGCCTTCAAGATCAATGTCCTGCTCACAAAACTGCCGGCACTCAGAGACAAAAGCCTGAGTCCCGAAGATGCTTTTGCCGGAACGTTTCACGTGAATCAAAATTACGGACAACTTCAGAAGTCGTTTGAAGAGGCGGCTTTTCAAAAGAAGATTCCGGAAATATTCCCTTTTGAGATTTATTGCCATACCCTGACAGACCCTTCTATATTATCTTACGACCTACAGCACAAAGGCTTTCATACTTTCACCGCCTTCGGACTGGACATGGCATACGAGCTCTTTGAAAAGGACAATGAAAACATGAAAGGAATTGCACTCCAAAAATTCTTTGAAGGCATCAATGAGTATCTTGAGGAACCCCTCGAAAGCTGCATAGCCAGATCAAAAGACGGAAGCCTGTGTATCGAAGCCAAAAGTGCCCTGGATATAGAAACAGCTCTGAACATGCCGAGGGGAAACATCTTTCACAAAGGCCTGAGCTGGTTCTTTGCCGAAACCCAGGAGACCAACGGAACATGGGGCGTAGAAACCGCCTTCGACAAAATCTATATTTGCGGCTCCTCTGCTCAAAGAGGCGGTGCTGTAAGCGGCATTCCGGGGAGGAATGCTGCAATAAAGGTATTAGAAAATGATTGAATCCCCTGATTATCAAAATATTGTACGATAAAACCTTCCTGGTAAAAAAAACTTCTCACCTGTCTGGTTAAAAAAAATCCCTCAAAAATTTGCGTAGCCAAATAACTACACTTAAATTTGTAGCCAAATAGCTACAGAATGAATTTAAGACGAGACGTATTTCAAGCCATATCAGATCCGACGAGAAGGGCCATCCTTCTGCTGGTTGCTTCACAGTCGATGACTGCCGGTGCCATAGCATCCAACTTTGACACGGCCAGACCGACCGTTTCAAAACACCTGCAGATACTTACTGAGTGTGAATTGCTTGAGCAAAAACAAAATGGCAGGGAGATCAACTATTACATCAATGCAAAAAAAATGAAAGAAGTGGCAGACTTTATTGAGCCGTTCCGCCGGATGTGGGATGACAGGTTTAATAAACTGGAAGACATCATGAAACAATACAAATCATAATAAGATGGGACAAAAAACCAAAATAGATGCTGAAGACGGGAAACAGGATTTAGTCATCACCAGGGAGTTCGATCTGCCTGTGGAGTTACTTTTCAGAGCCTATGAGGAGCCGGGCATTGTTGAACAATGGATGGGAACCAAAGTGCTGAAACTTGAAAATAAAAAGCACGGCAGTTACCAGTTTGAAACAAGCGATCCCAACGGAAACGTGGTGTTCAGGTCTAACGGCACCATCCATGAGTTTAGTCCGAACCAGAAAATCACCCGGACATTCGAAATGGAAAATACGCCTTTTCCTATACAGCTGGAGTTCCTGGAATTTGAAAAACTTACAGACGACACCAGCAAACTCACCATGCACATCATATACAAATCAGCGGAATACAGAGACCAGATACTGCAGATGCCGTTTGCCAAGGGCATCAACATGGCCCATAACCGCTTACAGGAAATCGTAAACCAGTTAAAATAAACATATTATGACAAAGAGAAACAAAATTATCTATTGGATTGCCACCCTGTGGTTGTCTTTAGGCATGGTATCAACAGGAATCGTACAGCTCATCAAAATGAAAGAAGAGGTAGATAAAATGACGCAGCTGGGCTATCCGGGTTATTTTCTGACCATTTTAGGTGTCTGGAAAATCCTGGGGGTGATCGCCATACTTGTTCCGAAGTTTCCTCTTGTAAAGGAATGGGCCTATGCCGGTTTCTTTTTTTCTATGTCGGGGGCTGTCTTTACCCATCTGGCTGTAGGAGACGAAGCGATGGAGTATTTCGGACCGGTATTGCTGCTGGTGCTGACTGCGGTTTCGTGGTATTTCAGACCTGCGGACAGAAAACTTGTTACTGTTAATCTGTAATAAAATGAATCCGAAAGTTGATTTTTACTTCAGCAAAGCCACAAAATGGCAGGAAGAACTGGAGCAGCTGAGAACGATCGTTCTGGAATGCGGACTGACCGAAGAACTGAAGTGGGGCGTTCCTTCTTATACTTATCAGAAAAACAACATCGTTCTGATCCATGTATTTAAGGAATACTGTGCCCTTCTGTTTTTTAAAGGGGCTTTGTTACATAACGAAAAAGGCATGCTGATACAACAGACCGAAAACGTACAGGCAGCACGCCAGATCCGGTTTACGAATGTCGGGGAGATTGTTGAAAACAGATCAACACTGAAAGCCTATATTTTCGAAGCCATTGAGGTGGAAAAAGCCGGGTTAAAAGTCATACTGAAAAAAACTTCCGACTTTAACATTCCTGAAGAGTTTCAGTCAAAACTGGACGAAGTGCCTGGTCTGAAGGCTGCGTTCGAAGCACTGACACCGGGTCGGCAGAGGGCCTACCTTTTTCACTTTTCACAACCGAAACAAGCCAAAACCCGTGAGTCAAGGGTGGAAAAATACATACCTCAGATTCTTGAAGGAAAAGGACTGGATGACTGAACCCTGCCATCTGTTGGGATTCTGATCCTGATTTTAGTATCTTGGTATTTTACCTGTTAAACAGACACCATAAAAGTATAAGATCATGAGTAGTAATAAAAGAGAATTGTCTCCTGAACAACGCGAAGAGTTATTCAAAGTACTGAAAACCCGGTTTCAGAAAAACATGAAACGCCACGAAGGCCTGGAATGGGCTGAAGTACAAACCAGGCTTGAAGCTAATCCCGGAAAACTTTGGTCCCTTGATGAAATGGAACTGACTGAAGGAGAGCCGGATGTGGTGGGATATGATAAAAAAACAGGCGAGTATATTTTTTATGACTGCTCGGCCGAAAGCCCTAAGGGACGCAGAAGTTTTTGCTATGACCGTAAAGCCCTGGATGCCAGAAAAGAACATAAACCTAAAAACAATGTGCTGGATGCGGCAGCCGACATGGGCATTGAGCTGTTAACGGAAGAGCAATACCGGGAATTACAACAACTCGGAAATTTCGATACCAAGACTTCGAGCTGGATCATCACTCCTCCGGATATCAGGAAACACGGAGGTGCCCTTTTTGGCGACTACCGCTATGGAACTGTCTTCATTTATCATAACGGGGCAGACTCTTACTATGCCGCCAGGGGATTCCGCGGCTCGCTCAGGATCTGATACGTTTAATATTACTACGTCCGGTCAGGGTCTTCATTAAGGATGTGATCACCAAATAAAAAGCCCTTTTAAACATAAGTAAAGGGCTTTCTTTATGTCAAAATATTTCTAAATCGTAGGCTGCTTTTCTGCTAAATTAAGAATGCCCCCCGTTTCAGCAGAAGTCCGGGATTAGATTGATCCCAATCCCCGGCAAACGAAAAAGTTTTCATAATTTTATCTTTTCAAAATCAACCTTAATATGAAAAAACTATTCCGGCTCCTTTTCTTTCTTTTTATGGGTATGTTCGTGTCCTTTGGTGCTTTGTACGGATATGGCTTGTACCTTACCCGTAAACTTCCCTGGCAACATCCTGTTTTTGATACCGTTGTCCCTGCCGATCCCGGATCAATCGGAGAAAAAGGAGTATTGGTGTTTTCAAAAACCAATGGCTTCAGACACGAATCCATTGAAAAAGGCATTGAAGAAATTAAGAAAGCGGGTACAGCCCGGGGCTGGCATGTGGTCAACACCGAAAACGGGGCCTTCTTTAATGACGATTATCTGAAGAGATTCAAAACGGTGGTTTTCCTATCTACCACCAGCGACGTACTGACGCCTGACCAGGAAAAAGCGTTTGAAAAATACGCCGCAAACGGTGGCGGCTATGTAGGCATCCACTCCGCAGCCGATACCGAATATGACTGGAAGTGGTATGACAACCTGCTGGGAACCCACTTCAAAAATCACAGTATATTTCCCCATACGCCGGAAGGTGAACTGACCACAGAAGTCAGAGATCATCCGACTACCCAACACCTGCCGTCAAAATGGAAGAGAAAAGAAGAATGGTATAATTTTAATAAAAGTGTGCGGAAATCAGTCAACTTTAAAGTGCTCGTTTCGGTGGATGAAAAAACTTACGACACAGGCGAAACCAACGGCATGGGCGGAGATCATCCTATATCCTGGATCCACGATACCGGACAAGGAAGGATGTTTTATACCGCCCTGGGCCACCACCCGGAAACCTATACCGATCCGAATGCCATGAATCACATCCTGGCGGCCATTGAATGGACCGGGAAAATGAATGAGGTGCCTGTTCCTTAACCTCTATCTGAACAGGGGTTTTATCACATAAAGGATAGCCGGTCTGACGCCTTTGTAAATCACAAAACCAATGATGGCCAGGACACCGCCAATGACTGTGGGCAGTACCGCTCCGAAGGTAAATGTCATGGTGATCACAAAACCAAGCAGACACTCCGCCTTGTAAACAGGACAAAACAAGGAAATAACCAGTATCGCCTGCAATAAATAGGCAGAAAGGCCATTGTATTTCAATGTAAACAGAATGGACAGGATAATCCCGAAAAACACCGCTCCGGCAAAGCCATAGATAATCTTCACAGGGAAATCCGAAAAACTCACCTGCTTCAGGTTTTCTCTTTCCTGAATACGATAGCCTGCCAGCCAGCTAAACAATGGAAGTATCAAGCCTCCCCACCAATTTGAGATTCCCGGCAAATCTTCCCGGGCCAGGAGATGATGTTTGGGCACCCCTCCATGAAAATAATCCCAGGCCAATAAGCCCCATATGCCCGCTGAAACAACAAGAGTAATATAAATCCTGACCTTTAAAAAATGATTTTTATTCATATAAAATGTTTTATTAATTCCTGCAATTTACATTCTTGGTAACCACATGCCCATCGTAGCCCCAAAAATGCCAAGGGCCATGATCAGCGTAAACAACAAGATAACAGCCGAGGTCATATAAGTAAATGTTTGATTCTGAATCTTTTGTGCATAAAAATACATCTCCAGCAAAATCACAGAAAGTGGAAGGCCATAGCTGAACAAGGACAAAACAGTTAGAAAAGGCCCTGTGAATGTCTCCGGATCAAAACCGACCGGAGCCTGGTTGACGACCAGCCAGGCCATGAGCCCCACCCTGAAAAACCAGACACCATTGGCTACCATAAAAAGGCGTAAAGTCCAGCGGCGGTGTTTGTCGAATTGACGTTTCCGGGCATATTTAATAGCCAGAACCGCAAAAACTAAGATATAGATTGCCTGCACGCTGTTGCTTATGTGCATAAAGGTATCTCCGACCGTGCCCCGGGTCCAAACCATCACAAAACCCACTAAACTCACGACCACCGCCGTAACAAGGTACGTTCTGCCTAACCAGCGGTGAAAAGTGCGGAATCGATCACGAATCATCGGTATCAGTTGCAAAGGCCCGCCAATGACTATAATAGCCGCCAGAATCACATGTATTCCGACCATTAAATTTCCTTTCCAGTCACCCTCCACATAGCCTTTGGGAAGCACTTTATTCCACCTGGCAAAATCTCCGGTAAAAGTAGACGTATAATAGACCGCAATAATATAGCCCCCGAAAATCCACTGGCCGATGGTGGCGGTAATGAACCAGAACCTGGCTGTAAAATCCAACAGCCTGGGGCTGTAAGTAAGGGACTTCTCTGACGTAAGTACATTTGTTTCCATAAAAATAGCTTTTTGATTTCTTCAAAATTACTCAAGCTATTTCCCTGAGGGTTAGACAAATGTCCCATTAGGATGAGTGGTTGTTTTTCTATATGGCCGAAAAGGTCAGATTTCTTTTCTCAATCTGCTTAAATGCCTCCGGGTTATACCCAAAAATGAAGCTATGTAACTTAGTGGTACATTCTGTATAATATTAGGGTTCTCTTTTACGAATTTTTCATACCTTTTCTCTGCTGTCAGATTCGCCATATCAAAGGCCCGTTGTTTGTTGACCTCTATCCTTTTATTCAAAATCTGAACGGTATAGTCTTTCTGTGTAATGCCCTGGCTTGCCGCAATGTCCACATCGTCCCTGGTTATCTGAAGCAGCTCGCAATCTGAGATAGATTGAATGTTTTCATTAGAAACCGTCCGGTTCATAAAATGAAAATAGGACGTAAAAAACCTCGGCCCGTCATTCAGATCATTCGTAATCTCATTGCCGTCGTTGTCAATATGAAAGTTTCGCATAAAACCCGAAACAATGAAGGTGTGGTGCTTATGAACCGTCCCTGCCGTTTCGATGATCGTATCTTTGGGCACAACAACAGGCTTGAATAACTGCCGGCAAAGCTCTTTATCTGCTTCGGGCATGATCAGTATTTCGGCTACATAATCGAAGAATTTCTCGTAAAAGTGATCCATTGCTTAAGCAGAAATTTAGAAATGAATCACAAATGAGGATAAAATACGGGTGTTTTGCAATGTTTTTTTGATAAACGGGCAACTTTCACGCTCAAAAAACACTAAAATCGGCCCTGACGGGCCAATTTTAGCATATCCTCCTAAACACCTTTAAAACAACAATTCCAGGACCTCTTTGTCATACAATGCCGTTTGCAGTTTTTTGGAATAACTGTTTAAAAGGACAGAAACACTTATTTTCTGCTTAGGAAAATAATAGGCAATTCCGTTAAAACATTGCACATTGCCCCCATGGCCGATGGCCTTTTTGCCGTCTACATCCAGGATAAAAAGCCCCAGACCATAATCCTTGATATAGGTTAATTCTTCCGGGACGTCTGCCTTAACGACGCTCGAAGACTCCATTTCAGCAATTGATTTTGCGGAAAGTATTTTGCCGGTTTTGAGAGCCTCCATGAAAATGGCCAGGTCATAGGAGTTTGAAATCAATCCTCCATCCAGCATGTCCTGCCCCCCGACAGCATTATGATCAATTTCCGTCAGGTCTTTCATCAGACCATTGTTGAAAACATCAAAATACCCCCTGGATAAAGAAGCAGGATAATCGGTTGCCCCATACGTGTTTTTTAATCCCAGCGGTTTAATGATCATTTCGGTTACTGCCTCATAAGCTGTTTTTTTAGTTACGTTTTTAATGATAAGGGCCAGCAACAGATAGTTTGAATTGGTATAGCTTGACTTTTTACCCACTTCAAACTGGGCCTTTTTGCCAAAAATACTCCTGAGGTTTTCTTCGGCCGAAAGTCTTTTTACAGATAAATTCTGGATAGCCAGAAGACCCTCTATACCTAAATATTCATGAATTCCGGAAGTATGCTGCAGCAGGTTCCTGATGGTTGACTTGTCAAGGTTCCTGATGTTTTTAATGTATTCTTCGGGCAGGTATTTGCTGGCCAGGTCATTGACATTCAACTTTCCTTCTTCCTGTAATTTCAGTATAACAGCCGACGTAAAAGTCTTCGAGATACTCCCGATCCTGAGCGTATGGCAGGGGCTTAGATCCACATTGCCCGGCAAATCCGCTTTTCCGGAAGCCGAACTCCATACTCCCTGAGGAGATTTTATGGTCACACTCACGCCTACAGCCCCTGCCTGCATAAATTTGTCAACGATTTTCTGGTATTTAGCGGCATCAGGATGATTTTTAACACCCAAATGACAACTGTTTTGAGCTGGGGTCGTTTCCGTTTCTTTTTCACAAGATCCCAGCAACACAGCTGCGGCCAGTATCAATAATTTAATGGTCTTCTTCATTTTACTTAATTGTTTTCTAATTTGATTTTAAGGCCTGCCCCCAGGAAAGTATTGAGAGCAAACGGTATGTAGATGTTACCGGACGGGGCGGCCAGCATCACTTTATAATCAGTGATGACACTGTATTTCTCTGATAACGGATACTCAAGCCCGAGACCCACTTTGGCGTTGGCCATGGGTTTTCCGAAGTGCCGGGCTTTTTTGTATTCCCCTTCTTTTAATCCGTACTTATCTCCCGGAAGAATCGTGTGTTTGTAACCCAATGCCGTCAGCAGATTGACCTGCAACCCGAAATTGAACCTGTACCCCAGGCGGTAAGAAGCATCCAGCATAATGGCGTGTTCGGCCAGACGATGATGGTAATAATAAGCATCTACTCCTACGGCCCTATGCCAGTGTTTACCGCTTTTTACCCTGAAATCCGCCCCGGCATTAAAGGCCGGGTGAACCGGAAGTTTCAGTAACCTGAACGAGGGTAAACTTGCCATCTCGTTGGCAAAAGACAAGCGAAGCGTCTTTGGCTTAAACTGGGCATACAACTGTGAATGATTGAGTAGCAGAAGAAGGATCAACACCTTACTGAGGGGTTTGGCTTTTTTCATAAAAGTTTAATTTGAAATTGAGATGCAAACTTCCTTCAATAGAAATTGTAAAACGCCCCTGCTTGTAAGGTGACCCCTTTTTATATACAAATCAATGACTATCAATGCTTTACTTAATTACTTTTCAACAAAAAAAAGTGCCTTCTCCTGAGAAACGGCACTCCATTATCATCCAAAAAGGCAGTATTATCAGACAATACTCTTCAGGTATTCAGATGGGGAAAGGCTGGTTGATTTTTTGAAGAAACGATTGAAAGCCGATTTTGAATTGAACCCGCAATCATAGGCCAGAGCCAGGAGTGTATATTTCTGATTTTCGGGAATTGAAACCAATCTCTTAAATTCTTCGACCCTTAAAGCGTTGACATAATCATAGAAATTGACGCCCTCTGATTCATTAATGACCTGTGATAAATAATTGGGGTGGACAGACAGTCGGCCTGCCAGGTCGGTCAGGGTCAGTTCGGGTTCGGTAAACAATTTCCCGGTATACATCACATGCTGTAATTGCAGGTGCAGGTCTTTGGCCGCATCTTCGTTCAGTCCCGATTTTGCATATTTCTTTTTGACTATGCCCGAGTCATAAACGACATTTTCAATGACCAACTCCCTGATGGGATCCTCTTCTGTCATTTCAGGAAATCTGTTCGTAAATATACCGGCCTGTTTTATTCCAAAATAACCTATAAAAACGATAAACACAGAAGCCATTGAAAATATCCATTCATCGTTTCCTGTAAAAATAATAACTGTCCAAAGGACTCCCATCCCATAAAACAGGAACCTCAGCCAATTGAGATTGATCTTTTCCTGGTTTGAAAATTGACCGAGGATACGCCTCTTATGTTTGAAAAGCAAAATGTTGGTAATGACGATATAAACAATTCCCGAAGTACTTAATAAAACACCCTGGACAAGCGTCAGTGTTTCAAAACCTGCCCAGTCGTTTTTGTAGAGTATGATTCTTTCGTTTTCGGAAAGCAGCATAATGGGCAGGTCTGAAAACCCGATCAGGACCGGAAGCACAAAATGCAACAACCAACTCTTAGTCCTGAAGTTTTCCGGATTCGTCAGGGCTTCTGTGTAAAGATAAAGCAGGGGTCCGTGCAGAAAAGCATAAGGGAGATTGAACCACATGATGTCGGGGTACCTGAAAATAATACCTGAAACAAAACTGTAGTACGCAAAAAGGTGTATTCCGATAACGATCATCCACACCCCTAAAATAATATCAGCAAGATTGCTGCCCTTTTTGGTTAGTATTATGAATGCCAGAAAAAAAGCCAGGAATATTCCGGTTGTTAACATCATCATGATAAAGATTTCTTGTTGCTGACATGTATGACAACTCAGAAGGAGGATCCCCTTAATACAACACCCTGCATTTTTAAATTTGATTTTTACCAGTACATATGTACGCTTTCCTTTTCAATGAATAAGACAAAAGGCAGGACTTTTATCTGTCAGCAAAGCACGCCGCTCAGTCAGATTTAACCCGATATTGTTTAACATGTTATATTCTTTCATGAAATTTAACTATTTTCATGAAAGAATTATTCAACCATTTATACCGACTTAACCTTCATGAAACGTTTCCTCATTTATTTGTCTCTCTTTGTTTTAAGTTTCGGATGGTTGGCATTAAAACCTGCCGACCCTCCTCCGGCAGAAAAGAAAACCAGCCTTTACATTGTTCAGGATGAAAAAGCCGCCACCATTTCCGTATTCAGACTGAATGGAAAAACACCCATTCTGACGCAAACGGTGAAACCGGATTTCAGACCTTACATTCATCCTTTGGTAGCCCCGGACGGTAAAGGTATCCTGACGCAATACAGCCCTGGCCATCATAAACACCAAACCGGAATTTACTGGGGTTTTACGAGGGTCAACGGCCGCGATTATTTTCACCACCCCGAAGGTGATTACTGGCGAAAAGTATCCTCAAGGATCATAAAAAGCAAAGGACTGGAAGTCAAATGGGAAACCGTCTACGACCTCCTTGACGAAAAAGGAGAAACTGTGCTGACAGAGACCCAGACCTGGACCATGCGGGAGCAGGACAATACTTACTTACTTGATCTCGAATGGGCTGGAGAAGCCAAAACTGATCTCACCATGGGTAAGTATGACTACGGCGGACTCTTTGTCAGAATGCCCTGGAAAGAAGGCGATAAAGCAGAAATCATCAATGCTGCCAGGCAGAAAAACGAAAAAGCAGAAGGCCAGCGTGCCATGTGGGCAGATGTCGGCATTCAGCTTGAAGGCCGCAGCGACCCGGCCCATATCGCCATTTTCGATCATCCTGAAAACCGGGGTTTTCCGCAATACTGGAGAGTCGACGGTCAGTTTGGCTTAGGACCTGCCCCCGCACGAACCGGGGATTGGTATATCAAGAAGGGAAAAGTAGAAGTCATTAAACACCAGCTGGTGGTATATACCGGCACGCTAAATGACGTTAAACTCACCAATATATGGAGCAATTTCAGCGGACAGGACATGACTTATGCCCTCTGGGGAATCGCTCAGAAAGAAGGCCTCGATGCCAAGTTCCTGACGCCGGATGAGGCCATTGCGGCCATGACCGTAAAAGATGGATTTAAAGTAAACACCTGGGCCTCAGAACCCATGATGACCCAGCCTATGGCGTTTTGCTGGGATGACAAAGGTCGTCTGTGGATTGCTGAAAACCGAGACTATGAATCACGGGGACACGGCTTCTCGAATGCCGGGAATAGTCGCATTCTGATCCTCGAAGACACCGACCACGACGGCATTGCAGACAGCAAAAAGGTCTTTCTTGAAGGCATCGCATTTCCGTCAGCCATGGCAGTGGGTTTTGACGGCTTGTTTTTAGGAGCTCCGCCTAACCTGCTCTTTGTCCCCGACCGGAACCATGATGATGTGGCCGATACCGAAAATATAGAAGTGCGGTTAACAGGCTGGGGCATCAGGGATCGCCACGAAACCCTCAACAGTTTTCACTGGGGGCCAGACGGCTGGTTGTATGGTTGCCAGGGTTTTGCCACACCTTCTAAAGTAAGAAAGCCGGAAGGCAAAGGCAAAATCTATAAACACAAGGACGCATTTCCGGAGGATATACTCAAAGGCGAAGGAGTTGACATCAACGGCGGCGTCTGGCGGTATCATCCCACCAAAGATATATTCGAGGTCGTTGCCCACGGGTTTTCCAATCCCTGGGGCATTGACTACGACGCCAAAGGCCAGCTGTTTATCAGTGCCTGCGTCATTCCTCATATGTGGCATGTGATTCCCGGCGGTATTTACCATCGCCAGGGCGGACAGCATTTCAATCCCTATGTTTACAGTGACATCAGGACCATTGCCGACCATTCTCACCGCTCGGCCCATGGCGGGGCCAGGGTCTATCAATCCGATGCTTTCCCCGAAGAACAAAAAGGCCGGATTTTTATGGCCAACATCCATGAACATGGTATTCTTTCCGACATCCTGGATAAAAAAGGCTCCGGTTTTTCAGCCAGGCACGGCGAAGAACTTATGCTGGCCAACAATGCCCAGTGGGTGGGTTTCAGCACGGAAGTCGGGCCAGATGGTGGATTATATGTACTCGACTGGCACGATGCCGATATCTGCGGCAAGGAAGTGCTGAACGGAGAAACCGGGAGGATTTTCCGGATCATGCCCAAAGAAACCCTGGCCAAAGACTGGAAAGGCCGGTATGAAGACCTTAACTTCCTGTCGGATAAGCAACTCGTTGAACTTCAAAAAAGCCCGAGCGACTGGCATAGCAGAAGGGCAAGGGTCATTTTACAGAACCGGGCCGCCAAAGGACAAATTGCTCAGAGTACCCACGAAAACATCCGGGCCATTATCGCCGAAAACGGCAATCCCGACTGGCGTTTGAAAGCGTTATGGACACTGCACGTCACCGGTGGCCTGTCTCCTGATCAATTGCAGAAGTTCCTAAGTGATTCCGATCCTTATGTCCGGTCATGGGCCATTCAGTTGCTGTGTGAAGATAAAGCTCCATCTGCAGAAGCCCTGGCTGAGTTTGTTCGCCTGGCTAAAACCGACGCTTCTCCTGTTGTCAGGCTTTACCTGGCTGCTGCTATGCAGAGGATTGACCACGAATCTGCCTGGAAAATAGCAGAAAACCTGGCCCTTCACGGAGAAGACAAAGACGATCATAACCTACCCAAAATGATCTGGTTTGGTCTGGAACCCCTGGTGAGCAAGAATCCGGCAAGGGCTCTGACCCTGGCTTCACAAACCAACATCCCGATGCTGGCCCGTTATGTAGCCCGCCGAAATGTGGACGCCAGTGAAACTGAAAAGCTGATCGCCGCTATTGGAAAAACAGCTAAAAATAAGGTAAGCCTGCTGGAAGGTTTAAGGGATGGACTGGAGGGAAGGTTTGACCTCAAAGCCCCTGCCAACTGGAAACCTGTCTATACCAAACTTATCCAAACCAAAGGTCAGACTGCTCAGCTGGCCCTGCAGGTCTCTCAAAGGTTCGGAGATACCGAGGCCACCCAGAAGTCGATGGCTACCCTGAAAAGCAAAACAGCCACCGCTGTTCAGAAACAGCAGGCCCTTGAATCTATGGCCAGCAGAAAACGGGCGGAGCTGGCAGATGAATTACCTGAATTGCTCAATGACCCTCAACTCAGAATTCATGCCATCAGAGCCATTTCCGAATATGACAAAGAACCTTTGGGTAAACTGCTCATCTCAAAGTACAAAGATTTCAACACTGCAGAAAAGCAACAGGCCATTCAGACCTTATCATCCCGGCCGAAGTATGGTTGGCTGCTGACCCAGGCCCTCAAAAACCAGGTCGTCCCGAAAAGAGATGTCCCTCCTTATTCCGCCCGTCAGTTATTGCGGGTGGTAGGCAGCGGCTTTATCGAAGTCTGGGGGCCGATTGAGCAGGAGCCCTCTCTCGAAAAATCATACTCGAAATACCAGAGAATGATCACAGAAAAAGCTTTGGAAACCGCCAGCCCGGCCAAAGGAGAGGCTGTGTTTCAGAGTGTCTGCGGAAGTTGTCATAAGATGTTTGCCAAAGGAGGAAATATCGGGCCGGATCTGACGGGTTCCAACCGGGCCAACCTGGACTACCTTTTGTTTAATGTGCTGAATCCAAGCGGAGAGATCCAGGATGATTACAAACTCGTGGTGGTCACGACCCGTGACGGCCGCATTTACTCCGGCAATATCATTTCAGAAAATGAACGCCAGATAACCCTGAGAGTAGTCGGACAAAGCGACCAGGTGATCAATAAGTCTTCGATACAATCACGCGAGGTGATGCCGAGCTCATTGATGCCAGTCGGGCTTTTTGACAATTTACATGAGCAGGAAGTCCTTGACCTGGTCAAATACATGCGAACACTGAGTCCGGCGAAATCCGGGCAAAAATAATCAACATACCTGATGTCCCGTTTTAATCATCAGATCGGGGCATCAGGTTACTTTTTAAATTCTATTGTATTTCCCCTTGCAGATTTATACGCTTCGGGTACATGTTCAATGATTTCATTTTTCAGTAACTCTACCAGCCTTTGTTTTACAAAATTGCGGTGGGTAAGAATGCTGATCCTTCTGTTTGGCTGAGGGGCCGCAAAACGCTTGACACGCAGATGCTCCTCCTCTGAAAAATTCAGCGTCGCCAGTTCAGGCAAAATCGTAATGCCCAGTTGCCGATCCGCCAGGTTCTTTAATGTTTCAAGACTTCCCGAAGTATATTCTATAGAATTTTCCTGTTGCTTTCTCAACTCACAAAACCGCATGATCTGTGATCTGAAACAATGGCCCTCCTCCAGCAGCAGCAAATCACTCACATCTATATCTTCGGCCAGCAGGTATTCCTTTTCAAACTTCCTGGGGGTGTACACCACAAAGGGTTCAAACAACAAGGGGTATTCATTAAAATTACTGCTGTCGTCAGGACTCACCAGGATGCCGGCGTCCAGATCGCCGTTCTGAAGCTTCTCTAAAATACTTTCAGTAATCGTTTCTGAAATCCGTAGTTTGACATCAGGATATTTTTCTTTAAAACTCATTAAAAATAACGGCAGCAAATAAGGGGCAATCGTCGGAATGATGCCCACTTTCAATTCTCCCGAAATAGTATTTTTTGAAGAATTCACAATCTCCGAAAAGCGGCTTACTTCTCTCAAAATTGTCTTGGCCTGCTCTATCAGTTTTTCACCCGCTTGCGTAGGAATAACCGGCTGCTTGCTCCGGTCAAAGATTTTAACCCCGCATTCCTCTTCCAGCTTGTGAATCATCATACTAAGCGTCGGTTGAGTCACATGGCAAGACTCTGCAGCACGGGCAAAATGCCTGTGGGTATTCACCGCCATCACATATTCCAGTTGTTGAATATTCATCCTGTTTTAGTATTATTTTAAGATATTCCGGTACTTGGTTTCGACAAAGGTGCTGTCATGGCACAAAGATATAGACAAAATCTATTGAATCATAAAAACTATCAGTTTGACTTATTTGGCGACAATGTGTAGTTTTGGGTAAAATCAAAACAACAGCGACCAGAAACGACCTGCCATGCATGAGGATGAGAACCCGGTTGTAAGGAGCTGTTCCGACTTATAAATTATTCTTTTTTTTAATATAACAACAACGTATCGACGATGGAGAACTATTCTGGTGATATCAGCAAATGTCCAGTTCATGGAGGAGCTCAAAAACACAATGTTGGCGGCAGCGGAACAAGCAACCGCGACTGGTGGCCAAATCAGTTAAAAATGAATATTCTGCGTCAAAACTCTTCCTTGTCAAATCCGATGGGAGAAGATTTTGACTACGCCTCCGCGTTCAGGAGCCTTGATCTCGAAGCCTTGAAAAAAGACCTTCACGAATTGATGACCGACTCACAGGATTGGTGGCCGGCAGATTTTGGTCATTACGGACCATTGTTTATCCGTATGGCCTGGCACAGTGCCGGTACATACCGTACCGGCGATGGTCGTGGTGGTGCCGGTGCCGGTCAGCAGCGTTTCGCTCCGCTTAACAGCTGGCCTGACAACGCCAGTCTTGACAAGGCACGCAGGTTATTGTGGCCTGTCAAACAAAAATATGGCAAAAAAATATCATGGGCAGATCTTATGATTCTGACCGGTAATATAGCCCTGGAATCCATGGGATTCAAAACATTCGGTTTTGCAGGCGGACGTGAGGATGTCTGGGAGCCGGAACAGGATGTTTACTGGGGTTCGGAAACCAAGTGGCTGGGAGGAGATATCCGGTATGCCCATGGTTCCGACGGCGTTAATAAAGCGGGCGGCGTTCTCTCTGCTGACGACAGTGCGGGCGGAGGCATTCACTCCCGTAACCTGGAAAACCCTCTTGCTGCAGTACAGATGGGTCTTATATATGTAAATCCGGAAGGTCCTGATGGCAACCCTGATCCGATAGCATCGGCCCGTGACATTCGTGAGACTTTTAAGCGTATGGCCATGAACGATGAGGAAACGGTAGCATTGATTGCAGGGGGTCACACTTTTGGTAAAACCCACGGAGCCGGAGACGCTGCATTGGTAGGTGCCGAACCTGAAGCTGCGGGTATTGAGGAACAAGGTTTGGGCTGGACAAGCAAATTCGGCTCAGGAGTTGGTGGCGATGCCATCACCAGTGGCCTGGAGGTTACCTGGACCACCACCCCGACACAATGGAGCAACGGGTTCTTCTCCAACCTGTTCAACTTTGAATGGGAACTGACCAAGAGCCCGGCAGGTGCACACCAGTGGATCGCCAAGAACGGAGGAGGAGCAGGCACTATTCCGGATGCTCATGATCCGTCTAAAAGCCATGCTCCGACCATGCTTACTACTGACCTTGCTTTGAGATTTGATCCTGCTTACGAAAAAATCTCAAGACGCTTCTTTGAAAATCCTGATGAGTTTGCTGATGCCTTCGCGAGAGCCTGGTTCAAGTTAACTCACCGTGACATGGGCCCTCGCCCACGTTACCTCGGACCGGATGTTCCTGAAGAAGAACTGATCTGGCAAGACCCGATTCCGGCGGTTGACCATACATTGATCAATGAGCAGGACATCGCTGCCTTAAAAACTAAAATATTGGATTCAGGATTGCCGGTATCGCAGCTGGTATCCACGGCATGGGCCTCGGCCTCCACTTTCCGTGGCTCCGACAAACGTGGTGGTGCTAATGGCTCACGCATCCGTTTAGCTCCTCAGAAATACTGGGCGGTTAACAATCCTGCTCAACTGAGCAAAGTCCTGGATACCCTTGAAGGCGTTCAAAAAGAATTTAACAGTGCCCAGGGTGACGGCAAAAAGGTCTCTGTAGCCGACCTTATCGTTCTGGCAGGTGCGGCAGGTATTGAAAAAGCAGCTGGAAACGCTGGTCACAGCGTAACCGTTCCCTTTACTCCCGGCCGTATGGATGCTTCTCAGATGCAGACCGACGTAGAGTCTTTCTCTGTCCTTGAACCAGTGGCTGATGGTTTCCGTAATTATCTGAAAACCAAATTCACGGTCTCCACAGAAGAGTTGCTGGTAGATAAAGCCCAGTTGCTTACTCTTACCGCTCCTGAACTGACCGTTCTGATTGGTGGCCTGCGGGTATTGGATACTAACTATGATGGTTCCAAACATGGTGTTTTCACCGATCGTCCGGGGGTACTTACCAATGATTTCTTTGTCAACCTGCTGGATATGAGCACCGCATGGAAAGCCGCTTCTGAAACCAAAGAATTGTATGAGGGCCGCAACCGGGGAACCGGGGAACTGAAATGGACAGCCACCCGCAACGATCTTGTTTTTGGTTCTAACTCCGAACTGAGGGCGGTTGCCGAGGTTTACGGAAGTTCTGATGCTGAAGGAAAGTTCGTAAATGACTTTATCGCTGCCTGGAATAAAGTCATGAACCTTGATCGTTTTGATCTGGTTTGATGATGATATGATGTTTAAAAAACCAAAGCCCTCTGAAGTCATGTGCTTCAGAGGGCTTTTTGCTGTCTTATATATTTGCTATTTCTTCTTCCTGACAAAAAAGAGGTATTCGTTTTCATTGTACTGCAAACTCAGAAAATCATACAGCCCCGTCGTTTCAACAGAGACATAATAACTCATGGCCCCGCGAAAATCCTGCTGGAATTTAGTGTCCTTTTCTGTTTCATAAGGCTTGTTCTGTGGGTTGAATTTCGAGATTTTAATCGTCCCTTTTGAGTCTTTTCCGGCCTTTTCCATTTCAGAGGTAACATAGTATCCTCCCATAATCAGAAGATTTACTTTACCGGATATCGTCCTGTTTGCGTGAAAAGTCAGCTTGTATAAGCTTGAGTCATATTTAAACCCAGGACAAACCATACAAATCACGTCCGCACGGTGATCAAAATTGCCCACATAGGCCCATTCGCCCGACAACGCGGTGTCTGCCTGAACTTCTTCCCGGCACGCATTCATCAAAACAGCTGCCGCTAAAAATGTGAGGAGCATCAATCTTTTCATATTATCAGAGTTTATTTTTTATATGGACTTAAAAATCATGTATTTGGTTGTAATAACTCAATTTTCCAAAGGATACCATTTGATATCTTTCAACGGGCTCCTTCTCACATAGCTTTGTTTAGGAGCATAGTTCTTAGCCAGGTAATCCAATATTTTCGGCTCGGCTTCTCCCAGGTCCCACAGTTTCTGGGTCTTTTGCATCCACCTGATCTTCTCAAGCCAGCCTTCCCGGTTAGCCTTAAAGTTGGTTACGACTTTGGCCTCGTGACAAGCGGTACAGTGAGCAATCAGCAATTCATAATGCTGATCCAGGATAAACCCCGTATTGGGATCTTTCTTTAAGGTATCTGTGGCTATCATCGCCTGAGTCGGGTTCTGAGACTCCATGGACTTCCAGGAACTGAGACCGAAAATACCCAATGAGATAAATATAAAAAGCGAAGCAATTTTATTCATAACCCTTCATTAAACAATTTTGACGGCGATTCTGTGGCAGGAATTATTCAGATAACCCTTCGGATTCCAGGCGGGCATTACCATGGGTTGTGATCTTCCCTGGTCGTCTGTGGCTTTGGCCCATACCTCATAGTACCCTTTCTGTGGAAAATCAATTTCTGCTTTCCAATGCTGCCAGGCCAGCCTGTTTTTAGGTTTCGCCAGTTCACATTTCTGCCAGGTCGTTCCAAAGTCAATGGAGACAAACATCTCTTTTACCTCGTTATCTCCGGCCCAGGCATGGCCTCTCAATGAGAGCTTTTTCCCGAAATTGATCATCGCCCCTGTTTTCGGATACGTGATAAGTGACTTCACCGGCATCGATTCGATGATTCTCATGTCTTCCAGTTTTACCTTCGCCCCTGGTTCTATCGGGAACACTGGCACTTTATAGTCATCCCCCTGCATTTTTTCACCATCATGCACTTTGTTGCGGACCACGATCCTGTTCAGCCATTTGCCGGATGTTGACCCCGGCCATCCGCCCACCACCAGCCTCAGCGGGTAGCCGTTCATTAAAGGAATATCCTGTCCGTTCATGGCCCAGGCTATCAGGGTTTCATCTTCCAGTGCCTTTTTCATCGGCACCCCCCTCGAGATCGACGATTTCTTCGGGTCTCCGCTCAGGTGTAGGTCCTTTCCGTAATACCCTATATAGACAGCGTCGTCTTTTATCCCGGTTTCCTGCAGCAGATCTTTTAGCCTCACCCCTGTCCATTCCGCACAGGAAATGGCCCCGTCACCCCACGGATTTCCTGAGGTCTGGGGTGAAAATCCGCTTCGGCTGTTTCCCCCGCACTCCAGCTGTAGCTGGTAGGTATGAACTTTATATTTGGTCTTAAGATCTTTCAACGAAAAGGTCCTGGCCGTTTTTACCGATTCTCCCTCTATCGTGAGTGTCCAGTTATTTACATCAATATGTTCAGGGGCCAGGCCATTGTTACGGATAAATATTTTATCGGCCGGGGTAACCTCATCATCAAGCAAATGGACGGGTGTTTCAATGTTCCAGGGCTTTTCGCTCAGTACCGTCAGCTCCTTATGCTTTCCCGCAGGCAAATCTTCCGGGAAGCCCAGCGGAGTAATGTCTTCTGGTCGTTTTTCAGCAAAAACGAATGAGGTGGGAAGGCCCGCCGCAGCCATTATCCCGAATCCTTTCTTTATAAAATCTCTTCTGTTATTCTCCATGTTTTCAGAATGTATTAAAATCTAATGCGTTGCCAGTTCAAGGTGTGGCAGAAACCCAGACCTCTCCGTCTTCAAAAATCTCTCTTTTCCAGATGGGCACTGTTTCTTTCAAAGTATCAATGGCAAATTCGCAGGCTTCAAAAGCCGCTTTTCTATGGGCAGAAGAACAGGCGATCAAGACCGGAATTTCTCCAACGTCCAAAACACCAACTCTGTGATGAATAGCCATCTTGTCTAACCCAAACCGCTCAACAGCCGCCGCCGCTATTTTTTTCATTTCTGAAACTGCCATGGGTTCATACGCTTCAAAATCAAGACGCAGCACCCTTTTCCCCCTAGTCATGTTTCTGACAGTTCCGGTAAACAAAACCACCCCTCCCGAACCGTCCGACTTAACAAAATCCAGAGCCTCCTGCTCCAGAAGTGTTTCTGCTCTCAAAACTATTTCTATCTTCTCCATTTTTTACTTCTGAATATCTCATCCTCCGGAAACCGGTGGAATCAAAACCACTTCATCGTTTGTACTTAAAATACTCTGATCGTCTGCGTATTCAGTATTGATCGCAATCCTCAGAGATTTTAGCTTCTCAAAATCAGGAAATCTCCCCGTCAGTTCCTTTTTCAGCTCCCCCACAGTCATTCCATCTGCTACTTCAATTTGCTTCTCAAATCCCCCCAGGATATCTTTTGTAATCCCGTAACATATCAGTCTTAAATTCATACGCTCATTTTGTTTTAGCCCAGGTACTTCGTCAGCAGGTTCACGCTCACATAAGCAATCAGCAAAGCCGTAGCTTTTCTTACGGTATCCTGTTTCAGCTTGAGGATCGTCAGGTAATTCCCTAAAAAACCGCCCACAAAAACCGCCAGCACCAAAGCCAGTACAAAGTACTTATTCGTCTCAAAAATAGACAAATTGTTTTGCCCGATCAACCCGGAAACGGAATTTACAAGAATAAAGACCGTTGACGCTGCCGATATCTTCTTGGCCTCATCCCATTTCAGAATATAGAGCAATGGCGAAAGAAAGATGCCACCGCCAATACCCACCATGCCTGAAACAAAGCCTATAAAACCTCCAACGAGAAGATCAAACATAAATTGTTTCTGATCCGATAGCTTGCGTTTTTCACCGTTTGAAGAAGTTTTCGGCTGAAACCACATCAGTAATGACGCGATCAGGAGTGTTACGCCCAATAAGATAAAAAAGCTCTTTTCCTTCAACGGAATTTTCCCTCCGATAAACGCCAGCGGCACACTCAGCAGCACAAGCGGAATGATTTTCTTAAGGTTCAGCAAACCGTTTCTCCAGTATTGCACCGTCGAATTAGAGACCACCACAATATTACAAATCAAAGCCACAGACCTCACAAAAGTAAAAGGCAAACCATAAAACGCCAGGATAGAAATATAAGACGACCCTCCCCCAAAACCCACCGAAGAGTAAAGAGACGCAATCAAAAAAAAGAAAACAACAATTTGCCAGTTCTCCGCAGACATCAGTTTTTATTTTAAATTACATTTTTCACCAGACAAGCCCTCCCGTTCTCCTTTTCCGTCCTCCTTTTTTCCTTTCTCATATCAAAACCACTTCTGATCTATCTTACCCAGAAACCAGTTGATCTGCTCACCTTCCAAAGCATTTTTGAGGGCGTCGCCCACACTGGGATACAGGTTTGTTTCTCTGAGATTTTCAGGCTCCAACCAGCAAACCTCGAGGGCCGTCGTCTGTTCAGGATTAAGGACCGGCTCTCCCGAAAGTATCTCTCCCTTGAAAACACAATGCAGGGTTTGCTTTTCTTTCAGATGCACTTCTGCCACAAAAAGCAAATCACCGACACTTACCTCCAGATTCAATTCTTCTACGAGTTCTCTGATCAAAGTGTCTTTCAGTCCCTCCCCGAAATCAACATTTCCTCCGGGCAGGTTATACACATCTCTTTCGCCATAACGATAACGCATCGTCAGGATCTTTCCTTCTTTCAAAAGCACCAAAGCCGGGCGTATGTTCATAAAATAAGCGGGTTTCATTACGAGTGGTAATAATACAAGGTTTGCAGAATTAAACAAGAAAAAAGAGAAGCATATTTGTGTGGATTTATGATGTGCCAGTTTTTCTGATCAGAAATTCCTATTGTTTTTCCTTCAGAAGACGGTCAAAGGTCTTCCTGATTTCAGGATCCGACGGACGTTGGGCCGATACGCTTATTGCTTTCCCGTTTTCATCAAAAATAAAGTACCTTGGTATTGCTTTTATTTTAAATGTCGTAGCAAAGGCCGATGAAGCATCAATGTAAGAATTACCCAAGCCAAGTCTCTTATTGGTTTTCTTCCAGTTGAACCCGTTTTCATCTATGGATATAAAAATAAACTGTACGCCTTTCCCTTCATATTCTTTACGGAGCTTTTCCGAAGCTTCCATTTCTGCAATACAGGGCCCGCACCATGATGCCCAAACATCCACGTAGTTTACTTTTGATTTTCTGAATACCTTTAATAAGTCCTCCTGTTGATCCCCCGTCCCTTTTACCTGGGAGAACTCTGTGCTTTTTACTTCGTGCAGCCTTTGAAACGAATTAACATAATCCTTATACGTCTTATTAAGGGATACTGTGTTAACATCATTCATCACCTTTTTGATCTCTTCATTCTTCAAAATCTTCTCATTCGAAAAGTAACCACGAATAAGGGATGCCCACAAAAAGTCTCTTGTTTTTCCTGAATAAAGACGTTGAATACATTCACTGTTTGTTGTTAATGTCGTAGTTCTGGTTTTCAGAGAATCCAGCATACTCAGAGCCAGCAAATGATGGGTTGTAAACTGATACTGTTTCATAAACAAAAGCCTGTCATCAGTCAGTGAGTCTTTCAAAGCCAGGATAGAACGGACATATTCTTTAGGAAAACGATCATATTTAGTATACAATAAAGTTTTCCCTTCCATGACTTTATATTTAAAATACTCCGACCATGTATCATAAAAAGATTTGCTTAACTGGTGTTTCTCCTGATATGCTTTTAAAAAGGCAATGTTTCTCTGGTACTTCTTGTTAAAAGTATCGTCTCTGTGTCTAAGGTCTTTCAGATATTCCTCTTCCAGTAGTGCCCTGTTAAATACCCACGGGCCTTGGGACGGATCCTTACTCTCAATTTCGTTCCTGAAGTTCTCAAAAAACCTGAATTCCAGCTCTTTCTCCTTGGAATATCCTACAGGTACTAAGAACTTATCTTTTTCAATGAGCCTGACAGAACTTCCCGCTTCAATAATAATGACCTGGACATCATACTCCAGATAAAGCTTTTCATTAATGGATTCAATTACAATACTGTCCCGTATAGGAATAAAATTATGCTCTCCAAACTCATCCAGAAACAGAAAGCCGTTTCCTGGTTTATACTTTTCAAAATACAGTATTGTTGTTTTTAAATCCGGATCGGAACTTGCGTTTCCAGGCTTTTGACAGAAAACAGGATTCCAAAACAGAATCTGGACACAACAGCATAGCAATTGTGCTCTTCATGATTGAAAATTAAAAGGGTTTTGTTAGAATTAAGATGATCTCAATCAACATTCCGGCTGATGATCATAAAAGCATGTATCTGAAAGAGATAGAGCAATAACGGAAGGCGGTGTATAAACGTATGCCGGACAAATAAAAAATTATTTTTGTTGTATGCCTCGGGTCAGGAAAGTAATATTACGATTCAAAGTGAGGCATCTTATATATCCCTGAAAAGACAAAAAGGTCTTTTTTAAATCAATTCGAAATGTGCTGAATCTCTTGAGAAAACCATTTTCATGAAGAAAACTGCAAAAAAGAAAATCAAAAAATGTTGTAGTATTGTTGTAGTAAGTTGTACCTATGTTGTACCCAACAAAAAAAGCAGCTACAACATTACGTCATAACTGCCTTATTTTCAGCGTGGTGATGGACGGAATCGAACCGCCGACACAAGGATTTTCAATCCTTTGCTCTACCAACTGAGCTACATCACCGAATCACCACCATTCCCATTGATTTGGGACTGCAAAATTAGACAAAAACTTTTTATTCGCAAACTTCCTGAAAAAAATATCTAAAAAAATATTAACATTCTTGTTTTGTTTCTGTTTTTGACGATATTTGTAATGGTATGCTTGCATACTATCTTTGCCCTGTTTCAGTAAATGTGTTCATTTAATTAAAAGACAATCTCATGATAGCCCAGATCATTTTTATCGCTGCTTTATCCCTGGCCGCTTACTTTATTGCCAGAAGAGTCCTGTTAATTAAAAAAACCATTCAACTGGGCAGAAGCGAAAACAGGACCGACCAACCGGCCGAAAGATTGAAAACCATGTTGCTGGTAGCCTTCGGTCAAAAGAAAATGTTTACCCGTCCAATCGTCGGGGCTTTACATGCCCTGGTCTACGTCGGCTTTGTTATCATTAATATAGAAGTACTTGAAATTCTCATCGATGGCATTTTCGGTACCCATCGCATATTTTTTCAGCCTCTTGGAAGTATCTATGGCTTTCTGATCAACTTCTTTGAGTTCCTGGCCTTAGGTGTTATCATTGCCTGTTCGGTGTTCCTGGTCCGCCGCCACATCCTCAAAGTAGAAAGACTGCAACCTGCACGACATAAAGAAATGAAAGCCTGGCCTGCCCTTGATGCCACCATTATCCTGTTGATTGAGATTGTCCTGATGTGGGCTTTCCTGAGCATGAATGCTACTGATGTTATATTACAGGAAAGGGCCGTAGGTCACTACGGCGAGGCTGTCACCGGCGATTTCTTCATCAGTGGTTTACTGAAACCCCTTTTTGATTCCTGGTCCGACAATTCCCTGGTGGCCTATGAAAGAGCTGCCTGGTGGTTTCATATCCTCGGTATTATGTCTTTTGCTTTGTATGTGACCTATTCCAAACATTTGCACATTGCCCTGGCTTTTCCCAACACCTACTTTGCTGACCTGACCCCAAAAGGCGAAATGAAAAATATGCCGACGGTTACCAAAGAAGTAAAAATAATGCTGGGCCTGGAACAGGCGGATGCTCCGGCCAGCGAAACCCCCGAGCGGTTCGGGGCCAAAGACATCAAAGACCTGAGCTGGAAAAACCTGATGGATGCCTATAGTTGTACTGAATGCGGTCGCTGCACTTCCTCCTGCCCCGCCAACATTACCGGCAAAGAACTTTCTCCGAGAAAAATCATGATGGACACCCGGGACCGCCTCGAAGATATACAGAAAGGCTGGCTGAAAAACGGGTATGACTATGACGACGGCAAGACCCTCTTAGGTGACTATATAAAGGATGAAGAATTACTGGCCTGCACCACCTGCAATGCCTGCGTGCAGGAATGTCCGGTGATGATCAGCCCTCTGGATATTATTCTGCAGCTTCGCCGCTACAGGGTCATGGAAGAAAGCCAGGCACCACAATCATGGAACATGATGTTCCAGAAAATAAAAAAG